>JAFBJR010000310.1:1789325-2266222 GCA_016785285.1 Brachirus orientalis
CCCCCCCCCCCCCCCGTACTGATACAGATGACACAGATGACAAATTCTTGTCGTTAATGTTTTATCATTTTGTTGCTGCAGGTTTGTAGAAATTGACCAGGTTGTAATCTGTTTGATTTGAGCAACCACATTCACGACGGAGCCACTGACAGTTATTGTCTGGAACTGTGAACGACACTCCTCGTATAGTGCGGGCTTTGTGTGCTGTCCAGAAATCCAATACATCAGGCCAGTTTGTTCGCATGACCACTCAAATCCTCTCTGACAATAGATCATAAAGTTAAATATTAATTTCCCAATAATTTCAGTTAAATTGCAGCTATTTATCAGATATATAAGATAGTTAGAGTGCAGTTTAAAACAAACTGAGCCCCTGCTTCATTTGTCAAACTTCTCTCTTGATTTTTTAATGGAGCCTATTAATTTAGCAGAGAAATCTGTCCTTTTCTGAACATGGCATTGAAAGCTGCTGAACAGCTGTCCCAGCTCTGGAGAATCATATGGAAGAATGCATTATCGGCCTTGTTTGAATATTCCCTTAGATTTGGAATAATCAGGCAGCTATTCAGCAGTGAGATGGCCACGCACAGATGCCAAAGCACAGCTGAGAGGAGCACAACGGTGCAATGCCGCTGAAACACACACAAAACCGACGGCTTGAAAAGCGTGAATAATGCAGGTGTACTTTATTTCTGCGTGTTTTTCCACACACAACAGCTGAGACGCTTTCTTTTTTTTTTTCCTCCTCCTTTTTTCTTCCTTGTTCAAGGTGATCTGAGCTTTGCATATGGCTGATTAATCTTATTGCACAGTAGCTAACATTGATCACAGAAATGATTAGAAATGCATTAGTCAGCAGACTGTTTGGAGTGGTTGTGTTTAAGTGCTAGTGCCAAGCCATTTTCCATAGGTGTCCATGTTTTTAATTTTGTTATATAGAATTTTGCAAATGGATGCATGCATGCTGCCCAAATACAGCATCAAAGCTTTAATGCTTACAGACATAATTTAATCTCCTAGATGGCAGGCCTGATGGACTGTGTAGAGAAGGCATCCCTGCTAAATTCATTATGCTAAAAGTTGCTAGATCTCACTGGCTGATGAGAGCAAGACACTGAAGCATAGACTTTATTTGTATTTTTGTTCCATGAAGCAATTTTAGATTTCATTAGGTGAATAGTGACACAGTTCACAAGCAGCTTCTCTCAACAAAAGAGGAATTAAACATTTCGTATTTACAGTACATCTAACTAACTAATTTTTTTTTCTGGGCACAAATAAATTAAGTGTAGACATAAGATTGTGTTACCAGTGTGTTTTGAAAGTGGCACTGACACCCAGTGAATCAATTTAAAATGACCTGATGTTGCATATCCTGAATAGCAAAGCAATTAACATCAATTTTCTTTGGTTACATTGCCGTCTCCTAATTAAACCCCTCACAATAAAATATAAAATGCAGAATACCTTGCCTTCATCCAAGTTTCTAAAGCCTTTCTTCATTTTCCCTGACCCCAGTGACTCACTGCCCTCCTCAGTCATGCCTCAGATGCCTGAACAAAGTCTGTCTTTATCCACAATTTTTTTTTGTCTCCTTACTTCTAAGGTAACGAAGGTTCAAGTTCACTTCAAATACCTTTCAGTTTTTGTTTTTACTGTAATTTGATATATTTTGGTGAATAAAAGTGAATTAATATTATTGACTGACATTAAATAGCTTAATAAAATCGACTAGGTGGGAATATTTAAAAAGTTATCAATCAAGCTGCTTTTATGAATTGGTTTATACAATTTCCCAAACAATAAAATGCACTTGATTACTTAGCAAAAGGACACCTTTACAATTAAAAAGCATGGCATCCTTTCAACAGCAGAGGTGCAACTCTTCAGGGTCCCACCAAGACAACTCTTGCCACATGTTCAACACTCCCCATTAAAAACCTGGGGAAATTAATGAGCTTCCATTGGCACCCTCACAACAAAGGGATCTATAAAGCAGCCTTAATGTTCTCAGGGAATCTTTACTCTTCAGTAGTTCCCAATCAACCGGTAGCAGCAGATTTTGTTTTATTTCCCCTGTAACCTACAACAGGAGCTAAAAATGCAACTCACTGCAACTTAACAAAAATGTTATCCTCGATTGGAACCGCTTTAATCTCATTTTAATCAAAAATGTGTCGATAGTTTACCGTGTTTGGTTGTCAAAATTAATTATGTAGAACTATAGCCTACTGTATATGTTTAAATAACAGCTGAGCAGTGCTTTCAGAAAAATCCATATCCATGTAAAATATTGCTAAACGACATTTATTTCTGGTTTTGGTTATTTATTCACAGTTCTGGCAAAATAATTAAAAAAGAAAAACGGTGTAAATGGAGAGCAAAATGCACCAACTTGTACTTTCTTTCTGCTTGTACACAGTTAAGAACACTTAGGAATCAAAGAGCGCAGAGGTTTGCAAAAAGGTATTAATTAGAACTTTATTTATGCAGATGCTTTATAAATTTGCATAAAAAGCAATTCCACAGATGGGTTTATGGCAGTAATGACTGTTCCAGTCTGCAATAAAACATCTGCTTAATCACAACAGAGACAGTCAATAGCTGCTGTGAAAACAGGCTGTCCAAGTACGTCTCAAAGAAAGTATCGAGGTGAAGAGCCAGTCTGGACAGGTTATAGTGAAAAAAATTCTGTAAAGAGTTTTAGGGAAAAACCTGTTCAAAAGCAGAGTTAGTTAAAAGAGGAGCACTTTTTATGAGCATTTGCTGGTGGTACTTTGAGCGCTCTGATGTGGAGAAAAAATACCCTTATCGTGTTGGCAGGACAATCCACTTTCTGTGTCTAAGAGAAGCGAGAATTCCGTTCCAAGTGGTGCCAAGCCTTTGTCTATGTGTGCCAACTATTTTGAAAATATTCCACTTTGTGTCTTTTTAATCCATGAGAGTCACACAAGTATATGCACAAACATCCCCCCCCCCCACACACACACACACATGCTCTCTCTCTCCCTCTCTCTCACTCACACACACACACACACACACAGAAGTGTGGCTGCAAGGTCACTCCAAGTATTGATAAATCACCCAGCTGTGATTCCCTCCTGACAGCTCAAACTAACATCAAGCTGGATGGGGGAGAACAAAAGACCATCAAGCGGCCCTTTTCCTGACACTTTTATTCAATCACGGCCAGATTGCTTACGACAGCACCAGCAGCTGTTTCGTCTTCATCTTTCCCCATTTGATAAAGCGTGTCAAGTCATATTTCTGTAAGTACTTCACCTCACCCCATACTGTGCAGATCTGCAGCGATTCGGCATATGCACATTCCACATGAGGGGATCGTCAAATGGGTCAGGGAGTAATGACACCCCTCTGAAGGTCGCAGCACACTGGCGTGGGGGTGGGAGCAGGTAGGTGGGTGCGTGGTGGCGGGGTGACGACAAAGCAACAAGCTGAAGGTCAAAGATAAGACCGGCCGCAGAGATATCTAAGATAGCCAGGAGAAATTAAACAATGAAGGAAAAGCAGTGGGGCTTTGATTGTGTGATTGTGTTGTTAAAGACAGAAGAAGTGGTTGTATAGTGCTTGTTATTTTGGGATCACCATCACATTTGGAACTCTTCTGTTGACCTTGTTCCTCGCAGGATGGAGGCCGTGGTAGGACAGAGAAATATTGCAGATGTCTATTGTTTGTCGGCTATCAGACGTGCAGCCCAAACAGAAATGAGATTTCCATTTTGCAGTTGCCTTTTAATGTTAACATTTAAATTGCCTTAACAGGCCTTGTTTTCCTGTGCGAGTGTCTGAGAACAATTGCAGGGGCCTCAGTTTATTGTAGAAAGGATGAATGCCATGTTTTAAAAATAATAATTACAAGGATAAAATACTCACTGTTGACCAGCTATAATTATTTTTATGCAACTGTCTGAGGTCATTTAATCATGTAGGTGTTAGAGCTCAGGTGCTCTTCTTATCACCTCTTTTATTTAGTGATAATCTGCACAAGCTTTCAACAGATTATTTGTTACTTCATGGCTTTTGAAATGCACAGCCAACTTTGTTCACTCTTGTGATGATTCTGAACATGATTATAACAAATTGAATTGAAAAAGCCCTACAACATGCCATGGACCGCAATGCCAGTGTTTTGGTCGTTCCACCACTTTGCTTATTAGACTGTTATGAACTGAACTAAATAGATTAAAATTCAGTTTGGATTTTTACGATGCCCAGATGTTTCCCAGATGTATCCAGTTGACTTTGTGATTTTCCTGACTTTTCCTTTAGTGCCACAGTCAAGGTGACATTTGTGTTTTTGAATGATACTCAAAACTATTGGACTATCATGCCATGGAGTTTTAGTGCAGATGTTAAAGTTCCTCAGGAAAATAAATACAGCAATTTTTTTTTTTGTTTTGTTTTTCATTACGTTTGCATGTAGTGCTATGACCTGACGAAACAAAAAAATAGCACTCCCTTCAATCTCAGGTTTATCTTCAAAATTGAATGCTGATTAGCAGGTGTCATCATTATAACTCAGTAAACAGATATGGTGAACATGGTAAATTGTACATAATGATGTTTAATTTTTTTTTTTATCTGTTTTGTTCATTTTTTTAGGTGCTTTTGGAAAAAAGTTTGCATTAAAACTCAGTCCCTAAAGAACACAAACAAGAGTCACTCCACTAGAACCTGTAGCCTACTGCTCTTAAAAACACTGTCACTGGGTAAACAGCTGGTTACACTGCCCTTGATCCAAAATGTGTCTCAGGATCACCTTTCAAATATCTCTGGTTGAAGAAAATCCAAAAAAATCCAAAGTTTAGGAGCTATTTAGCCTGTGTGAATGTCTCCGCATTGTGTGGTAAAAAAGACATGAAAATCAGGTGGAATGTAGGCGATGCTTGTACTGTATAAAAAATGGGGCAGCTCACTGCACTCAGACTTGGCCTGGCTCCCAGGAATGCAGTTAGCTAGCATACAATCACTGCCTATTCATGATGGCACAGCTGCTGTGGACATATGTTCCCAACAAAGGAGGAGGACATCAACCAGGCACACCTTGAACAGGTTAGCAGATGAATGGCGTTCAGTCCTTTGACAGTCTGCCCTCGTCTCATTGTGTTTTCCCTTGCTCAACAAATAAGTTCCTCTGCAGTGTGGCCTAAACTTTTCCAATTCACTCATCCATGACATGCAGAGCAAAGAAAATGTGGCAGTAACACTACTGTTTTCTGAATAATGTGTGTTGGATGACACAAATCGGTGAACAAAAATTATTCTGTAAATAAATATCTGAAATCAGTTACATCGCTCGCCCATTTGGGTGCTTTAGAAGGACAATGAATCTCAAGGAGCATTATAATAAGGAATATTAATAGCAAAAGCGCATACAAAGGCTTTTTTTTTCCCTGGCCCTCAGCAAATGACCAAATGTGAGAGAAAAGATTACATTTATTCATAGCTGTCTTTCATCAAGAAGCTTAAAACTCCAACTTTGAATGTAACCCCAAATTATATGCATATGGAGCTGACCTCCTTCACCCCTTTCTTAAAGCCATAGCAGAGGTGTGATATGCAAAAACCCGCACATCCTTCAGCTCCTAATTTGGACCATTTCAGCACTTTTGGTTTTTCCAGCCGTCCAAGGGTGATCACGTTTTTCACTAATAGATAAAGAACAGGCTCCTCTGTTGGCATGGAGGTCATAAATGTGATGGGGGGGGGAAAAAATTCCCAAACCTCACAGTCAAGGGAAGAAGGAGGAAAAAAAAAACCCAACAACAACAATGCGACTTGCACTTAAACATTCATCCGATGCAGCGTCAAACACTTTGAAATCATGAGACCAAGAAAGCTTGAGATAACTGCAATCTATTCTCACACATTATCCATTGTTAACACTCATGCTTTTGTCACCCATCTCTGCAGCTATGACCTATTAGCTTCAGTGAAGTGCTGTGAGGCCACAGAGCCATGTGGAGGTTGTTCACCCATCCAACAGGGCCATTTACAGGAGAGAGACCCCAGAGCTGGAGCGCAGCAGCTCTCTAATGACTCTATCAGCTCCACTGATGGGAGCAAATGGCACCCAGAGATTTCAACACATTCTCTGAGCGTGCATTACATTTTCTCCCCATTTTTCTGTTATTGTGTTGTAATGGTAATGCATGTAAGGACATTGTGAAACACTTGACAC
Organism: Brachirus orientalis; assembly: GCA_016785285.1. NCBI lineage: Eukaryota > Metazoa > Chordata > Actinopteri > Pleuronectiformes > Soleidae > Brachirus > Brachirus orientalis. Next base: position 1,795,528 of record JAFBJR010000310.1, read on the forward strand.
TTTGCGACAGCAATATCAGCTTTTTAAAATAAAGTATTCATCACCCACCCATACACACACTCTGTATTGTTCCTTTGAAATAAATAAAGTATGATGCCACTGCCGTCTTAACTCTCAGGCCCATTTCCAAATGCTCTGCGCAGCTTTTTAACCTAAATACAAGCTAGGTATAATTATTGCCATTTCTGAGGGAAGCGAAGGCTGATCTTGTGCCTCAATCCAACAATTACAGGAAACCATGTGTAAGATAAAAACAGAATTTGTGCTTCCCTTTGTGAGAGATGGTGCGAAGTCACAGGAGTATTCATTAAGGCCGCTGTGTCCTGTTTGAAATAGTGCTGTTAAAGGCTTTAGCTGTGGGCATCTCTCTGGAAGAGATATAATGATCCTCCAATTAGAGACAGAATCATGAGACCTGTTTATTAGTCCTAATTCATCTCCTCATTGTGCTGAGCATATCAAATACCGCAGAGGAAAAAAAAAAAAAATCAACAATTTGCCCACCATAATTACAGAACTATTAATAGTTTCACAACAATGACAAGCAAAGCCATTCAATTCATTTTCTACTGTCAAGAACAATACCATAGCACTGTCATTGTGTCCATTAAGGCCCACATTTATACAAGCTCAGTGACATCTTGCATTTCAAAGATGACTCTAAGCCTCTTCAGATAAATTACACTTTTTCATTAACAAGAATGGTTTTAGTATTATTAATTCTAAATGGATTTTCTGAGACCTCTACATTTGCAGCTTATCATACAATAGCAGGCTTTCGTGGCTGTAAAGGTATTTTCCATTAGGATGAGAAAAAAAAAATGCAATGCATTGTTAAGCTTTCTATTTCAGTCTAGTTGTAAGAAGAGACACAACATCGCAACGTGATGAATGGAAAACGCATATATCCACCTCGAAACACACGAGTTAACATCTGACAAAGATATGTTGGCTTTGTGGATGAAGAGTGTGCTCCCCACCACCTCAAACAAAATATCATTGAGTGTAATTGTGCAGCATGTGGGCCTATAATACACACTAGACTATCATTAAAAAAAAGAGTAAGGACTGAGTGTGTTATTAAGTCTTAAGGGTGAGCATAAAATTCTCATTATTGTGACAAACTCAGCCATGGATGATGAGGAAGTGCTGTTCATCCATTCCTCACCTACACATTTTTACCTGCCAGCGGAGGGAGGTGAAGCAGTAACCTTTCAGAGTCTAAGCCACTATACCATAACCTCTGTGCCACTGCTGCTGCAGACCTACTGCTAAGCAGGCTGTTAGAAGGGAAATTGATGAGCAAATAACTGAAGGAGGGGAAAGAGAATGGATACATGGATTATGGTACAGCAGTTGACTAATTAGTCATCAGATCAAAAAAAGTATTTTGTATGTACTGTATACTCTTACTTCATGCACGGAGTTCTGGCTCCAGGAATAATATGTTGAAATTCCAAAAAGTTCACTTATGCGCATATTCAAGCTGTATACACTGGTTGCAAAATGTATCATTTGTAAACTGTTGACCCATCAAGAGAAAAATAAAGCCGGGAATGCATTTGACCATTGTTCGAGTGGCAGCAGATGTAACAACAACATCCGGGAAGATACATTTGACAAAACACAACATACTTCATAAGGACAGAGATGAGGTAATGTGATTTTCAACATAAGCTCATTCACCACACCAAGGCAACTGGTTTCGGGGTTGAGGTAAAGTTTTACCTGTAACACTGTTAATGGTAATTGAATTAACATGGGGCTAATGTTAAACTATGGACCTGTGTTATAGGGGTGACATTTTAATCAGAACATATTACAACTTACATGAGACTGGAACTTAAAACTGAGTTTCTATTACAGTTATGTTATATTAAGTAAAATATAGATTTAATATAATTAGTTAACATTAGGTGAAGATTATACATTAATGTGGCCATATGTGGACTGTGAGGAGTGACGTAAACGTTTGCAGTCTGATTGAATTAATTCATGAGGAGGTGTGCATAGCATTTTATAAGTCATTTTTTGAGAGACAATTTGCCTTAAGGGGCCACACAGCAAAGTATTGTCTAGCACTGTTGCCGTGCAGCAAAAAATACCTGGTTCAGTGACCCGGTCCAAACAAGGGCCTTTCTTTATGGAGTTTGCATGTTCTCTGAGTGTAATCTGGTTTCCTCCCACAGTCCAAAAACATGCAGAGGTTAACTGAACAGTATTAATTGACCTTAGGTGTGAATGTGTCACCTTTCACCTTGTGTCACCTGGGATTTGCTCCAGCGACCCTCATGTAGAGGATGAAGCAGTAGACAATGAATGAATGAATGAATGAATGAATGAATGAATGAATGAATGAATTTGACATAAGTCAAATACTCTAGGGAAGAGCACCGAACACAGGCCTTATGTTGGTAGGGGTCAGATATTAAATAACAATATGCTCTTGGGAATTCTGCACTACTGTCTGCAGGTCATTCATTCATTTATTTTTTTTGTATTTGCTAAGCTAAATTCCTGTGTATTGTTATATTATTGACCTGTTTATATAATGAACTTAAAGCAGACAGGCTTAGAATGCTCAGGAAATGTAACTAAATAACAGTAATTCTAGAAGCATAATGGGACAGTATGTTTTGATTTTACAGTTTCTGGAAAAGTCTGAACAAGAATCTATCCATTCATCCACTAATTGTCAGCGGGCATGCATGCCACTATAGAAAATTAAGACTTAGTCATGAGAATTTTCATATTTACAGTTACACCCACAATGGAAAAGAGTTTAAAAGACACTTTAGGTGTCTGATGACTGGAAATATGGAGCTATCATATTATAAACATGCTTACACACATTAGCTACCAAAACGTGGAACAGAGACGCTTGGTTAAAAACACACACAGCATGATAATGGTTTTGTTTTTTGCTCTTCCTCAAATCTACTGCACGTTATTGTTTTATAAAAAGGTGTTGGTTGTGATATTCATATCTGGACTCTGTTATGCAGTGACACTCGACACATGTAATGTTGTTCTAATGATGAACCTTTGAAACTACATGTACGTCCAACAGTACAGCTCACTGCAGTAAATGTAGAGGCTGCTGCTGGGTTTGGTGAAAAGATGTGTGGACTGTGGCATCACATTAGTTTCACATGGTGCTGACTTCCTCCTGAGCTCCATCACATCACCAGCCAGAATGAGGCCACTGTGTTGGCACAGCAGTTGAAATGTGAGGTTATCTTTACAGTGGGGCTGAACCTGGACCTGCTCTTGCTACAGCGCAGTGTAACTTGAACAGGGTTATTCGAAAGTTAACCTTGGAATCAACTCATAAAATCCATTGTAATAATATGATAAACCACTGTGTTGTGTTTTGGCAACTGATGATAAGCCTTCAAACATATTGATCTGATGTATTACTCACCTCAGGCCTCCTCCTCTGTATTTCCTGCACTTGCGTGTTTTTATGACAATTCTTGGATGGAACCAGATTATGTTTCACAACATTCCAGGAAGAACTTAAAAAGTCCTACAATAATCCAATTTTAATAACATTTTCTTTAAAGAAACACCTAAAAGGTGAACCAGCAGAAATTAAAGTCAGTTGTTTTCAGTGTCAGATTTAACAGACAGATTACAGACAGGCTGATCCATAAAGAGCATGCTGACTACTCTATAATGGGCTGTGGCTTGTAATGTTAGTGTCAGCAGTAACGCATTAAAGTAAAACAGCATTTTATTTGTTTATTCTCTTTTTGTTAAGTTTTCATGGCCAAGAAATGACTTTGTGGATTGGTTAAAGATAAGGGTTTTCTGATAGCTCAACTTTATTTTACAAAACACCTGAAGTTATATTTACTATTGTATTAGTGTTTCATACATTGATGACATGAATCAGTAGCAATAAAAGTTAATTATTAATTGTAAAGGTTGATTGCTCTTCTCACCCTCTTACAACGTTCCTTCTACAGTATAAAAGTATTTGGCTAAATAAGACAAAATAGATTATAAAACAGAGAAATCAAGTGCTCATCAGGCATTTAACTAAGATAGACAGAAAGCTGCTCTTTTTTTGGGACTGGGCAGCTCTGCTTTGGACAAATTAATCTCCAGTAAAGATGACTTAGATCAACTTTAAAAAACACTGAGATGAAAACCCATAAAATGATTACAAACGGCAGCCAGAATGACAAGTATTATCAACAAAAATTAATCAGGTGCATCTTTTCATGAACTCAATTAATAATGTGCAACAACGGGGTCTTTTTTCCCTGGAATGAAAATTAATTAGCAGGGGAAGGTCACTCGGAGATGCTGACATCACTCATCAGGCTGCTGTGGCAGTTCTAATTATTTGTCTTCTAGGCTTGACTGATCAAAAATTATTGCCATACCTGAGCAACATTTAGAAAAAAAGCTTTGTTTAAAGCGCTTTTAATTAGACCTGCTATTTGATTAATGCCGTGTAAGCACTCAGGATCGGCCCTCTTATCAGCATTTCTGACAAGTTTGCTGGGTATTGTTGTGTGAAAGACATTCTACTGACGCTAACCGACTGTTTAGTATCTAATTCGTTCGTTTTAGTTGCAATTAAAAAGCTATTTACTGCTGCAGCACTTGTTGATATTAATATAGATGTTGTAAACTCTGACAAAGCACTCTGTATCGATACTTGAAACGAATGTGTCATTATGGGCTTATAAGTAACTAGACCTGAATTAAACAGATTACACCTAATAAAGAGTGCAGTTACTAACAACCAGCAATATCACACACAAAGTGTTGTTGTGAATTGTGATGTGATCCCCACAGGTTGCTCCCGGTGCATTCTTAGAGGGAGCAAGCAAAGCTTTAAGGTCCCATAATTTATTGTTATTTGTCAGCTGTAATTAATTACAAAAGACAAAGGTCGCTGTATAGGCCAGCATTATTACCTAACCTCTGCCTGATAACATATCAAGCCACTACCAGGCTTCTTGGTCAAATAGAGAGAAGACATGTCACAGAGCTCTGTTCTGATCAAGGCTTTGACACACACACACACACACACACACAAAATGATTACAGTATGTTGACTTGTTGCCTGAACTATCCGCAACCCTTACTACATCAATTCATATTACCTGCAAATTAGCAAAGTTCTACTTTCAAGCTCACAGTACATTTGATCCAAATAGACTCTAAATGCCATTTCTGTTCCTATTAACCTACGGATCGGTGTGGCAGATATTTTCATGAGGTTGCTGGGGAAAAAAACACAAGGCTAATGGCTTGGTTGTGACAGCTCTATTCATGATGATTTATGATTCTGTGTTTAAGTTGATTACTCCACTGCTGACTCGGAATACTATTTCAATTAGTGCACTGAAGGTCACTCCACAAAATCCCTCCATAATCTATTCCTATTAACACTAATGCGGCGAGTATCCATATCTGTTCACCCTTGTTGATTCAAATCATCCCCACTCCTAACGGCCAGCTTGTTTACTAGTTTACTGGTTCGGACGTATCCTAGATGGTAATTTTCTCCCCTCCGTGTATCATTAATGTCTTCAGTTTTGACACATAGCTAGGAGGGACATCTCAATAGAGCTTGGGTGCATTTTTATGGCTTTTATTATTTCTAATTTGTTTTACAGATCAAGTGATATTTATGCTGAATGAAATTGATCCTGAAAGCCCTATAGGCAAACATGGTAATATTGTGAGGATAGAAAGCAACAACGTCCTATTACTTGTCATCATGAGAACCAAAATAGCCTAGGCGTGATCAAAATTTTAGAGGTCTAAATTAATTTTACATCACTTTCATTCAAACTCCCACTCACCCATGCAGAGGAGGAAATTAGCTACCTGTATTTAATTTAATATGTTCCCTCTGTAAGCGCTGGTGGACATGATAGACTTAATCAGTTCACACTGAATCAAAAAGCTCACCAGACTGTGCTTAGTGAGGAACAATGTATGAAGTTTCAAAGGCAGGATTTTCTGAGCTCTCCGGCCAAAACGAAGGCTTAATCTTATGCAAAACATTGCTGCCACAATACCTACTGGCCATGCAAATTGTTTACAATTTAAAAATCGTTTCCTGCCAAATGTTTGTTGCATGGGCCACATGGTTGCTTTAGTGGTTTGCACTCTTGCCTTTGCAGCCAGAAGACCTGGGTTCCTAACCCAGCTGGAACAAGGGCCTTTCTGCATGGAGTTTGCATGTTCTCCCCGTGTGTACGTAGGTTTTCTCCAGGTTCTTCCGGTTTCCTCCCACAGTCCAAAAACATGCAAATTTTTAGATTATGCAAATTGGACACTATAAATTGCCTGTAGATGTGAATGTGAGAATGGATGGTTGTTTGACTCGATGTGGCCCTGCGATGGACTGGCGACCTGTCCAGGTTTTTACCCGCCTGTCACCCTTTGTCAGCTGGGATTAGGCACCAGCGTCCCCCGTGAACCACATGTGGAGGATAAAGAGGTAGGAGATGAGTGAGTGAGTGTTTGTTGCATATTTGTACATTAAACTCTAAAGTGTCTAGTTTGATTTGTGCCAAACCACATTTATTCATTTTAAAAGGGTAGACAGAAATCAGTAACAAAAAAAGGTCAAAGCTTTAACACCTCTTATCAGGCACAACAGGCCCGTAGGCCTGAGGACAGGAAACATCCTTTTTTGAGTGAAGGGTAAAAGTGCTGACATTGTCACCAGTTGATGAGACTCTATCCAAGGGATAGGTGAAAACACTTGGGCACAGTGACATCAATTTTCAAGATGATTTAACTCCATGCTCCTGTGTTGGAGGAAAGAAACTTCAGACCCCTGATTTACCTCCGATGACAGCCACGCGGCCCCCGAAACAATGTTTCCAAGGCTACTAGCGAATGACGAGTGGTCACGTCTGTACAGCCGTCCCCATTGGTTTGATTTATGTGACCGGGATCCAATAAAAATGGCAATCAAATCAACCCAGCCACTTTACAGGTAGAGGGCTGTCTGATTGAGTTGTCGAAGGCATGGCTGAGGCTCAGAATGATTATGCCAGGAAACGGAGAAGGGTCCATCTCTCCGCACCCAACAAGGACACCATACATCTCCCCATGCAGCTTTCCTACTCCACTGTGAAATGTATCCAAAATAACTGCACACCTACTGCTTGCCTGCCTCCCCTCTCTGAAGGTTATTTGTCGTCTGAAGGACTCTCCCTGTCAGAGTATGATGAATACCATGTACACAGACAAGAGCAGCGTCAGGTCCAGGATTAGCTGGAAAACTCACTGATCTGTGAATAACCTAAAAAAGAGGAGCTGAAGATTAGCAATGGCGCTTTTAGGAATGATCCATCAAACTCAACTACCTCAGTCACTCAAATGAATCATCTCACTTGATTCTTTAACCCAGGAGAAGTGCGAGTGACTTCCGCGTTACCCGCAGGTCACCGGGATCATTTTGAGGATGTTTATTAAATCAGTGCTATCAATTTTCTTACTGATCATCTTTTATCTGTGCCGTCCTTGGGGATGAGTCAAGCACACAATGATGTTAAAGGTTGAGGTATTCAACTTATGGCTTACCCATTCAACCTCCATAGCTCTGCTGGCAATATTGAATTACAGCCATTGCCATAACATACAAATTGATACTTGAAATACGTCCCTTACTCTGCGAGGGTCTGTCACTTAAGTTACCCCAGCTCTGTTAGCAGAGCCCGTGAACAAAGCAGACCAAAAAAATGAGCAAACAATAATCATGTGAACTATTTGCCTCAGCTTTGAACTAATGACAGTTTAGGCAGGCCTGTTTACTGTGCACGAGGAAGCACATATACAGGAAGTAAATTGGATCAAAGTACGAGCAGCTGCTTAAGTACTTACTCGCTTCGATAAGCAGAGTGAAATCACCATCATTGTTGCATTAGAGTGACTTGCTTCAGTCACCGCCAGGAAAAGCAGACAGGAAGAGGAGAGGGGAGCTGATAGTGCACCAGCTCCATGTGTCATGAAGGAGCCACTGGCTCACAGCCAGCCTGAATGAGAACAATTGAACATCACCGTTGAGTCCTTTTTGTGTTGGAAACACAATCACCTCTTTGGAGAACAGAATGCTTTGTACAACAGGTACAAACACATCCTCTGATGTCAAACACATTAAACAAACCTATATCAGTCTGCACATTTAACACTGTCACCATCCATAGATGCATTTTTCTTTACTTCTCTTTACTTTGATGGCAATACTTATCTCATTATTATTTCACAAAGATACAAATTTAATTGAAAACACTGAATAAGCTTTTTTTTTTATTGTTACACCGGAAAGTAAATGTTGACAAAATGTGAAACTAAGGTCCCTTTTAATATTTCAAGCGTCAAGGCAAGGAGTGAAAAAATAAAAATTACAACTAGAATGTCTCTGTTCTGAAGAATCTGAAAGGATCATCTCAAGTTTCCATTGAACTCTGAAGACCTTTCCTCTCCAGCAAAGAGGACACGTGGAAAGTTCAAGGATTGAGCAAGTCAGTTGGAGAAACATGCCATGCAACAGGAAATAGCCGTTCATTGATTCTGTGTGTGTCCAGAAAGATCAATTTTATTCTTCCTTTGTTTTCAGACTACAATGCACTAAAGCTCCTGCCGCAGCAGGATGTGTTTCGTACAAGCACAGTCCAAATGAAGCTATAAATCACGTGTTGGAGCAGAAACACACAATGTCATCTCCCACAGACTGTGTGCTGTACAATACCACACCTCAAACTCCTCTGTTCAGCTTTCTTTCTGCCTATACAAACAGTCCGACAATGTCCGACAAACTAATTAGTATGAGTGACAAAAAAGGTAAAACGAGGACTATGGAACTGTTCAGATATTCTTGATTTTGGATGAACAGGTGTGATGTTATTCTCAGTTCCTCAAGTACAACTTAGTCTGGGGTACCCCGTGTTGCATTCACTTCTTTATGATGTCTCTGTCATGCAGTTTGCCGATTAAGTGAGAGTGCGCGCGGACATTTGCGTGTGTGCACGAATTGACACTTCTTTAATTGTATTGCTCTCGTGTTATCTGGCGCTGGAGTTAACTCGTAAAACTGAAGTCTCAAGCAGATTCCCAGCGTCTGCCTATTTAAGATTCATAGAAAAGACCATCCACCCCAATCAATATCTACTTGAGATTTAAGTTGCATTATGTGTCCCCTTCACAGGCATGATTTAAAACATCAGCACAAAGTATTCTTAATTTTATTGCCCGCCGTAAATTAAAATTAATGATGCTGACATCCACAATTAACAATGAAAAATGCAGATTCATATAATTACTTTAGCAGTAATATTGTTTTCAGCGTAGGCTCAAGGTGCTCCTCGTGTGCTCCTCAACATTCAGTAAAACACAAAAAGACAGCTTCATTACATTTTATTTGCTATAGGAAACAAAAAAAAGGGTCTAACAAAAATCCACAGCTCATTTGGGAATATCTCGCCATGCATAATTAAGCAAATTTGATTGGAATTAAGCATGACTTCTTTTGGTTGGGTTTTAATGAATGCAAATCAGGCATCTACATCCCTAAGATTAATTTCAGCCAATTAAAAAACAAAGCTTGTTGGAAAGTGTAAAAGTGTTCAAAGCAGGGCAGCAAAGCAGTTTCTCTCTCTCTCTCTCTCTCCTCATCTCATCTTCATAACTTACACTCAGGAGAATCCCCCCCCCCCCCCAAAAAAAAAACTTTGATCATTAACATGAAGTTACAGGCAAACAGCACGAATTTAAATGTGGCAGAAATGAACTGCCAAGATCCTCACACCTTTTTAATCTCAAACTTGTGCATCTTAAGGGATTCTTTTCTTTGACTACTTTGGTTGGGATTGGGAGGACATGCTTTTGTTGGAAAATATACTTCAATGGACACAGCACGCTTGTTTCTCCCGTGTGACGCAAAGGTGAACTTTTAGAGCGTTAAATATGTTATTGTTCTTGCCTTTTGACAGGACAAACTATGACAATTATTCTGCATTAGTCTGCCCACAGTAATGTTAGCACAACCCGAAATCAACCTTTATCAGTGTTCAAGAGCATTCAATCCATCTGACTTAAGCACTCAGGAGATCTCATCGTGGTATTTTCCATGTGAAGGCACCGTTGCACAGCAGACCGGTGACAAATAACAGCTCACACCAATAACAAATGTCAGTGTCAGGCAGTGTCTGTGGCTTATGTAGGTGTTAGCCTCATTATGACAGCCTTACATTGCCCTCCGTCCACAATGTTACGCTGTTTCTGCACCTATCAATACGGCACACACGAGCACTGAGTAAATCCTGATTATTTCGAGAGTCAGACGTAAATGCTAATGATTGAGGGCGAGCAGGCACCTTCGGGCTAATGCTAATCTGCCCGCGCATTTGCTCGGAGAGCGCTGTGCACATTGATTTGATCTCTCACATCAAAAGACAAACAGTGGTGCAAGTCAGCACTTCTCCAGTCAATGTCATTCCTTGAAGTGATTCCCCCACACGTGCATCAACATGGGGTTGGTGAGGGAGGGAGGGAAAAGAGAATTAGGCAATCAGATCTATTGGCATTTCTTTAAAGGAGATTCATGGTGGGAGGAAGGAGTAAAAGTGAGGAAGAGTGTTTCCCCATTCACCTGATAGCCAGTGCCAGTTCTATGCCGTCTGTGTTTAGATTGCATTAATCTCTCTGTCTCTACCTGTTACAGAACTTTCATTAATGTTGTCTTTTAACATCAAGTCTCCTGCAGAGTGGGGAATAAGTTGAGAGCACTCGGAACTCTGCAGAAAGTTCAAAGCGCCACAAGAAACCCTTTATGTGTTCCCTTAATCATTCAAAAGCCCATCCCAGTATGCCACTTGCGTCGCTCCTCCATATGACGCAAAGAATTAATATTTGGCCTCTGATGCATTCCTTTTTGAAAGAATAAAGGAAAGTGAAGGAAAAGCATTATCTATTCGAGGAGCGCGGGGAATACTCTGTGTCTCAGTTCTGTTGTAGCTGCTGCGTTTCATTTTGTCTGTCACAGATCACAGGGCTGCAGACTGGTGTGTTTCTCAGGGAGAATGGAAAGTAGGAAATTGTACTGTTTTATTAGAGCCCTGTGGGAGAGTTTTGTAGAGGCAGGCATGCCAGTGAGCCTATTTGCATCATGCTAGTCGTGAATAGATATGATAATATTGTGATACTTTGGAATCACAAAAAATGGTTTATGTGATGGCTCTTTGTGGCAAGAGCCTGTGGCCCTGGCAGGATGTCAGATAGATAAGCCCACACTGTCATTTTATCATAATATTTTTTTTTTATTTCCTTAATCATGACAGAGCTACACTTGTAGAATTTAATTGACAATTGCCATCTCCTTGAGAAAGACTTGGAGTAATCTACACTATTTCTCCGGTGTTCTCTACCATTTCTTAGTATTTCTTGTATGTTAGTTCTCCGTGTTAATGTATTAACTTTGATGCCTCAGGCTTTTCATTTCATTCAGTTAAAGCCTCATCGCAATGCAGTTGGCCTTATGCTTACTTTATGCACCAAGGACCACACATTCAAGTTCACTAGAGCAAGCCTATGTGCCTTTAGAAACATTTGGACCGCGTTATTATGGAAGTATAGTGTTGGTACATTTGTAACTGCAATTGTGACTCAGTCATCAGTGTAACATTTGCTATTCTAAGGTTCCTGAATGCAACCAGACATAAAGAGAAAGAGAGAGAGAGGGAAAGTGTGTATACCTTTTATTTTCCACACATAATAACACAACAGAGATTATTATTCAAGGGGATGAAAACAGTGAAAGCCTTTTCAATACAATAGTTCCAGCTTGTCCTTGTTGAAAAAAAGAAAAAAAAAATCACTGAGAAATTGAAATTTTTACACAAAGCCTTTAAACACTATGTGCATTTAATTAATTTTCATTAAGTTGCATTGAACTGTTGAAAAAGAGGGTACTGTGGAGAAGAAAATGTCTTCTAGGTGTGGGGCTAAATTGTGTGGAGTGAAGAGATGTTAGTGAGAGATGAGAAGCCCAAGGGACAAGCGGGAGGACAATGCTGTCTCCTGGGAGAATTTTTGTGCTGCTGAAGTGAATTTGAAAGGAGAACTCTGGTAAAAAAGAAAGTGGGGGCAAGGCATAGCCTGCGTTCTCGTGGTCTCTTGTGTGGAACAAGAGGCAGATTGCTTCATGTCCCCCCCCCCCCCCCCCCCCCCCCCTAGCCCTTTTCTCAGTGACTCACCCCCCCCCTCACTCTAGCCCTTTTCTCAGTGACTCATTTTATACGGTAAGGTCTGTATTTGTGCCATGAGTACATTCACTCATTAATTGTATTTTTTTTTTTTTAATCTCAAGTTCTCACACTTTAAAATCTAAAAATGTGTTGCTCTTCAGTGTTCAATAACTTGTAACCATTATCACCACTGCAGAAATACGTTATAGTTGCAATATAATATAGTAAAGGACGTGTGAAAATGTATTGCTTCCACTAAAGAAGTAACATCTTAGTGACTGGTTAGTTTGTTTTACTGCCTTTCTCTCAGCTACAGCAGATATCTGGATGCATGTGTGTCATACGTCAGCTGTAAAACAAGAGATGCCCGCACTATCTTTGTGTCTCAGAGTCGTAAATATGCCCTGATATGTAAACTGTAAAAACACACAGCCAAGATTATACAACACAGCAGAAAACATAAAAAAATGCAACACATTTGTATCAGCACATTTTCCTGCTCGGGCAGGCAACGCCCCACACATTCTCCCTTCTTAGTTTTCCTGTTTGGTCTGCCCTCTTTACTTTGTCCCTTATCTGAGCATCATTCATTCCTCCTCTGTGATCCTGCACTTGGCTGTGGTCTGCATGGCTTGGCACCCTCCCATTCCTCCTCTATAACACTAAAGACACAGCTCTGCACTGTTCTTTGTCTTCAGCTAAAAGGTACATTTTTTTTAATATGTAGTAGCCTCACCTGTTTGGATTCCACCTTTCCATAATGTGTGTCTGCATCACAGTCTGCACCTTATAGTATAACAGGTAGATATTGCCAAAAAATGTTACACCATAAATAATTTCACATCAGTTGATATTGGTAATTACTGAAATAAATGCCCCATAAATAAAGTTAAAGAAACATTGCATTGAAACATAGGGTTGCACAACCCTATGTTTCATTAAAAACATACTTTATAATAAAAACAACAGGTAATACAATACTTGCGTGATGTAAGTATTACAATATGTGTCAAATCAAAGTGTCCTAATTGTTTTTGACTGAGATCCAAGGATCACCACGAAAATAAAAGGTATTACAGCGTTTGTAACAACAACCTTCATGCGCTGTTTGTGTGACAACCCATAAATGAAGCACAATTCAATAATGTACCAGCAACACTGACTCCAAGGTTTTAATATGCACATTCAGGGTCTATAAAGTGAAAATATGTTCGAGAAAGACAGACTCATGTGACGGTGTTAAAGTGAGCATGAATTTCAGCTGATGTGCTCTGTGCTCCTGCAGAGGTCACTGTTGTGTGGTGCCTCTGTGTCACATTGCTGTCTGCAGAACCCGGTGCCTTCCCTCGTGCAGTCTCTACTAAGCAGTGTGACATTGAAATGGTGTAAGAGAACATGACCAAGAGAAGGATTACAAAGTTAATTTTGTTTGCCAAGCCACAATGTCTAGTACAAACAACACTGTTATGAAAGGCGGGGGAAGTTTGCTGGCGTTTAATCTGTACAGTGATGAGCAGTAATTATTCTCTATGCCCGTCTTAATCGTGCTGTAGGAGTGTAAGTTAATTCAGACCAAATAGGAAATCTTATGTACATATGTCTGAAGTCGTCTTAGAATTATAGGATTATTTTCTCTCTGGAAGAAAACCCGTCATGATAATCACAAAATCTCCATATTTGTGTATCTTCGAGACGATTGTAGTGAACAATTATGAGCTTGGCTTTATTACCACGCACAAATTAGACACTATGATTGAGTTCATCCCAAACATTTGTATATGCCATTTAACTCTAAAATCCTTGTTTATCAAACTCCAGTTGCACATATGAGTCAAGTCTTTGGCATTAATCATGAAGTACAATGGCCCAGATGGTACATTCTTAGCCAAGCTTGAATTAATATGAAAGGTTGAATCGCTGCGGCATCCAGATCCTCTCAAGGATGTTTAAAGAATGACATGAATAATCATTGTTGTTGGATGCATAGTTGATGAAGTCACCGGAGCATAGTGACCTACTGCAAACTGAGAGATATTATAGCACATGGTGCTGCCCTGCCAAGACTTTTTGATGTATTACAGCTTTGATACTAAAATGAAGAATGGCTTCTTATACTCACTCATAATATAATTTTTTAGTATCATATCATGCATCATAACATCAGTATCATATGGTGATAGTCATAAATAAACATTAACATGACCATGTGACACAGTATAGGATCAGATGATGTGGCTATGCATCACTAGTTGCTTTCATTTTGACAGTCTGTTGATGTGGCTGAACTGGTGAGCAGCTCGTGTTTATCTTTGTTTGCCAAACTGTGGAATTATGGGAAGTTTCTCTGCGTGTGTGTGTGTTTACGAGTTTGGTTTTGGCCATAGCTGAACTGTCCATATGAAGGTCAGCAGTTCGGCTCCTGGTTTGACCGAGGCCCTTAATGTGTGGTGCGCAGTCAACTGGACACTCAAAGTGACTGTAGGTGTGAATATGAGAGTGACGGGCTGTTGGTGCTGATTGTGCTGGGATTGGCATCTTCATATGGAGGATAAAGCAGTCAAAAATACATGAAAAGTAGCTGGTGAATGTGTAAGCTGTTCTTTGGCACCCAAAATCAGAAAGGAACTTTGTCCGAGTATTTTATTTAAATAAACAAATTCTTCACCCTGACTTTCCTTTAGAATTACCTAGTGTTGTTGACACACTGATCCATTCCAGTCACCTCGTACCACAGAAGAAGCCAGTCGTTGTCTAACCTCCATCTTTGCTCCCGTCATAATTTAAACAGACGCTAATAATAAATGCTAAGTATGGGTCATTATAAGCTGCTGGCACAGACAACCATGAGGGATTGTTTTTCTCCACCATGACCAATAACCATGCATTCCATACTGTATAAGTTATAAAGCAGGATAAGGGTGAATACTTTAATTGTTAAAATTGACAAATATGTAACATTGCTTTTGTGTCTTTTTGACATATAGCAGCTCATTTTGCTGTATCACACCAAACTTAAGCAAACATGACAATCCCACAGAAAAGAGAGGTGAATCCTTTCACCGTGTACTAAATTTGATTTTCACTTGGTTATAGAGAAAACTTAACAGGATAGCAATTTATTACCTGAACATACACTCAGTCCAGTATACAAGACTGGTGTAAAATCCATATGTATATCCTTTAATTGATCCTATTAGTTCTTTTCTAAAACAGTCCCTATCTACTTTCCATATTCCAGCAGAAAAAAAATTCTTGATTCCAAAGTACATTTCATCTCATTTCATGTCACATGTCTCCTAAATTCCTAAAGGTACAATTAGCATTTTGTTTGATGAAATGTTGAAAGGTTCCAGGATTGATATTTACAAAAAGGTAGCAGGGTGTGTTTTTTTTTTCTCCCAAATGTAAATTCTGACATTTATTAACTTTTATTACAGATACCCTGTTTATGGATTGTAAAACCCTGCATAGATTTAATGGGAATAAAGTAAAATTACAATGTTTAAACACAATCAGTATGGCAAACCAGCAAGTGTGTAATTTAGTGTTGTATGGCAATGAAATGTTTTACGGGCCTTGATTTATGTCCTGTGCATGGCATTTCTAATGAGAGAGACCAACATTGCAGTGCGCCTGTGTTCCAGGAAACTACATTTACAGCAGATCTTTTTTCTCAAGAGTGTTTTTCCCTTGTGAAATAATGTCAGCACTTTCCCACCTTCAAAGTCCTTTTGTTTCCAGATCTATTAAGAATTCTAATTGTACAGGAACACTTGTTAAGTAAGGCTGGTAAATAAAGCAGGAAACGCATTATTTCCTTTTAGTGCAGATTAAAGGTATAGCTATGCTGGGTTGAAACACATTAATGAGGTTTTAAATAAAAATGCTGGCAGGGAATTTACTCCGCTGACTGGTTTAACTGCAGTAAGCAGTTGATTTTCCTTGATGTTAAAGGGGAACATTATTTCACCCACTAATGAAAAATACATCTTTCCACCCTCCTATCTGTTAATTAACATGTTTGTGTTAAAGGGTTTTCAAAAAGGAATACAATCGCTTTCAATCTGATTAAAGTAAGTGATACATAATAGGGAGGTTGTTTTCCTTGGGTCTTTCTGTTAATTGAATAGCTTTGTCTGAGTCGGAATGTTTTTCCTAGTCATAACAATTCTCGTGGACGTAGCTGCTCGGGATGCCCCTATCTTAATTGTGGATCGTTTTCCAAATGTGGTTCAATTTCCTCTGCAGGACAGTTTCTGTTAACCGCTATTTTTAAGGCCAATAACAACGTCAAAGCTAGAGATGATTAAAGCAATTAAAGTTTCCCTTTGTTTTCTAAGCGCAGTGAGATAGGCCTGCCTGTTTGTACAGCATTTATTAAACATTTACTAAATGGAATTGAATCTGTCATCGATGAAGTTTTCCGAGACAATTACCTTTTAGCACGGCAAACACTGTTTCGCTCAGCCAACGTCTCGCAGCTTATGGCTGTGATTAGCCGTTTGATTTCATCAAGCCAAACTAAAATCCTCTTGCAGTGTGAGAGAGAGAGAGAGAGAGAGGTTTAAATATAATTTTACCATCGGAATTTCTCAATTAGCATACCACATTTTCTCCATTAGATAAACTGCCTTTAGAGAGCCGGCTGCTTTAATCTGTTTAATGTCCGTGTAAACTATAATCTCCTGATTCTAAAAAGAAATCCCTTAAGGACATCATTCGCATACACTCTTCATAAGACAGTTTTTGAACGGCGTGATCGAGTGCAGCTTTTTAAAACGGGGCTGAGTGATGAGGGTTTGTTGTGCCTATCTTGCCCTTTCTTTTTCTCTTTCTGCTTCACGGAGAGTGCAAGTTGTGGTTTCACTCGCTGGAGTTTAGCTAATCATTAGTAATTACAGTTTTACAAGCTTGCCCTTGCTTTACTGTCACAAGAACTTACAGTGTTGCTGCATTTGCATAGGTTTATGTTGGTACTCAGTCTTCTGCTCAGTAATTCTGCGACCGGCCCCATATGTTCCTGAAGTCACATGATGTTTTGTGGCAAAGTACCTGAATGAAACTTTGATCTCAGATTGAATCATACGTGCATCAGGCTGTTTGTAAATGCACATCACAGCCAATCATAGCAGTGTGTGCTGGACAGTTATAGAGCAATAAAAATTAGGATTGGTTGTTATCCTATTGAACGATGAGCAGAGAGAAATCAGAGTGTCTACATGCATATCATTGCCTTCTATCATACACTGCAGGCTGTATGAATTCTCCTTGCATCACGCCAAGAGTCACTCCATTGATTACCCTTCCCTGCACCCAGGAAATGGCTCATGCATCTCATGTACATTATAACAAATGTTCTCTTTGCATTACAATTGAATTGTGATTGTTATGTTCAATCAATGGGGAAAGGTCACGGGATCGCTCCTGCCAGCGCTTTAATGGAGAAGTCGATGAGGATTCATTTTAATCACTGCGGCTGTGGCAGAATGAGCACAACACTGAGAGACTGTCAATGGCCCGGTAATTACCGCTGTTTATACAGGTTTCTGCTTTAGCAATTTAGATATCCACAAATCTCTCTGTTTCCCGCACCGCAGTTATATTGGAAGCTGTGTGGCATCAAATGAAGTACTGAAGGATGTGGGCCGTGACTGCTGTAATTGTGGAACTGTTGGTGAGGCTGGCTCTTTGGAAAGGAAGTGAGCTCCATTTTCTCCCCTTTTGAGCAGCTATATGACCAGGAAGCTGTTATTCCACATACTTCATGTGAAGAAGCATGCATTTTATGAGCCTCTCCGAATTCAGCCTTTAGCACGTATGTCAAGCGGTAGAGAATTGTGCATGCAATTTATCCATATTTACACTTCACTGTCTACTGTTACAAATCAGCTGATTTTGATGATATTTTGATCATCTTTACAGTGTTATTTTAGAGTTAGGTGAAGCAGTTTTCTTCCTATTCAAAGTTGAGATTTAACAACTTTTTTCATATCAGTTTTTGTTTTCCATTTTTGGTTACTTTTTTTATTGCATGCTCTGTTGAAAATTCTTTGCTTTTAGTTTATGGGCAAAAGTTGGTGAAGTGTGAGCTTCAACAGCAGCTGTATGTCAACTGGGGCTGCAACTGATAAATCTGCTTATTCCATTTAAATAAAATAGTCAAAAAATGCCAGCAGAATTATCAAAAACACTCATCAAATGTGTTCAGCCTCAAGGCTGGTGCCTTATAAAGTATAAAGGAAAAAAAGATTGTTGAAAGAAGAGGCCAATGTGGTCAAAACATCAGTAAGAAATAAAGAAAATAATTAAAATGAGAGCGCCAAGGTGTGAATTTCTTTACCTTCCTTTTCACTTTTTCCACTACTATGAAGATTTTTGACCGATTTAGCGCCCCCTAACTGGATGTGTCGACTTGGTTTGTCCAACTCCCAAATAAAGTCCACATCCCACTTTTATAGTCCAATCAGCAGTTCCTGATAAAATGTTACAGGACTGTTACAGGATCATATCATCACACTGCTAATTTTAAATTCAAAATCACTAACAAAGGAAGGTGGTCTGTGTAGAATATGATCACACACCCGCCGCGATCACAGCGCTCTGTGACGCCGCCCTTTTACCCCTAATGGCATGTTTGTGTTGGACAGAGTCTAAGGATAGATGAGGTCAAGGAAGTGTAACCTTGGAGAAACAAATATTCATGATCAATAAGCGTTTAATTCCAAGCATCTAAATTATTCTTGCGTGCAAAGCTGCTTCTTTCCCCCGCTTTATTTGGCAATGCAGGGAATAACAGTTTATCAGAAGATTTATGCAGACTAGGTAAAAGGACATTATAAAAGACTACACAGTATCACTGCTTTCAAATGTCATGTAATCATAGGTTAGAGGAGAGTGCTGGGCACAGAGAGCTAAGTGATGTTACAGATAATGAATTGCCTCTGAAATATAATACATCGTGAGTATGATTCTTTGTTCCAAGCTCTGTACACTAACTCTGTACAATTAAAGTTATTTATCTCTCTCGTTTTTTAAGTTCATCAATTATATTGTGATACACTTAATGTCCATAAGAGGATGATGTATGATTGGTCTAATTATTTCTTATTCACTATGCTTTCTAAAGCATATCAATTTTGTTAATACCATGTAATTAAAACACGTCAGTGCGCCACAAGTTGCCAGGAGTATTAATGACTATGAAAATTATTTTAATTAAATAGCCAATTATAGAAAAATCCTAACCATGAGAATTGACATTTAAATGAATTCAATTTAAATTGCTTTTCAACATTGTTTTATCAAAGCTTTATGGGGTGAATAAATTATTACATCAAACAATATACTGTGTCATTGATCATACACAAGTCTTGTCCCGTATCTATACATTTTCAACACTTTCCTGATGCCATACATCATACTGGGTGATTATATTTTGACATAGTCATTTGTTTACCACAATCTCGCATGTACTGTGCTTTAGTGTACTTTTAGCAAAACTCTTTAACTGTTTATGCCACTAAGTTTGCTAACAGCTGGACACTTAATTCATGCTACTAATTTTCAACTACAGCAAAGGACACTTTTAAGGGAGCCACAGTGACTGGAGGGAAATGCAGGTACTGTACGGTATATGGCACATTTTCAGTCACAAGTACCATTTCCATCCAAGATACTGGAGGTTCCCACACTGAACTTGAGGTGATTGTGTTGCATTAGATCAACAAAGATCTGTTGTGTAAATCACTGTACCAGTTAGACAGTGTTTTCATAACTGGGGGCAAACACATACAGCCCACCCAGTCTGTGGAAAGGCCTTTATATCTAAAAACATCATACATATCCTGTGGAGCCCTTTAATACCTATCAGGCTCCTCGTGCTCATATATTATCCCCCCTTTTTTTCACCCGCATGGTGTTAATTTAAGTCATCTCTCAGACATTACAAGCACAATGATTTGCAGTTAACCCGTGCAAACAAGAGAAATAGTGAGCAAACTGTTGTGACATTCATTGTATATAATGAAATCTTAATATGGTGCATATTTAAGTGAAAGGTTAGCAACATAAAGGGCAAATGGATTGCCTGGCAATGAATTTTAAGCAGCTATTGATTTTACACTACAAGCTACCTCTTTCCTTGAATGATAATTTTGAAAAGGCACACTGCTGCTTATCTTAAATCTGATCGGACACAACAGGACAACAGGAATACACAGACTGTAAAGGCAAATGTGTTGTTCTTAATGACTTTCACTTTTCAAAGTATGTGTTTCCACCTTCCACGTAATTGGAAATCTAAGGAAATGGGTGCCACCTAGTAGGGGTATGAAAAGTTGAAGCCTTAACATTTGTGCTGACTCAAGCAAATGTTGAAACATCACATCGATTTCTGTAAAAGTACACACACTCTGCCAGAAAATCAGTTTGCTAAGTCCACTTGTAGCTTTCTAGCATACCAAAACCATTTATTTTTAGGTTGGACTGTGTTAATGAATTGTATAATTTGTATGTTTCTCCTGCTTGATCACTGGAATGGTCTGGTGTTACAGCAACTGATGGATTTGTGGGTAAATGCACTTGACTTTGTGTTATAACACAGAGGTTAAATGCTACGTAAAGTGTCTCTTACTGTATATGAACTGGACCCTTGTTCCCTCTGCACTGTCTGAAAGTGAGATTGATGGAAAGCTTGAGAGTTCACGTTCCAGCTGGGTCAAGCTTTGTTCAGTACTTGGCATCATAAAATAGTACGATCCTAGAACAATATGATATTCTGTGTGGAGGCTGTACAGTCATTGACATCAACAGTTAACCATTTTTATCACCAGTGGAAGTGTTTTCTTTTTTTTAGAATATTTGGCATTATTATCACACTTTGTTGTGCCTATCTTACCAGTTTAGAGATCATAAGGATTTTTAACAACATTGTTTGAAGACACTTTGTTTCACATGTTTATCTGCAAACGTAACATGGTTAATGAACTTGAAATGAGCAATGACTAGAAAACACAAACTATGGTATGACGTATATTGGATCACTTAAATCTTACCTTCCTATAGCCACTTTCTACAATACACAGTTTAGTTTGTTTATGCTTAGTTTTTGAACTTCCATCTCTCAAAAACAACTTCTGCTTGTGTTATATTATGCTGTCACTTTACACAAAAAGCCATGCCCACTTTGGCTGTGTCAACACAACAACCAGAGAGGACTAATTAAATGACACATTTTCCCTCTCACAGATAAAATGTACCTTGAACAGTGAGTCATTATACGACAGTCAGTCAGAGGATCTGACATTAGAAATAAAGTTATAAAAACATTTTAACAATAATAATCCCTGAGTGAAAACAAATGACAAGTTTGTAAAATAAAATACTTTTTTAATATGTTTTTCCTGAGTGTTTTGGAGCTTGTAGGAAAAAGCTGTGGTGCAGTGGATTTGCATATCTGCTGTGGGACAGCAGGTGTAACCTGCGTGGATGTGGAAGTGGAGTCAGGAGCAGGAAGGAAAACTACCATCTGAATTTCAGAGGTGTGTATTTGGCCACAAACACCTCATGTGTGTGTTTATTCAACGGTTACACCGGGATTCCTAAACAATGCCACATCTTCACAGGGCTCAAACCTTGCAGCAGCAGCAGCAGCAGCAGCAGCAGCAGCAGCAGCAGCAGTCAGTGTATCTGTTCTTCAAAAGGCTTCCACTGTCCCCTAGCTCCTCCCTCTCTGTACCGTGTGACAACAACAACTCATCCACAGAGCGGAGCTGCACTTTTCAGCTCATTTTCCTCCTGTCATTCCTCCTCCTATCTTTGATCATTGTCCCGCCGCTCAGCCCCCCCAAACCCTCACCCAGCACGCCCTTTTTTCCGGCACCGCTCTTTTTACTTCCAAACTTATCTGAGGAGCTAAACTCTGGTGGATTCTTTCATTTCGGGGGTGTCTCGGCAGGCTGGGTTTTCTACTTTGAACTTCGGCTACTCTCTTTCCCCTCCTGTAGGTGACCATGGCCGTACCGGCTGCTCTGATCCCACCAACTCCTCTGGTCCCGCCGCCTCCGATCTCGACTCCCTCCGCAACCACGTCCCCGCCGTCGACAACTTCATCGCCGTCTCCATCCCTGGCTCCTCCATCCGGACCCGGACAGAACCTGTTCAGATCAGAGCTGCTCGCCACCAGCAGCCCAGGCATCCCGACCCCGACCGCGGCTCTTCCACCCGGCAAACCCGTGTACTCGACCCCGTCGCCCGTTGAGAACATACCGCAGAACAATGAGTGCAGGATGGTCGAGTTGCGCGGTGCCAAAGTAGCGTCGTTC
This sequence comes from Brachirus orientalis, assembly GCA_016785285.1. Classification (NCBI taxonomy): domain Eukaryota; kingdom Metazoa; phylum Chordata; class Actinopteri; order Pleuronectiformes; family Soleidae; genus Brachirus; species Brachirus orientalis. The sequence goes on from JAFBJR010000310.1 coordinate 1,818,077, forward strand.
ACCGTGGACGGCTGCGAGCTCATCTGCCTTCCTCAGGCTTTCGACCTGTTCCTGAAGCACCTGGTCGGCGGACTGCACACCGTTTACACCAAGCTGAAGCGGCTGGAGATCACGCCGGTGGTGTGCAACGTGGAGCAGGTCCGCATCCTCAGAGGGCTCGGCGCGATCCAGCCAGGGGTGAACCGCTGCAAACTCATCTCCAGAAAAGACTTCGAGACGCTGTACAACGACTGCACCAACGCGAGGTGAGTGGGGAGCAGTTTTCGGTTCAGATGTCTTTACCCGAGAGCCGTGCGTAAAAGCGCAGCAGCGATGAGGGGGGGGGGGGGGGGGGGGAGACATTTTCCCCTGCATGAAACAAGTGCTTCAAGCGACACGATTAACCTAATCAGTGGAAATTTATAATCGATTGTTACAGTGTGAAAGTGCATAACTTCATCCAGACGCACAAACACTGTGTGTGTGTGTGTGTGTGTGTGAGTGAGAGCTGGTGCGTCTCTGTCGGAGGGAGACGCGCGCAGCATCAGTGAAAAAGTTTAGTCAAAGTTTTTAACACGTGCGGGGCAAAAGCTTGGCCCATGATGGATAGCCTGTCCGTCTCTGAACAAATGAATCGATAATGTAGGCGACACCTCTGCTGACTTTCACAATGCTGTTGACCAAAGTTGAGGTGTGGACCTGTCACTGCAAAGTCACTTTTAGAACCAGGAGCCTTGTCATTTTTTCAAGAGCCACATTTACTTCAGTTTCTCTGGTATTGTAAGGCAACTTCCTCCTCATATTAATTTTAAATGAACTGAAATTAAACTATAATCTGCCCATTATGGTAACAAGATTGAAATATTTTCATTGTGATGAAAATAAACAAGAAAGTCAGAATAAGATGACAGGCAATATTTTTATTTATACTTATAACATTACATTTCTCAAAAGTTATATAGTGAGATTATTTTTTTAATACTAAAATTATTAAGATAATTTTTACAAACACACCCAAGTGTGTGCCTTTAATCAGCAGCTTTGATTTCTACACAAAACTGACCTGGATGAGATACTGCACATGTGTAAATCAGTGCATAATAATGAATCAAATAGTTTTGAGCTTTAAATGTTTTAATATGGAATGATTTACATGGGGATCAATATTTGATTAGAAGCTATTTTTTACTGTTGTGCTTCTCCTTGCTTTGATGTATCACCCAGTCTCTGAGGATGTTCAGCCTGGTCAAATTTACCATCTTACCTGTCACTATGATTGATTCCATATTGATCTCTTACCCAGAAATGAGCTGGAAATGCAAATTTGATGGAAAGGCTCACATCAGTTTGGAATAACAATAAACACACAGGGACACTTTGAGACACAGGTTAAAAGCATGTGTTGTAAAATAAAAAAAAGCTTAAACAGTCTGACATTAACCTTGATTCTGACTTTTAGATGCAGCATCACTTAAGTATTAGAAGAAAACTATTAACCTACATGTAGTCACACAGAAAATGCTTATGGACTATTTTGTGCTAATTCAGTTTTATCCTCAAAATCTGGTCAAAAAATTAAAAAAATGATTTGTTTAGTTCCTAACATATTTTCTATATTTTTTTTTTTTTGCTGTCCCTCTTTACTCTTTTTAATATATGCTGTATTCCAGTAGAAATCATCTGAACAATTCACCTTGTTGCTTATAAGCATCATGTACATAAAGTCCCCCCCCCCCGCACATATTGTGAGGTGATGCTCCTCTGAAGCCGGGCGTGGGGCTTCAGGTGACAAAGTATGTTGTTGAACTCTCCGGGTTGTCAATGGGGGATGGCCAGCTATGGGGTTAAAGGATAATGCAGTGCCTCGCGTCGCTTTAATGACGCTAAAGTGCTGGGCTATTACGGGCACATGGACAGGACTGTAATTGTCTCTGAAAGCAGCCAGGTTCTCCTGGTGCTGGGCTGAAATCAATCACTCAGACCTGGCCTGCTCGCCTGCCTGCCCCATTTGGAGAATTACATCATGGAACAGTGAGGCATCCGCTGGATAAAAGGCTTCTGTTACTTAGAATAAGTTGATTTTATTTGCTGGGATGTGTGCTTTGCTCTGTCTGCCGTTGAATTGCTGCTGACAAAATGATCAGAGTGAGTATAGAGGACGCAGATTTAGCCTGCAGGTGAAAAACAAGTTACCTCTCCAAGGCCAGTGTTCCGTTTTGTACTGACTTACTGAAAGATAACGAGTATCACTGGAGAGTTCACCAGTTAACCTGCTTGGGTTTCACAACAACAGCCTGCTGCCTGAGATCGTTGAGCTTTTCATCTCGCCCTGTTACCACAGTGTCACTGCTCTTTTTACACAGCGGCAGAGTCGTAACAATGAAGTGGATAATACTCCTGTACAATGGGTCTCACTATTTCACCATCTATTGTGATCAAACACAAGCGCAACTCTCATTTTGCACACAGTGTGAATGTAAAAAGGCATCACATGTGCTCAGCCGCTGTTTTTAGTTTGCAAAGAACCTGCAACCAAATTGTTTCCAACAGTGCCCATTTTAGCATAACGCTAATCTTGGCCCTCAGTGTAATCAGTTTATACAATGATTTCTCATCAAGTGTAGTCTTTCATGAGGGGGAATAAAATGCTTTTATACTCACCTCATAAGTTAGATTAATTTTAATAATTATTGTTGATTTTTAAATGAAAAATAATCCTGTTTTTCTTTTCTTGACCCCTTCATTTTCATACAAGTACACTTGTGCCACATTAGCAGTGTTGGCTCTCGCTCCCATACTGACCCAGGTACAGTAATCTCCCCTACATTATGACTCTGGCCCTCCAGGAGCCCTCTGTTCCTGCTACTTGTTTTCCTTTTCATTTTCCCTGCGGTGGGATGGAAAAGGTTCTTATTGCTGTGTGACACTTGAACTCTCTGAAAGGTTATTATAACACGGGGAGGGGCCGTGCAGAGATATCGCGTATCTCTCATTGGTCTGCTTTGTGGAGGCAGGCTATCCGATGCTGGGGCGCAGAAATGCAGCAGTTAATTGACAATCATTGTCTACCCCTGAAGGTTAACCACACGCCCCAGACAATGTCCCACCACTGGGAATGGGACGGCTTTTCACTTACATGCCCTTCTTAAATAGATTTTCCCTGGCGCTGTTCAGTCAAACAGATCTGACTTTGAAATGTTACAAGTGACAGGTCACAGTGAAAAGAGTTTTTCTTTAATAAATATATCTAATTGATACTGATATGACAGCAAGTGTTATGAGAGCTATCACCTCTCTTGTTCTTACTTCAAGAGTGTTTATGCCTAAACACACATATTTGCAAATGACGGTAATTGTTTTGTTTAGCGCTCAGTGTGAGCTGCCACCGAGGGTGCCAGCTTGTCTCTCTCCCTCTCTCCCTCCTCTCCTCGGCTGAGCTCTCTTATAATATATTTGTTTTCTACAAGGCACGGATGTGTTTACAGGTACTCAGGGGAGATTTCTGGATTCCATTCAAATCATTCCCCGTCAGAGTGGGTGCTAAGATACCCGTCACCCAGCAACCACATCCAAGAGGGAGCTTGGGCGATAATAACTTCAAAAACAGAGTGACAGATGCCTGATTAGAGAGAGGAAAGAGAGAGAGGGAAAGACAGGGAAAGAGAGGGAGAGAAATATAATGGCATACAAAGCTGTTTAAAATCCAAATCTATTCAAGTTCTTTCTTGAAAGTCAAATTAGACCCCATATTGTGTGTTGTTTCTTTATGACACACACAAAAAAAATAATTAAAAGTTTTTTTTTTTGGTTTTTTTCCACACTTTTAATCCTTCAGTGGGGCTCTGCTGAATTTGATTAGGTACGGTACATGTGCTCAAGTCAACTGTGCAGTTGGCAGATGGCAGCAAGGTGGTTTTTTTTTTTTTGTTGAAAGCAAATAGTCTCCTTGAAAATCAGAATTGCTTTATTGACTTGATATTCAGTCAGCTGGAACTACTGCAAATTAAAACATATTTTCAAAAAAAAAAATAAATAAATAAAATCCCCAAGTAGATCAATTAAAAAAAAAAAAGTATTATTTATTTTCCTTAAGTCTTTTAGGATCATATTTTTGTAGCTGACAATAAAAGCTGAGCCCAGACTCAGAAGCTGCAGATTTCACTTGTTAAAGAGGCTTTGTTTGAAACTGTCTAATGTCATTTGTGGATTTAGAGGCTATTTGCATGGCAAAGAGGCCTGTATTGTTAATTTGCCTGTCAGATGCATTAGTTGCCCATGCTCCTGCCTTATTTGCATGCCTTTACTGGATCGACATCAGCAATTGAATTACCAATTAATTCTACTACCAAAAGGAAAAAAAAAAAAAAAAAATCAACAGCAGGTCTTTCCACACTGATCATATATATTAATATTAATTACCTATTTTTCATTCACCATAGAGGGGATATAAGCTTTGATTTTTTTTATTATTATTATTTTTATTTTTTAACAGACAACCGACTGAATATGTCTGTCAATGTGGCTTATCCTGCATATTAAACTACATTTGTTAACGCTGATTTTACCTGATGATTTTACACTTGAGACTGATTGCCTGGCAGAGCAGCAATAGATTTTGGGTCACTTTGATTTCTGCTCTCCTCTTTCCTCAGCCAGAGCTCTGCCGCTTGTCTTCACTCACAGGCTCCTTCACATTACAGCACATTTAGGGAGCACAGCAAAAGTCAGTGACGCTCATAGCAGGATGTTAAATGCTACTGACAGAAGTTAGAGGGAGCAGATGAGATTTCCTGATTGTAGAAGGAATGCAGGCCCGTGCCTGGCTCTGTCTAATATGGTCACATATAGAAATTGATTTTCTTCAGAAATTAATTAATTTTTCATATAGCCCAAAGCTGGAGTTTAAAAAAAGAGTGCACACTTGCTGGTTTCCTATTTCCCCCCCTTTTTTAAAGAATTATTGCCTAATCATATTAATACTTTTGCCCCAAGGATGAAAAGATAATTGTACAAATGCATTTGGAAATATGTATCACTGAGTATTTATGATTAAATTATGCAAATAACTCAGCTCCCATCCTTCGTGGGCCCAGATTGTCTAATTAGGATTGATATGGCGAGTAGATGTTGGGGAATCTGAATACAAGCATGTCCAACGAGCAGAAAATTGAAAATGACAAGGCTGGAATCCTTAAAAAGTGTGTAGTTTTTTTTTCCCCCCCCTTCCCTTTCTGTCTAATTCAGCGTAGCTGTATCAGGAGTTAATTTTCCCTGGCTTCATTTCTTGTCTGAGCTGACAGGAAAAGGAATCCATCAGGGAAGCAATCTCAGATGGGATTCCACAAATTTCCTTCACTCCTTTTTTTTTTGGTCTCCCTCTTCATTTTCATGACGGCTATCAGGGATGAATCTTCTCCTGAGTAAACACGCAGATGTTATTTTCTCTAGTGTCAATGTTTTTGGAGCTCTCCGCTCAATACAAAGGACTCCTCCTCAATAATTGAAGTATATTAAGAAAGGAATGTCATGCCACAAAAAGCCCTTTGTACTTTTGGAATTTCAGCGAAGGAACCTCATGGAACAAACCTTTTTTTTTTTTTTAAAAAATACACTGAATGGTAGAAACACATTTTTGCCTTCATATAAATAGATTATTAAATTATCCAAAAGACACACTTTGTTAGGTTTTGTCGGAACACATTAGCACTTTGATTGCGCTACGGAAAAAATGAATCCCATAATAATCCAACATGCAAAATTAATTTTGAAACTTCTTTCATTGACTTGTTTTAATGAAGCCCGCACTGGAAATATACCATGTCAAATTTTAGTCAAACAGGGGCAGACAGGCAGACAGACACACCGTACAGTGTCACCAGTTTGAGTTAATAGTTAAATGTAACAGCCTCGTTGCTGGACTCATTGGTACATCACAGAAAAGAATCCAGGGAGGAAATGACATTAGTTTTCACTCTCTCTTCTTCTGTTGTTAGCTTCAGATGAATGGTGCAGCACAGGAACAGCTCCACTGCCTCCAACAGTATCTATTAAAGGGCTGATTGTTATCTAATCTTTACCTGACGCTAGCTGGAAAAGCCCTGAAGCTAATGACACTTGAGACTAGCAGCATATTCTGTGGTGGCAGCTGTTCAGTCAATACCTTCTGATGAAAAACTAAGAAAATGGCCCCACAGCTATTAATGTGAAGTCTGAATTCTCTATAAGACACCAGAAACACCTCTTTTTCAGCCAGTTTGTAGCATCGAATCATAACAATGTGTATAAAGTGAGCTCCTGTTGAACAGGACGCGAGTGTAGGCAACACAGAACAACAAATAAAAGTTGAATAAACATAGAAGAGATGTAAGTTAAACGAAATCTGTATTAGCGACCATTTATAAGTGAATATCGTCATTGATACGCTTTTATTTTACAATGTGTGTGTGTGTGTGCTCTGATATCTATTGCAGCCACATATGGCACATTACCAAGACAGACTTTTCTCTTGTTACATTTATAGGTCATATCATGATGAGAAGTTCTGGCAATGCTGATCTGCAGATTGTTCCAGATCTGTCCTTCAAAGTGTAAAAAAAAAAAAAAAAGACTTTCAGTAAACCTGTTTAATCCTAAGGCTAATATCATATTCAAATTAGAAAATAAGGAAAGAAATTATTAGGTCACCTCTTTTTATTCCCATATTTAAATGACAAAGACCAAAACTTTCTAGTCTCTATAGATTATTTGTACAGTAGCTTAATTTTCAGTAATTCCAGGTGTCAGCAGTTCTAAGAGAACCAGGCAGCTCGTTTGATGTACAGTAAAATGATAAGGTCTGCAGTTCTGGCTTTTATCCACAGAGATAGATTGCCACACCCAGAGCTGCTTCCTGCCGGCGTGGCACACCTGTAGAGATTATGAGTGGGGTATCAGTATCACCAGGTCAACACATTTTCATCTAACACTGACATCTCTCTTCATGCTGTCTCTCTGCTTCTGTCTCTCTCTCGCTCTGAGCCAAGTGAGAATATCAGTGGGAGTCTTTATTGGTTGCAGCTCTTGGGTTTCTCTCCTCGTAGACTCAAATGTCACCGTCTCCCTGATGTTTCTTTAAAATCGCCTGTGCCACCACTTGCTGTGGCGCCCGGCTATTATTACCCTTCTCTTAAAGAGTGACAGTTGGGTCCTCAGAGATGTGACACAAACCTCTGTGGATGGAGCTGCAGATGCTTCCAGCCAATCAGATAGCATGAAGCAGACCTCGCTACACCTTCTGTGGTATGAGGTTAGCAGAAAAGTCAGCGTAGTGTGCAGTGTCCACGTCTGTTTCACAGTTTTAAATAATGGCTCGTTCGCCTCTTCTTAAAGGACCCATAGATAATGTTGGCAAATGTAAAAAAAAAAAAAAAAAAAAAGAGAATGACTTTAACTGTGACTGTCAAACTGAGATGTACATGCGCTTGAGCAGTTATTGCATATATAACAGCTGTGTATGTTCCTGGCAATTCCACACTAATGCAGAATACACTGTTTTTTTATGGAAACAAGTAAAGTTATGATAATAAAGCAGCCCTTGGCTAAAAACTGACTGTCTACATACATTAATCTCATGGAACCTTCACATTAGGAGCACATGAGTGTTTGCATTTGTGCAAGTGTGAGTTCGATGATCAGTGAGAGGAAGAGAGTTTGTGAGTGTGAGAGCGAGAAGGAGAGGGAGAGTGTCACACACACACACAGAGAGAGAGAGAGAGAGAGACTCTCGCACAACTTCACATGTGAATGGTCTTGTGTGAAAAGGAGGATGAATTGAGTCGAGCTGACATAGCATGCCAATAAGCTTTGTCTCATTTCCAATGCCATATTCATTTGTGCCTCAGAGAGATTTATTGCATGATTGACAATTATGAGAGGGTGACCTAGTTCTTTGTGATGGAACAAAAATGGTTTTCATCAGTTGCCTTTGCTGTCTTTTGCATTGTGTGAGTGTATGTGATGGTCCCCGGTAAAGAATAGAGATTTTTTTTTTTATTATTATTATTTTTTTTTTTACTCCACCCAACTATTGAAACTCGTGCATTTTTCTAGTAATGGCTTCATATATTTTGCATAGAATCACATCATCCACTATGTCTGTTCCACAGCAGAAAAAATGAATTTCGTACTCCATTAAGCAACGTGAGCTGTCCGAATGGATCACGTTAAAGTGACATTTTTACGAATACCCTTCAATCTCCAACTTTGCAGTGGAAATATATATATATATATATATATATATATATATATATATAAAGCACTACTGTTTTATCAGCTCCATCATTGTTGTTACTTGATCATCCAAATCCATCCATAATGTTGTTACTGTCAGCACAGGGCTTCATTAGCCCCATACATTTCCTGATACTTTCAGTCCTTTATGGTTCATTCTACCTGTCTATTAGCTGTGTGTTTGTCAGTGTGTGTGAGAAAGAGAGCGAGCGAGAGAGAGAGAGAGAATGTGTGTGTGCCCAGTGAAGCTTAGATTACTACGACTGTGAGGAGGAAGTCTCTGCTCCTCCTGGGACTCCTGCTTGACTGGCCCCACAAATGATACAAGCCAGGGTTTAGTTGGGAGTTAATATCCTGCAAAATTGTCCTGCACAGCCTCGGCAGAATGTGGATGATTAAATGACACAAGCATATCAAAAACATTTTTCTCAGACTAGTGGCTGTTAAGTGTCGCGCTGGTGCAGGGCGTCTCCCAAGGTTACCATTAAAAAGAAAGCAATATTCAGTGCGAAGTGGGTGTCATTGAGCTTGGATTGTATGTGTGTGTGTGTATACCTGTATGTGTGGGTGCAGGCATGTTTTGAGTGGTAATAATATTTCAATAGGATTTCAGGGTCTCATTGAGAGGTTTGGTAGAAGGTTGAGAGGACATATGCTAATTGTGCTTGAGAAGGCTGGTCTCTCTCCGAAACATATCCCACGTGACTTTTCCTTGTACAACTGGATGTCAGACTTCCCCATTGACAAAAAAAAAAGCTTGAGGCTCCAAAGTGATCCATTTTATCCTTTCTTTTTCAAAGGATGTGATGCTTTGTTTTAACCTCCACAGGAAAGGAGATGAAAGGCAGTGTAATAAAGCCAAAAGGTCTTTCTGTAGTTATCAAATGGCCTTTCACTCCTGACCTTTAAGATGCCACAGTAGGAACTAGAGACAATGCTACAAATACAGATCGGATTACAGACATCAAACATGTCTGTGTGTAGTTTACTTGCATGGAGGAGAAAAGAAATAACAACCTTTTGCTGCCCATTGTTTGATCATAGAAAAGAAAAATCAAACCTATTTCTAAACAGAATGAAATAAGCCCCTGCACAGACCAGCCCCTTGAAAAGTTTAAATTCGTCACGATTCTGAGGTTTCTTTATTTCATATACATACCTCATCTATACTACTCACAGCAATGGTATATCTTTCGGACTTATATACTGTGCTGTTTCTGATGCTTTTTTATATTATATATCATTGATCTGGAACTGACGCATTTGCATGTCATTTAGGTTGATATTATTGCACTTGATGCTGCCCACCTAAAAAAAAGTTTTGCAGTGCTTTAGAATAAGAAAGACCAAAGCAAAGAATCACACAAATGAAATGGATTTGTAAGATGTGAAGTCCACTGCACTTCTATTAAGAGTACTTTTTTTAACCCGTTAAGTCAAAGGCACCCTCGAAAATCCTTTCTTAAACCTATTACACTGTGCCTAAAAACTGCCTCCTAATACCTGAAGGTGTATTGAAAAACTTGAATCTTCGTTTCTCTTCTGCCCCATGGAGCAGACAAACTATGAAATAGAAACAATATGACTGTCTAAACCTGTCGCCTTTGTTTTTGTCTTTTTTAAGGCTATTGATTAACATCAGAGCAAAGGCAGTGATTCACAAGAAAAGCCAACGTTGCATAACCTTTGAAATGGTGTTTGCTTCAAAAGGCTGAGAAATAAAGGTTGTAGTGAGCCTGTAACAGTGTAGCATTGTCAGGCAGGTCAGTCTTTACCACACTGACTGTGATTAGCTGACTCAATAGTGTCCCAATGCATTTTTTAAAACGTTTTTCTGTTGCCAAAAACAAACTAATTACATTTCTCATAATTTTATGATGTCTTGAAAATGATGGAATCATATAACATGTCACATCTGGCTCATAGAGGAGAAGCATGAAGGCTTTACTTCTGGTCTGAATAACTAAACCGGGCTTTTATACAGTATCTCATCCGCCGATGGGTTCATGTTAAGTTTTTGAGCTGGACTTAAAGCCCCAATTTTACACTTGCAAGGATCTTGCATTGATATGTCTTTTGTGGCACAATTCACAGTTAATTGTTACACAATATGTGTGACGTGGGAGGTTCAGGACCAGGTTGTTCAAAATGACAAGCTGCTGCACTGTCATGACAGGCCTACAATACCCAGCAGCTGATTTTTTTTTTGTCACATCCATGAACTGGCTGAATACCGAGACAGCTAATAATGCTCTTAGATGTAGAACATTATCAGGATGCATGATGGCACACAGCGTTCCTGTCATTCTCCAGATTCTACAGAGCAGCACTTAGACTCTGTGCGTGGAGTGTTGGTGCCTGTGGACCCCGAAGGGCTCAGTGTGAGAGGCCCAGTCGGGGCCCTGCTGGTCCCAGCCTGTTGACAGTTCCTTGGCACTGTTGTCTCAGCAGGAAGACATCAGTTGGAGCAACACAGAGTCTGTGGATGAAGGCCGTCTGGTCAGCACAAAGAATGAAGTTGCAGAAGATTAGGCTTCACCCACAGGTCATTGTGTTCCCAGAGCAGGCCCAAGCCCGTCGGCCTCAGTGTTGTTAAAGGGAAAGGTCGGGTCCAACAACCAGGCTAAGCCTATTAAACAGCCCGCACAGCTTTTTCCCTGAAACCTGACTGTGCTTTCTCTTAACTACCGAGGAGGGGAAAAATCAGCTTTGAACAGCTGAGGTCGGCCATATCCTGATGTGAATTGGAGACCACAGCTAATTGAAAAGAATATTACTGTATACTCATATGAAAGCATTGCAATCAGGCCTCCTTGTAACACCAGGCAGCGATTTCATAATGCATGTGCTTTTTTTTTTCCAAAGTAGTGCTAATTGTTTTCTAGAGCCATCCAGTTGGTATGCTGTGCAGTATGTGCACTAGGCTGCTCTGACAGATCCTACCAGTGTCGAACAAATCCTCACATTCATATCCTCTCAGTACTAAATGCTTGTGTGCCGCATTCATAAGGTCGTCTGAGCCCCAACACGCTCCCATAAGTCTCCTTTAGCTGTAGTGATGGCTGGTGTCAGGGATGTCTGCTGAATGAAAGGAAACACAGGCAGATAGCATTTGATCTGTGATGGAGATGAGTCCACATAGGAGTCGAGCTAGTGATTAATAATGGTGCATCTGGGTAAAAAGGATGTCATCCCCTGGACGTCTAATGAAAGCTCTTGAACATATCTGGGAGAGGCGATATGTTGACAGTGGATGATGCAAATGAGGCTAAATGTGAGAGGAAACCTGAAATGAATCACCCCACTGTCTCTGTGGCATTTGTGTTAGTGTGCGTGCACGTGTGTGTGTGTGTGTGTGTGTGTGTGTGCCCCGACTAGGAGCCAGCCGTTTACGCTGTACAAAGCTTGGTGTGACACTCTCCCTCCTTTGTCTCAAACTGCTAACTGTATTTAATTTCACATCTTATCAGGCCGGGCTTTGTCTGTCTGTGAGTCTCTGCACAGTGGAGGCGACCCCCGGAGATAAACTCTGTCAGGCTCTGGGGTGATTTATTAAATTCTGATTTCTGTGAAGGACTTTAATGTTGAGGGGGAGGGAAGAGCGGGAGGGTGGATGGGGTGTTGGTGGCGGTGGGGTGGGGAGGGTGGCCAATAGAAAATATGTCGCAGGTGTCTCTGCCAGCTCCGGGCACTGTTCTCTCTCCATTACCAGCATTGTTAGGTAAAGAGAGACAGGAGAAAAGAGAGAAGTAGGAATCTATGCTGGATTTCCTGTCTTTGTTGTGGCAGTGGGCTTGTTTTTTTTCCCTCTGTTCCAGGGCAGAACAGCGGTATCAAATCTCACTTGTTTGGACTAGAGATAGTGAGCAGAGTGTGGAACATGGGTCAGTTTCACTGAGGGCTCGACTGAGCTTGGGTTAGTGGTTATATTTTCATGCTAATCTTCCTTATGACACCTGAATACCTCTATCCAAATCTATTAGGTAAATCCTCTGACCCTATCGGCCTCCTTATCCCCCCGTGATATTTGAATAAAGCCTAATGTCAAGACTTGTGTGACAGTTTTTTTCTGACAGGTTCAGCGGATTTTATGGGCTGCTATTACAGTCTATCTTCAAATTTTTCTCTTAAGCACACCCTGCAGGTCAACTGTGACTATGGTGAAGCTCACATTTAATATAATTCTGTTCATCTTAAATCAGCTCCACACCCTTGAAATCTATTTTACATTTCTCTTTCATATCACCCTAATCTAAATTGATGTGTTATCATACATGGATCTCAGAGGAAGGGATCAAATGGTGGCTGTCACTGGTGGTTGGTGAACTGTTTTTTGAACATAATTTGGTCCTCTGCATTATAAAATGCACTTTAAAGGTTTAAGTTGCAAGGTGCTCTTCATATGACCCTCCCCTTTTTTGAGGATTGTTTTTAAACAGATAACGGAGAGTGATGTGCTGCTTCCTCTGATATCTATGAAGCAGTTTGATCAAAGGTAATATTGGCGAAGGGCTTTGCTGGTTCTTGTCTCCTACACATTACTTCCCGAGGGACTACTCCTTCTGTGGCACCTTGATTTGCAAAAGCGATGAGTGGCTGATAAAGAGTTGTGGATTCCATGTATTTATTTACTGCTCGTATTGAAGAAGTTAATAAAAGACTCTGGGCTGTGATGCGTGAAGGGCTGCAAGGGACAGGACTTTTTTGTCTTAGATGCACAACTATAGAGTGCCAGGCTGAATGCATACATCAACCACACAGATGTGCACAAACACATCTACCCACACACTGATATACTGATGCTGTATATCAAATATTGTAGTTAACCCCCCTCTCTTTCTTTTCAAACCAGTCCGTTTCTGTCTCTTGGGGCAGCTGTGAAATCAAACCTACAGTAGATGATGACTTTACAAAGCCAGAAACTCTTGACAATCCTGCTTGTACTCCTGCAGAACTAAACTTACCTTAAAAAAATTGCTCAGCAATATCAGTTTAACTGCATGTTGTGTCTTACAGAAGCAGAATTTGTTTGACCCAGTATGCAAACCCTGGTTAGCAGATTTGATTGAGTGGGGCCATGGATCCTAGGGCCGGCTCCTCTGATACCTACGTCTCCCTGTCTCTATTGTTCTCTGCAAGTCAGCATCTTTTGTCTTTGCCACTGATTTGTCTTTTGATCTGTGCGAGTGATTTATCTACATGGAATCGTTTTTCTCCCCGTTCCCCCTCAGGAAATTTGGAATGAGGCTGGCCTAACCTTGCCAGGGCCAAACAAAGCCCGATAGCTGATCTCATGTATTTTGATGCTGTTTGTGAAAATGACACACAAACATACACACTCATACTTTGAGGGGTATGAAAAAAAAAATAAAAATAAAGAAAGAAAAGCATCCAAATGGTGTCCGCTGTTTTGTGTTTCTCTATAAGTACCTCAAGCACAATTTCTCTCAAAGTGACGTTTTTCAAACACAAATTATGAAGAGGTAAGTAGGTGAAGTTAAGTGGAAAACATCTCATGAAGGCTACAAGGCGGATCCATACAGAGGCCCTGTGGGAGTGTGAACTCTGCGCTGTGTGGCTGAGATCACCAGGTAGGGCTGATGGAAAGGGAACCCTGATGTCTCCCTACTGCAACAGTTTTTCCTCTGTTTGCCTGGTTAAAAATGCCAGAGGTTAGGGGGATCGGAGTTGACAACCCTGAGGGGATCGGAGCTGTTTGCCTTGTGCGCTTTTTTTTTTTTTTTTTTTTTCCACCCACCCTTATGTGCAGCTGTTATAGCCTCCTCTCTCCTCCTACCAGCTGCCAGGGAGAGGGAAAGGGAGACGCACACAGAAAGAGAGATAGAGATAGAAAGGGAAAGAGAGCCTTGGTGAGAGGGAAGGGTAGGAGAGAGGTTGGGGCGGGGGGGGGGGGGGGTGAGAGAGAACAACCACTCAACACCTGCTGGCCAGTGAAAAGAAAAGGTGTGCACACGAGAGACAGGAGGGGGGGGGAGACAGAGATAGGTGGTTAGGGAGAGGCGATGTGACTACAAAAGCCTGAGAATGTGTTAATGTGGGAGTGGGGATTGTGAAAAAAACAAAGATTAGAGCAGAGACAGGTGGGGGATATGCAGGTAGGGCTACATTATCACACTCTAAACCTTTGGTATTCTAAATGCTCCCTTCTGCTCAAAGTCTAGGCAATCTTTAGTTGTAATCTTTGAGAAATATACAGTAAATCTAATATCTTTGTTCCAGAGGCAGACATCTCTTTGCGCCAGATGTTTACGTGCTTTGATCGACATTGTTTTAGGGTTGAGGCCCAGCATGTTTGTCTGAGATCTCTGTGAAAGAGAGGAAACTTTTTTTTTTTTTTTTCTAAGCAACACTAATTATTTTTCCATCACTGCTTCCATCACCAGTGAGAACCCTTTATGTCCACTTTGCCTCTCAGGCAGCAAACCGAGGACGTAGCACAGGGAAAGCATAAAGCTGCTGTGAGTGTGTTTGCACAATTAATGCTGCAGAGATAGCTTTCTTTCTTCAACAGTTTCCTTGTGTATTTTATCAAATACTACAGTGTGATACCATTTGGACATTCATGATAAGATCGGCACTGAAAGTTTGTGCATGCTGAGGTATTTGATTCCTGTCCAAAATATGCACATGTATTTAAATCAAATGAAGTAAGCAATCTTTTTAATCAGCCATTTTCTCTGTATCAGAGGATTGCACAGGTCCCCCCCTGCACCGTTTGGGACCGAATTGTCAATTGGCTGACATTATCTAAACAAGAAATATTAAAACTAATTAAAGAAATGTCTCTGTAAAATCTTGATAAGGCTGAGGTTATTTTTCTCTCTTGCTTTGTGACTGCTGCTCTGTGCTCTGTTAGGAGACTTGCCACAGGCTTGTCTGCGCAGAGGAAGTTATGAAACTCCTACCGCCATATCATTTGCACAAGGAAGTTTCAGCCTGTTCCTCTGGCTCTGTTGACTGGAGTCCATAAAACAGCTTTATTAAAAATGACACCTTTCCATGTATTTGCTCAGCGGCTGCTCATCTAGATTAGGTCACATGTTGTCGTGTAGTGTGGCCAACAATAGCTAGGGTTTATGACAGATAGCAGCTGTCTGTGCAGACTGCGTTGTGATAATATATTGCATATTGTACATCTCTAAATCTGCAGCCTTCTCATTGAGATAATCTGCTTCTGTTTTCAACAGAAAGCTTCCTCGACCACAATTCAAAAGCAAGTCAGTGCCGTTCCAATTTCCTGCAACCAACTGCACATGATAGTAAATCATGAAGCTGAGGTGACACGGCAAACGCTGTACTAGCTTACCAGAATTTGATGTAACACTGTGACTTTGCATTGCACAAGACGAATACTCGAGTTCAGTGCTTCGGTGTGGAAATCAGACCCTGTGTTTCTCAACCAAAGCCAGTCTCATCTTGATAAATGCCTAGAATCTGTACAACCAAGATAAAGCGAAGCATATTGTGTGTCTGCAACGTATGTTTGTGCACACTTGCGCGAGCGTCTGTGTGTGCATGCCCATGGATGTATAACACAACACCACAGAGGGAACACAGACAGGGAGGGGTGAGTGTTCAGAATTATGTTGCCTCCTGTTTAGCTTTTCCCAGAGCCCCAGGCCACTGGAAAGCATCAAGGACACCTGGGTGCGACTTTATTAAAGTATGAAATGAGAGGTCAGTGACGCGACGGTCCCACACATGACATCCTGCTGCTGGCCCTTTCTTCTCTGCCTCCTTCCCTCAACCCTGGGCTGTGATGGCTCCTCTATGAAAGTCTGTTTCATTAATCCCCCTGAGGGACCCCTCAACTGCTCTTTCTGCAGCTGATACAAATTTAATTCCTGATAGATCTGTTAGATGGAAGCCGTGTCTATCAAGGCTTTTAATTAATGTGGTACTACTCTTGGTGTATCGCAGTGTTTATCTGAAATTCATGACCAGGGCGAAGACGGACGGGACTGTTGGGCAATGGCTTGTTTTCCATTTTTGGTTGAAATGTGAATTTTAATTAGACACGGTTGTTACTCTGAGGGCTTGTAAAAGGGGGCTCTGGGTTTGTTACAGGGAGGCATGTGTGCGCATTGTATGTGTGCAAGTTAATGGCAGGCTTTATCTATTCACTTACTGTCACGCCCTTCCGCAGTGTTTATTTTTCCTTATTAATGTGCCAGAAATTTTCAAGGAAAACAATGTTGTGAAAAGGTTCAGGAAACTACCTACAAAAGTGCAGGTGACTAAATTCTTTGGGCTTCACTGTAAATCCAGAGGTTTACAATGGGCTGGCCCCGACAACTGTTTGTATTGGCAGGCTATTTCCAGCCTCATAGTTGTACAATATCATTGTCAGCCTCTTATCATGGCAGGAGCAGCCCTTTCTGACACCTCAGTTGTGTGCATGTGTTTGTGCCTCCATGTATATGTTTGTTTGCAGGCATTGGTCTGGTATGTTGGTATATATGATTCTGAATGCATGTTTTTTTTTTTTTTTTAATGTTTGTATGATTGAAATGGCAAGGCTCAACAACTCATTTATTTTTAATTTGTCCTCCTTGTTAGCAGGCTCACACCTCAGTGTGTGTGAGAGAACGTGTCACAGAGAGTGGAGAGCTCATGAAAAGCCCATCTCCAGCTGTATCTGCACTCTAATAGCGAGGATGGTGCCTTGAGATGGTTCTGATGGAAGATTATGATTTGCACAGCACACTTGTTAGTACCATCCTTATCCCTGAATTTCATTTGTGCTGGGGCTAATTTGTATGCAGTCCTTAATAGTCGAGTTTGGGGTAGTTCTGAGTTGCACAAAGCCTTTAATTGTGAGGTTTAACATTTTGCAATTAAAATCTCCCCTCATTGCTCTGAGGAATGAATGAGCCGTCTTTGATGTGCTTTAATCAGCCAAGATGCATTGTAGTTCAAGATGCATAAAGATGCCAGATACATTTCTGATTTTAAATTGACACACTCTTCCACCTTTGATGATAGTTTTTTTTTTCCTCCTCCCCGCTGGCTTTAAGCAGCGGAAGCTCAGTCCCTTGAACCCTGCACTGTCAGATTCTGGGGAACAGATCTCTATCTCCCATTTTAAAGTGGCCAAACAGGATTAGGAACAGGAGCGCTTCTATTTTACCACGACCAAGGAAGCATACACAATGATTCACCAGAGCTTGACTAAAGATCTTAGATGCACACTGTGACTGGATCATCTCACCTGTTACACAGGCTTGTAGCGACCCTCTGTAAGACACAGTGGTGTAATCAAAAGTAAAATTTTCAAAAACAAAATTTCTCATCTATATGTTTCTATTTACATTGTTTTTTGAGTGGTACGTTTTGTTTCTAAATTAGCTAATGCTGGAGAGTGTAGATTATTACATCTGTCTGCTGAAGTAGATGATGAACAAAAATCATCAGAAGATCAGAGGGAAAAAGGGGGGGGGATCTTATGGGAGAAAAAGAGGTGGCAGTTTGATGAAAGCTGATTGAGAGCATCTGGAGGCTGTTTTCAGAGGACGTATCCTGAGTGAGCAACCCTGGCATTTAAGTATGGCCCACTCCTAGAAACGAAAAATCTCCCAGCAAGCAAATTAACGGGAGCAGGGATTTGGTAATAATGGAGGTTCTCGGCTTTTGTTTCACCGTGACAGATGGACAGTGTGTGCTCAAATTGAATTTGGCTTTAATTGCATTGTGGCGTTTATAATTTATCTGCTCCACAGATTTTGTTTACAGGTTTATGGGGTCTTGAAATGCATGTTTGTTCTCCTTCCCTCACTTCTACTTTCCCCCTCTTTACCTCTCCCTCTGTCTGTGTGTGTGTGTGTCGGGCAGATCCTTTTTCATCCTCCACTACAGCAGGATAAAGGACACTGTAATTCTCTGAGAGTGTGGTGTTCATTACCGTAGCAGTTTGCCCTCCAGGGTGAATGTGTTCAATAAGCGAGATTGTCTTTTTTCCAATATACACTTAAACGGTATAAGATTGCAAATGTAAGCTCTGTAGTGCCCGTCTGCTCCAATGCTCAATGTTCAAATCATTTGGATCACTTGGATAGGTGAACACAATATAATCCAATATCTCTTCTTTTGAATAACTCTTGGAGATGCATACAAGGACGTCAGCAGACATGAGGGCACACCGTCACACACGCACATTTACATGCACACAAACAGATCCATTTAGTTGCCTCGTACAAAAGAAGAGAGCCTACTTGTTATCCTGGGTGCCTGTGTAATTCTGCATATGTTGGAGTGTTTCTGTGTCCAGGTGAACTGGATATTCGCTTCTTTCCATTCATGCAAATTCAGGTAGGTACTTGAGGAAGCAGGAAAAGCTTATTTGTATTTCTTCAGAAAAAAGACTAAGCATAAAATATCCAGCCTGACGTGCTAAGCTTGTCAAGCTATTCTGCGTAGAGTGATTACTCAAATCTCATTCTGGACACGTATATAAACCCAGTGCTTTGTCTCATTAATTTGTGCAGTATTTTAGCTTTTTTTTTTTCCTTTGCTCAGACCTCCTGCAGCATCTCTCAGTGGTGATAAAGATTATATGCTTGTCTCCTGCTCCATCTAACTCTTCTCTCCTCTCCTTATCCTAGCCTCTGCCACCGTCTAATTGATGCACCCCTGCCAATTTACACTTCAGCCCTGCCTCTGACCCCTATTAACTACCTGGCCTCACTCTCCCAGGGAAAGCACAGTGTTCTGGGAGAAGCCTCCACCCCCAATCAACTTCTCTTAAGACTGCTGCTAAACACGTTTTCATACCCAGTGAGCGAGAGAACGCCACTTCTCACTCTGGCCAACTTTTATCTGGATGAGTAGAAAGGTTTAAACCGAGCGGTGTTGTTTCCATAACACACGGTGTCCCATGCCGCAGCAGTTTATCACGGACAAGCCTCAGGGTCATTTGACAAAGGTTATTTATTTTTTTCCTTGTCCTCAGATTATTGTCCTAGTAACACTGCACCAGCCACTTGTCATTGTCTGTTTTTCACTTGTCCTAGATCGGGGGTATTTTGAGGAATGTCTGTTGAGTTTTCTGTTAGTGGCCCAGAAGTCAGTCCATGTGGGTTTGTGAGAAAGGAGGAGAAAGTGATCACTGTTCTTCAAACTATGTGTCTCTATCAGCAGCGGCTTGTTTGTGATGGGCTTAGCCTGGCATTTCTACTCTGGGTTTCACTTGACCTGATATGTCATCATGAACGTTCTCCAGGGGGGGAACGGGGGGGTGGGGATTCGAGACGCAGTGCTGATTAAAGGACAACAGATAATCATGACTGTGTGTGCTTGTGTGTGTGTGTGTGTGTGTGTGATGCTGCCGTGTTTGTATTTAGATAACACGGTCAACCCAAGTGGACATGTTTAAATTGCTGGGATAGTGACATTTCGGAGGGCTTATATAGTCACGCAGTAGTTACATTTTTGCAGCAGGCCTTGTATATGTACATGGTAATGAAGCAGGGAATCATTCAGTGTTCTTTATTAACAGTAATCACAAAGCAATTGGAGTGTGAAAAATGAATTTGTTTCTTGCAATGCAGAACAGTTTCAGAACACACACAGCAAACTTGTTAATTATACAACGCTGTTGAGCAAGCGGAATAATATTTTTAAATGCTGTCATGTTTTGTCTGCTTAATTGTAAGCCAGAGAATGAGGTGGCTGTTGGTTTTTAAGCTTTTTCTCTCCAGCTCCGGTGAGTCACATTGTGGCTGTTTAGCCACTTTTCTCTGGGCAAATTGTTTTTGTGACCCATGGAATGTTAGAGGAAATGCTTCTTTCTCATTGGCGGTCCCTCGGGTGTGGAGGCCATGGCCCCTGTCATCGGCCCCAGTGCACACACGGACACACACGCATGCAGACAACACGTGCACACGCGGGATCGCGCTTTGATGGAGGAAAGCAATCCACCACAGGAGAGGGACCTCCAGGTCTTTTTATAGCACCGATACCACTGCCCCCCCAACTCCCAGACGTGACATCACAACAATCAGAGATCACATTCAGCAGTATCACCGTAACCACACACTCACACTCGCAAAGATACTCACAATCTCTCTCTTGCATTAGTTACTCTCAACCTTTCCTTTTTGTTTAGCTTTCAATTTGTGTATGGAGTTAGCATTAATTTATCCTTTGCTTTGCAGGAATAAACAGACACCAGATAGCTTTAATGTTGTTTCTCAGCTCCCCTTAAAGAGAAGTTAAAATGTAATCATGAACAGTCCCAATTCGGAAAGGATTTCCCTAGAATGTGCAGTGAAATATGCTCCTCAGATCAATTAAGTGTTTACAGCCTGTAAGAATAAGCAGCACAATAGAGAAGCTGTCTCTTCTGGACCCCGGAGCCTGCCCTAGCAATGTTTCATTAAGTGCACTCACTCCTGTGGCCTCCTATAAACACACATTAATTAAGGCACACAGAAACACAGTCTCTGAGCTTGCACTATGGTAATGATGATATGACCCCAAAAGGAGAGGTGCACCAGGGGTCAGGGAATAAAAGCAGGGAGCGTTTAATGCCAGGGCTTGGCTGATCTGCAGAAACACCGTCTTAACTGGTCCAATTCAAATTAGGCCAAGATTTGCTTAATTGGCTAATTTAGATGTGCATGAATGTAGATTCATTTCCAGCAGTGAGTATGGCTGGGGTGTGTTTTCTTCTCCCATAAAAATAATGATGAGGGTCAAGATGACAATTTTCCCTATGTCAGCAGTGAACGCCTCATATAATGATCTGTATACACCAACAAAACGACCCAATGATAATAATGTGATTGTCTGTTTTTGTATTTTCATTCAATTCTAGAAAAGTTTAACATGGACTGCTCCAAAGAAAAAAAAACAAAAAAAAAAAAAAATCAAAAATAAATCTGTTATACTTTAAATTAACACAGGCCCTGGTTATACATGTTCCACTTTCAATTTGAGAGAGTTCTGTATTACACCCTAAGGTCAGCCGTTGCTCATCCCTCAAATCATATTAGTTTCAATAGCAGTCATCACTTAAAGTCACCACTTATAGTCAGTTTAGGTATTTGTCATTGGCAAATGGGTGTCATCAATATGACTCCAAACACTGACATTTTCTTTGGTGGGCTAAGTGGAAAATCCCGTCCCATCCTCTCAAGATCTGCAGCTTCAGGCCATGGGGTTGGTATCCATCTTCGTAACAGTGACTGTGTTGGAGGAGGAGGTGAAGGAAGAGGAGGCGAAGAGATGGAGGGGAGGGAGGCAGCATGTCAATGAGCCTGCCCAGTGTCACTGAGCACCACACAGAACAGCCATCTGGAGAATCAAAGACTCCTACCATCTGGCTGCCTCACCCACTCTCTACCCCCTCAGAATAAGAATCAAGCAGATAGTACTTTGCCGTAACACTCCTTGGCCTAATGCTCAAAAAGTCAGGAAACACTGCATTTAAGTTGCTGTATATAGCCTGTCAACATGCATAAACACAGCTCTGTGTGTGTACATCTTCATTTTTAGAGCGGAAGGTAGAATCGAGGGCCAAGCAGTTAATTGTTTTCAAATCCAAATTTTTGATTTGAAAAATAATACGTTTAATACGTTTAATTTTATTTGCTTAGTGTTGGATGAGCAATGTTAAATGTTAGAATCATTTTTGAATAACTGTATATTAATTAATGCTTGAAACCATAATGCGCCATCATGGATTAAACACTAGCTATTTTGGTAAAATCTGATATTTTACCCAAATCCTTCTGCCTCAGTAGAATCATCTGTCATTGTTCAATCCATCATACGGTATGTTAATTCGGACTTTAAAACTAACATATGCTCATTCTACTGCCACACCTGAAATTTACTGACTCCATCTTTGCACCTTGTGGTCTCACATGGTAAAAAGCATGTGTAGTTTTTAAGATCTGTAGTGTATATTTGGATTGAGCTGAGCAGAGAAAAGTTTTGAAATAAATATTTAAGAATGTCCTTGAGCTTTATAACAAAGATTGACTTTATACTCTCAATACATTTTCTATATCATTTGCTAATTTACCTTACCTTAATATACCTTACCTGACCTTACCTGACCTTACCTATCCACTGCATGCTTATAGTGGCACATAAGGCCTATTTGCTAATTTGCTGATAATTAACTACATTTTAAGTTGTGCAACATTTAAGACTCTCAAAGTGTCATCTCGACTTTCTCGCTTTATGATCTTTAAAGATCATTTGTTTTTCGATGATTTCCTCTTTTTGATGATGGTTTTGTCCTTGATTCTTAGCCGGACTGTCTTACTGATTGATACCTGAACTTCTGCTTACGGAGGAGCTAGAACTCTAAGGAGTCCTTTACCATTGAACCATATTTGTTGCTGAGTGGGCCTTCAAAGTCTTGATTTAAATTATGCATACTCTGTAAGTATGTATTTGGCAGCAAAGAGAAGGATGAGGAGGAAGGATGAAGTTTGAAAAGTCATCAGACGTATTCTAAAATGCCATTTCCGTGTTGCTGAGGTACCATTGTTTACAGGGCTTTGATGGAGAGGTGCCCTGATCGCCACTAGCTGTTTCTCTGCCTCGCTCTTTTTCTTCCCACTCTTTTGAGTTTGAGAGAAATCTCCTGACGCTGTAAAATGGGCAATGATGACATATGTGGATGCAGGCCTGTTCATATCTTTGTGGGGCCTTTAGGGAAATAAATATCTGAGAACATTCAGTGAAATGAAGCTCACTCAATAAATCACCATGACACAATAAACACTTCTGGCACATGAGCACCCCCCTACCCAGCATCCCCTGGTACCCAGCCCCCTCACAAACACACAAACACACACACACACACACACAGACTCTCCTCTCAGACACCACCTACCTCTCCCCGCCTCTTCTTGTGCTACCAAATGGTGCCTCCCCACAGGCCAGTAAATCAAATCCCAGCACAAATACAGTGGGAATTTATTTGGAATGGGCTTTTGTTCTCTTTAACGCCTGATTGTTAGCCTGACTAGGTCGCATGATAAATTTTGAGCAGGTTGTTTCAGTGCAATAGCTGTGTGTTTGTTGCCCCTTGTACCGAACATGAATCACACTGCCTTTAAACTCCGCTCCTTTGACCATTTACACCTGGAGTAGGTAATAGCTATTTAATCATAGACATGTAAAGGAAATGTTATGTGTTGTGCTCTGTTCATCTGTAGATAAGGTGCTGGTGCTTTACATTAAGTCCTCAGGTTTCTTCTATACACCTGTTTTCATGTGCATTTCTAATTTGCACACACTAATTTTGCATTGGCTCTGAACTCAGTCACCTAAGCACAGTGAATTCACTGACAAAATATGAAGGCGGAAAAATAACTTAACTGTAACCTTGTATTAAACAGAAATGCAATGTCTGATTGTCAGTTGTTACATTGTTCGCCTTCATTTAAAGTTTGAGTGGTGTCACATCATTTCACCCTCCTCTTCAGCAGGTGTAATGTCACCCGGATGGAAAATTAGCACCACCAGCTGTGCCGCCGTCTCCTAATGAGTTGGTAATATTGGAATATCAAAACGCATTTGTTTAAAATTTGTTTAAACAGGAAAAGTTATGGTAATGGCACAATTATTACACTATTTCCCCCCCCCCCCAATTGAATTAGGGAATGGAAAATAGGAAAGACTGTCTCAGCCTGACACTGAGTCTCACCCAGTCAGTCTCCTGCTGCAGTCGCTGTTTCTGCAGAGTTGATATACAAGCACTAATATAACGGACTAATTGGTTTATCTATGTTTGCTATGGTAACTCACATGGAAACAGACCCTTAAACAATTGCATTTTTAAACTGCTGGCCAGGATATATTTTGCTTTATCTATGGACACCCTGGCTATGACTCTGCACTGTGTTATAAATGGCACGTAGTTAGTACTCGGAGAGAAAGACATTGTTTATACTAGACCTCATGCGGCGAATCTGTCCAGTGTAAGGTAATCTGCAGTAATAAGCTCCATTTGTTTTGTTTAGCTTTTAAGCTGAGGGAGAGAGGAAGGGAGAGGGGAGAGTGAAAAATAAAATCTCATTTCAAATCCTACCCACCTTCTTATCTCTATTTGTTCAGTTGTTTTTAATGCCACATACTGAAAGAATTTCAATGGCTGTTTTGCCATGAAGTCATTTGTTATCCTTCAGCGGGCTTTCGTCTCCCTATTGTGTGACAGCCCCCGAGTGCTCGAATCCTCCAGATGGAGCAGGTCAGACACACACAGACTCGTACATGGAGAAGGACTCACGCACACACACACACACACACACACACACACACACACAGCAGGTTCACAGTCTTTCTTTTCTAACTGCTTGACATAGATCTACTTGCCTTGTGACATATACGGAAATGATAATGTCATTTTTGGCAATTTGTCTTTTCCCCCCACTTTTCTGTTAGTTGGACGCGTGGCTGTTAAGAGCTGCCTGGCAGTTATACAGCCCATGTCATGTTTACAAACAGTCCAAATCAAAATGTTTCACAACAGTGTTCTCATTTTACACATATTGTCAGTTGGCCTGTTATTCACTTACAAATTTTGCCTCCAAAAAATGTTGTGGTCGCCTCGCGGAACAGATGCATCTGCTTCGTCTTACTTGGCAGTTGCACTCGTCTTAGGAGTTATGCCCAAAAAATGAGAAAGTGTTTATTCTGGAGATGAAACACATTATGGTTCCTCTCGTTCATTTAGTAACCAAATTAATAAGTTATACTCTCTAAAAATATCTTTTTCATCATTATACTGACGTATTCACTTTGTTTCTCCCTTTTTTCCCCCATGTGGTGTCCTGCTCCTGTCCTGTTTGGACCCTCTGATTTGCAGGTTAGTACTTTTTATGCTACCAAAATCTACGCCTAACTATATTCTCTAAAGCATTAAATGTAACGAAATGTAAGTAATATTTACATGTTGATTCTCATTTTCACATATTTAAAAGAAGCATCTATTCCACACGTTCTACTTTTTTTAATAAATTACCTTTAGTAATTACCTAATATTAACAATTTAAGTTTGTGATGTTAAACTCTCTGCAAGACATAGTTTTTTCTGCATCAACCAAGTTTAATTTTATTCATCTTAACATTCAAACAACAAGTGGAATTCAGAGATCATTCACTTTCACTTGCCAGTGATAGTAATAAAGGTAAGAGTAGGTTCTATAACAAGTAGTACATAATAACCCGAACAGCCATCCTTAAATGATTTGATTGACTCATGCTAGACCTCATTGCTCCATTTTAAACCTAATGGAGTCTGGGTATAATTTGACCAAGCCTTGATTGACAGCACCTTTCTCTATCTCAACAGTAACCCCTGACGATGTACATTAGAGTCGGATTAAAGCAAGGTGGTAATGCATATTAAAAAATTAAGCCAAGTCAGTGGACTGGTAAAGCTCTTTTTCTCCCCTCCTCTCCTTTTTTCCCCCTCTCTGCTCTCACAAACCCTCTTTTGGATAGTCTGGTATTAAAATTTCAATGCCATCAAGTTGTGATAGAGACTTGTTAATACCGCTGCAACTTGCCCTTGTGAGAAGAAATCAAATGACACAGTGCAGCAGGCCACAGTGAAAAGACTGATAGGACATTATACTGCTTACACAGAGCCTTGCAAAAAAGGGAGACAAGGCTACAGCATCAAATACAATGATGTAGCCTTCATAACTAGGTGCTTAATTTGTCAAAATGCCTCACTTTTGTCTGGGGCATATTTTATTGTGCCTCGAGCCCTTGGCATATTTAAGAGGACCATGCTAGTTTTTCCTGCGGCAGGAAACCAGGCTTATTGTACTGCTTCAGCTGCTGTAAATAGTAATAAATCTTTAGTGTTGCATTTATTCTAGCATGACACCAAAGCCTCCCACTCAGAATGATTTAACGCAACTTATTTGATTCTGCTTCCCTTCATTTGGGGATTTTGTGAAGAGTTTGGTTTGAAGACAATGTACTATAACAAAAGGTTGTTTTAACAGCTGCGCGTCTTTGATTACATGCCTTCTTTGAAGTATCACTTTAACTTAGCCTTTGAACTTGGATAGAGATCATAAATGAATGGAGCTTCTTTTTGATGTAAGAGGAGGGGATTTTATTGTTGAAATGTTCATAAACTGCTTCCAACCGTTTAGAGAACAAGCTCAGTGTTGATTTTTAAATTGAGGCAGGAGAAAGGGAGGGAGGCACAGGGCCTGAGGAGAGGAAAGGCGGGAGGTGCTGCTGTTGCGTTCATATTGACCCAGTGACAAGGAAAAGAAAACAAAGGCTTCATTCCTCTCAGTGAAGGAGCATTCTTAGACGCAGTCCTCAAGTTAGTTCAAGTCTCAACCTCCGGATTTGCTATGTTCCATGTATGTGCGTACTTTGTGCATAGACAGGGTCTGAGCATTTAAACCTTCCTGTAAAAAAAAATGTGTTTAATCTGCTTGTTGCCTTTCCCAGTAGTAATAATGTACATTTTGAGTTACTTTGTTGTTTTGGAGAAAACTCAAATTGTATTAAAGGATTAAGTAATTGAACACTAATCTAACGGACTTGAGGTTTCTGTTCCTTGGTAATACCTTTAATCTTGGCACAGTTTTCGAAAAGGCAGCGAAGTACCGAGTCACTAAGGGAAGAGCAGATTAGTTCAATTTCATGTATTTTAGGGGAGAACCACACTAGCTTAGATGGATTACTGTTGAATCAGTAAAATAAAATGTAGTGACGCAAAATGTACAGTATGTCATCATCAGCACGCAGCTGTATCAACTGCTTCTGTGTTTACTTAACAGTAACAACTCAATCATGGGAATTATGTCAGGTGTTTGTACTCACAGGTTTATAATGGTAGCCAGGGTAATGAAATTTCCCCCACACGACTCAGGACTTCTCACAGTACCAGCTTTAGAAGTGTAACATCAGCTGTAGGCCATTGTATAATTTTTTTTTTCCTCATCCTTTCCAAATTAATCATGCTCCAGATCCACTCCCATTGTTCAATTTCACTGTTACCAGTAACAAAAAAAGAAACAAAAGTTGAAGAAATTGCTTGCCCTACATCTGTCATTGTCATTGAGACACTGATCATAATACTTTATTTATAATCTGCTCTGGAGATATGTGGTTTCTCTTGTAAATGTTCATTGATTCAAGGGCAGACAGATATACCCCCAGCACCCTACATGACCCACATATAATATTATTTAAGTTCACCATTCATTCAAACACAAAACTATATTTTGTTCCCCTTGTAGCTAACTCAAATTGCATTTTGAATGTCGTCCATTCACTCTCCACTTGTCTTTTGTGCTTTCTTTGGTATAAATAGACTGACAGTCAGGGGTCTAAAGAGTGGAAGTCAGAAGAAGAAAAAAAAAAGGAAGAGGAAATTTAGATATTTTTAAATGATGTCCTACATTTTGTCAGCTAAAATCAGGATATTGCCTTAGCGAGGAGAAGCCATGTTCTTCAGTTGTCAAAAGGCAGTAAGTAATGATTAAAATAGCAGTGTGAAACGCGGGGAGATTAAAGTGATGCTAATGATAAGTGAGAGAAGAAAAGGGCAAGCTATATTTTAATTCCTGGGAGAATGGTTAATGACTTCTATTGCCTGAGATTAAACTAAACCTGTCTCATCAGCTTTTTCTGCTCGCTGAGGAAAAAAAGCCCCCTGCACTTTAATTTATTAAACTCTTTTAAGGAAGCACATTGATCTACATAGGTTAAACTTTCAAAATTTGGGCAAAAAGACGCCCCATAAAGCTGTCATGCAGGGCAAAGCTGTTCAGTTGCTCAAGGCACACTATAAAGAATTCATTATCTCCAAACTGCCACATTTAATCAGAAAATATCAATTATTTAAGAGGGGAAGTTTGCTCCTGTTTAGAACATCAGGTTTTACTGACACACTGGATTATACTGACACACTGAATATATTTTTCTCCTGTCACTGTAGTGATGCTGTAGACTTTTCCATTTTCCACACCTTTTTTTGTACCTTTGCCTGAATAAATGGGCATTTGGCCCCTTTAAATGGGCCCATGTAATCACATCAACAGTATAATATCATCCAAGAAGTAAAATATTTATCTCCTGTTTTCAGCTTGCCGGAAGGACTACAAGACTTGTGCTGTGAAATTGCTTTTTTTTCACGTGGCATTAACACAGACGCAATGGTGACCTCTGTAATGAAATGTATGGTATACTGTTGACATGGCATTACAGCGATTCAACACTCTTCATTAATCTTTGTTTTGCTAGAGCCCTTCTGGCATGTCCTTAGCCAAGGTGCGGCGCAATGCCAGAAATTGTAAGGCTCACCACATATTTCTGATGGCAATTAGCATGCATTCCAATCCACTGAGCCCCCTCACATAACAGTCCAGTCCTTACAGCAGCCACAGTCTTTATCAGCACCGGGGTGATAGGAGTCAGTGAACATTCTGCTGACAGCAGATTATTTTTGTTTTTACACAGATGTCAGGCTTGAGTTGGTGGTGTTTTCCAGTCTTTCTGTGGGACCGTCGGCCCACTTCCACTCTTCTTTAGCAAAGGACAGAGCATGACCAAGTTTTTACTTTACCCTGTCTCTCTCTCCTTCTCTCCTCTTTGCCTCTGCTTGTGTATTTCCTTATCTTAACCTCTGTTGTTTCAGGTCTGGAAATAGGCCTGATATTTAAAGTGCAACTGTCATCCCTTAGAGAACAAATAACAACAATACACCAGCACTGAATCCTGTGTGCATCTAAATTCTCAGTGGATCTGTTGGCAGGAGGCAGGCATACAATTAATAGGCCCTTCACTTGTGATATCACAGTTCTGTCAAAATGGGGATTTAAAAAAAAATGCAAATATTCTGCTAAGGGGAAATTTCATCGAGGAGAAGAAGGCTGTTTTCAAAGTGCCACCCGATGGCCCAAATATTTTCATCGCAGCCATGTTTCTGATCCACATCATCAATGGTGACCGCTGCTGATCATAATTAATTTGATCGTGGAGTCTCATGCTAATTTTAACACCTGTGTCAGGTATAATATTATTTCCTCTTCGGAATCAGTGCAGTTGTTTTTTTCATGGTCTCATCACATTTCCACGGAAGGTGGTAAGATATTCCCAACTCAAATAATCTGCCCAAGAAAAAGGCTATAATTGATAACAATTTAATCATCATTTCAGTCGTACAAAGTCAGTGAGGGCCACTTTTGTCAACTTTTGTCTTTATCTGGGGAGCAGGTTCATATTTTTATTTGATATGCCAACAACTTAAAATCTCTAGATTTGCCTCAAGTCCGTTGACATATTCAGGATGAAATGATTTTTCTGTCCACCACCGTTGTTGTGTGTAGCAAAATGTCTCCCTTACTGGGGGCACATTCCAATTTTACTTCAAGAAATCACATTAATAATTCACATATTTTGTCATATATTTATAACTATCCCCCAGACATCAACATGTCACAGTTGTTGTTAGATCCCCTTTGGTTTCAATTAAAATCTCACTGAGGCAATAAAAATAGCCAATTAAATTGGAGCAGGCTCTTCAGTGGTACAATTGGTCTGATTAGATTAACCTTGAACATCAATTACGGTTAAAAATAAGCTTAAATGTACACGAATAACTGCCCACCACATTTGATGCTAAACTATGCTAGAGTTGTGTCTCACTTCCCCTGAATTGATTCGGTAAGTGGCATTATTTTCACTTGATTAGCCTGCATTATAATTTATTTTCACTCATTCTTATTTGTAGCTTAATTACTTAGATTAAAGTATTTTTTACAACACTCTTATTGTAAAACATTGAGATTTCATTATCTAATTACAGGAGTGTTTGCGAGGTATAATAAACAGTGGAGATATAATGATGTACAACAGGCCTGGTTTTACGTATCACGTCTCTAAAGCAGTTTCACGTGCTGCTTTTGCAGGTTTGTTACTCTCTCCATTACTTATTCTCACTCAAACACCCTTGCTTGTCTTCAGTAGTTGTCAAGCTTTTCTCACCAGCATCACTGCCTGGCTGCCTTCACTGATAACATCCCACCTGGTAACTATAAGAGCTTAGCAGCCAGACGCTAAAAATACGCCCAACACTAATGTCACACCCCTCTGCCATTTCCAGCACCCGGTTCCCAAAGCCCAGGCTGGTGTGAAGGGAGGGAGCAGAGCAGACATCTTTGTAATTCTTTTAATAACATGTGTAAATGGGCAAGGGGCCTATCGGTCTTTATCAGGCCTGGTGAGCGTAGCAGAGCAGCTGATACCACCTAGGGGCTGGGAAATGCCTGATTCATCTAACAGCCCATGAAGCTGATTAATTTCACTCTTCATTAAGAATGTGTTGTGGCATCTTCTGTGGACTGAAGCATACGCAACTCTTATACTTCTTTTCAAGCCAAACTTTCCTCCTTCCTGACCAGCGGTAGCTGCAGCGGCCGCCCTCCTCCTCCTTTTTTTTGTGCCCTTGGCAAATGAAAGGTCAAAGACGCTGCAGTGATTAATGAGCAGTAGACTCTGGGATCTCTCTGTCAGCCCCCCCGCCTGTCCCCACCTCTCCCCCTGCCCTCCCCTCTTCTTGCATTATTTCATCTACTCATCTCACACAACACTACTTAGTTAGTATGTTGTGGCAAAGACGGTGTTGTCTTCTCAGCCCCCGTCGCGTAGACACAAACTTTGATGAACTTGTCTTTGCAGCATAAAAGCGAGGAAGGTGAAGGGGAGGGTGCGCACAGAATGTTCCTGAGCCAAAGAAAAGGTGCTGTTGTGTAAATGGTGGGCTCTCAACTCAGCTTTTCATCTCAAGATGTTGCTACCACGTCTAATGATTTTAGTAGTGTGCTCTCGGCAACAAAAAGTCCACTTCAGGAGCTGGGTGGTTTTAAGGTGTAATTGAATGCGAACGTCACCGCTCCTTTCACAGCATAGATGACACTTCATGGGTTCAGACCAACTGTTTATTTGAAAAAGTAATGAAATATTTACTCTCCATTGCGGTAGAGATTAGCATCAGTAATTGACTGCGACAGAGGTCTATGCACAAGTATGTGCAAGTTTTATGGCGAGAGAG
This sequence comes from Brachirus orientalis, assembly GCA_016785285.1. Classification (NCBI taxonomy): domain Eukaryota; kingdom Metazoa; phylum Chordata; class Actinopteri; order Pleuronectiformes; family Soleidae; genus Brachirus; species Brachirus orientalis. The sequence continues at coordinate 1,849,392 of JAFBJR010000310.1, forward strand.
ACAGAGAGAGAGAGAGAGAGGGGGGGGAGAGAAAAAGAGGGAGGGGGGGAGAAAGAGAAAGAGTTAGAGGGCCCCTCATGTTTGAATGCAGATCTTCAGCACACAATAGGCCTGTTAGTGAGGCTGAGTTTCTGCCTGTCACTTTCTCTCCACATGTTGCTTTTTCTTTCAGAGATAAGTGGGCCTAATGCTGAACAAATAGTGGAAATCAGAAGCCACTGAGAATCATTTGCCTCTCCTTTTCCCATGGCTCCCAAATAGACACCCATACTAACAGACAGAGGGAGAGACGATGGGAGTGAGAGAGAGAAAGGGGGGGAAGTGGGGAGGGGAAAAAAAGGAGAAAAAAAATACTCAATGAGCAAAACAATTTTGTCACCACGAGCAGATCCAATTGAAAAGTCTCCTGGATGTGGAAGAGCTGGAGTTGTCAGATCAGGCCATGGCAATGAATGGATCCAAGCAGGCTAAATTGGCATCAGGTGTGGGCTTCCCCTGGCTGGTGATAGGCTCTCACATTGTGCTGGCTAGACATTTGGCCATTTTCAAATATAATGGGAGAAATGAATGCAAATGAGTGAGTGGACTGAAATGTATTTAAATGCAGATTGAATGGGGGGCTCTGCGTAGTGCCTGATAACAAGTTGCTTTAGGAGAAGGGCCACATTGTGTTGGATCATCCCTCCAACCCCCCTCCCCTCTGATCCCCACACCAGCAGTCCCGTCCTCTCTCCCTCTGTCACACTTGTGTCTCATAAGGGGCCATTGTTCACTGGGTAAACTCTGTGAAAACTATTTACATTACTGATTTATTTGAATTTCAAATATTTTGGGTTCTTTCTCTTTCCCGTATATAGCCAACACATGCAGCCAGCCGCCTTGGGCCAACCAGTAAAACAATAATTGTAAAAGGACACGGGGCTGGGGGGGGGGGGGGGGGGGCAAGGTTGGGCAGGGGGGGGGGGGGGGGGGTGGACGCAGAGAAAGGGCAGGAAAAAAGAGGGGTTCAATCATTAATGATAATGCTGCCTATGTCCATAGCCTCATTAGACGCAGTATAGCAGCTCATAGCGTGTGTTTCACAAACATGTTCCCCCTGCCCACTACCGGTCGACCGCTAGCCCACAGCGATCCATCTTCTCAAACGTCTCCTTCCTATATTTAAGGAGCTCTCGTTACAGCCTTTCCCAGACCTGTGAATTTATGGTGCACTCCAAGCGGTTAGCATAATCGCTGGGAATGCAGTAATTTCTGCGAGAATGTGGGAATTAGGGCAGGGAGAGAAAACGAAAGCTCTCTGTGTGTTAATTGAATTTCATAACACTCCGTTGCAGCAACTTTGCCTCATTCACAGGCCAGCATGGACTCATCGGACCCTATTTTGTTTTATTTTCCCTGTTTTTCCAAGAAACTGTATCACTGAAAAAATAATTATCTCACCGAAGCTTGTGGTAAAGTTTACTTTTACAAAGTAAGGAGAAAATTCTCTCCTAAAATAGCTTTTTATTTTTTTCCTCATTTGCATTTTAAGTACAGTTTACATGCAATTAAAGCTGATTAATTAAATACACTAACCTCTGCCCGTCCTGTGTGCATATAATGATACATTGTGCATTTCAATGTCAAACAACTACTGTTTACTTAAAACTTTTGTTAATCAAGAGCTATCATTGTTTAGTTTCCATAAATGCATCATTTTTGACATAGAAAAAAGCAGATTTTTAACTATTTGACATGTTGAACTGTACTAAATAGCGCCAGCCTTGGCTGTAGGGAGTTCACTTGAACAAACAACTCACTAATAGCTTTAACAAATTCCAAGATAATATTCAGAATGCCAGGTATTTGAAGTTGGCCCTGTTATCGCAGGGGGCAGCTGGGGCAGCAACTGCAGAGATGTTTCAGTGTCCAGAAGTTTCCATGCAGTGATTAATAGGAGGGGTAATGTAGTGGGGAAATGAGTAAACACTCCCTTGCTCTTGGCTTTGTGCTTCAGCGGCTTGATGACAAGGGCAGAGCAAGGTGAGAATTAAACAGACCTGCAGAAGAAGAGAAAAAGAAAAAAAAAAAAAGAAGTGAGCAACGGACTGGGGGGGAGGGGAGGAGTGAAGCGCATGACAGACCTGGGCAGTGAGTGGGAGTGAGGAAAGGGCGGCTGGGAAGAAAGAAGGCCTCGCTGACAAAAGTGGAAGTGGAAGTTTCTCCTCAAGAAGAATAATTAAAAGCGCTCAAGGGAGGGCAGTTTTAATTTCACATGTAAGGGGCTAAAGATTTCATTTAAAGGCGCGGTGAGTGGAGAGGAGGTTAATAAGATGAACAAAGCAGGGAATGTGAGAACATACAGTGTGAGGAAGCACGTTGGACTTTCACCTGACAGGTTTTTAATTATTGAACCTCTGGTATTTCTCTGTTAAAAAGAAGGGGTAAAAAAGGAGATTAACTGATTAATGGTCATGGTTACCAATTATTCACTCATGGGGAAATAGATGTAACTTTGCCACAGTAACACTTCTCTTCGGCGTGAAACATCACAGAGCATCACTTTCAACACCAAAGCTAAAAGCGTACTCTTGGTTGCGCTGGCGGTCTGAGCAGCTGCCTACTGGGAACATAACCAGAGCATTGCATAATGCCTCCTTCTAAAAAAAGTGAACTTGCTTCTACAGTCGAATATGTGCTCTTGATCACTAAAATCTCACTCCATTAGTGCTATCTGAAGTCGATGTATTCCAATTATCATAATAAGATCAGCTTGGTTCCATACTCCATGGGACTCCAAACTCTCTTACTGCCACAAAATGATCAAAAGGACTTTGTGAACTAGACTCAGAGTCCCAGCTGTGGGCTGATTTGTTCTGTACTGGTGAAAAAAGAACTTTAATTGAATATGATGTATTTCTTTTTCTTGTACTTTTGGACCCAGGCTGCTAGAAAAGAACAACAGAGATCTGCCAGCTTGTCTTATCTTTGCTTCACATCAACCCAAGAATACTTTGCTGACTTGAAATACTGTTTTACTAGCTGTAGACTTTGTCCCTGTGATGCCAACAGTGGGCTCCATATTCCTAACTTGTCTCCCACACTTCTCCCTCTCTATGAAATCATTAATATAGTCACTGTAGAGTATGGAATGACTGTTACTCCGCAATCCCAAAATCCTTTCCCCCCCTGCTGCTTTTCACTGTTCAAACACTGTACACACTGTGTTTGACACTTATGTATTATATGTTTATCAGTCTCTAATGAAACACTGACAAGTTCCCTGCACAAGGGATACTGTGTTCCATTAATAGCCCTTAATGAACCTTGGGCACTCACAAAAAGCCTGGTCCTATTGCAGCTGACAGCAGAGGGGCCCTCAGTCTCGGCCCCCTGGAGAGGGAAGATATTAAGCGTTAGCAGCGTCTGCACTCCCTCCCTCAGTCTCCCTGTCATTCCTTCTCTCTCCCTGTGTGCATTCGTCTCCCATGGAACTAAAAGGTGTCTCATTCTATTTCTTCAGGCACACATTACTTGACCACAGTGTTTAGTGCGGAGCCTGACAAACACGAGAGTGTCAGTTAATTTATCAGAGAATGTTTGTGATTGATTTATTCATCTAGGGCTCAACAAATGTTTGTACTGTGATGGATCCTCCGAACCGTAAATTACTCGAATAAACTCAGACATCTAATGACACATCCATGAGACGTGCGCACACTCTGATTCAGGAAGTTATTTTACTTCTTTGATCACACCTAATTATTGTTAAGGTCAAAGGTCGCACCCAAAATCACGGAGGAAATCTTTTAGAACAGGTTGAACCTGGTAGACTCGCTGTTTTTGTCTAAAAAAGGGAGGATGATAAATAAAAAAAACTTTTGTGGCTTTTCAGCAAACATTGCACGTTTACTTGCTTACTGCAGAGATTTACACAGTGACATACTGGATTTGTGGCCTCTCTATTTACTATTTAGGTTTTTATTTTATTTTTTTCATGTGAGAAACGACTTTCCACTGAAAAGCTGCATCTCCCACATGAGACCTGATGTCTCTTTATTAGGATGTGACAAAACATTTGTTCTCACTAGAAATAATGGTCTGTAACATCCTCTAATGTGATTCACAGTTTATTTGCAAGTCCGTCGCCGTGTTGAACAAGGGGCCATGGATGCGTCACACATATGGATAATTTTAAGCAGATGCGTCTGGCGTGGCAACCATGCTATGATTAGTTTTCAGAGCGTTTGTGAGTGTGTAAACCATTGCCGACATGGATGAAATATAGCCTAGGTTCACTGGGAGTGCAGAGAGAAGAAATGTACCCCATCTGTAATACACTGTGTAGACTAATATCAGCTCCTTTTCTCTGATATTGCAGTGAGATATCGATCTGGTAAAATTGTCCCATATTGGAGCTGTCTGTTGTGATATTCATCATGCTGTCACCTCTTCCCAGCACCTACGCGTTATTAGAAACCCGGGTTTGAAGAGGTTGAAGGGTTTTAGTCTCCGAGATGTAGCAAACAATTCATCATGAGAGGGAGAGAGAGAGACAGAGGGAGATAGAGAGAAAAGGATTCAGGTGAGGTGATGCTTGGCTAAGATTTATGTCTAGTCAGGCTTTACATTAAGAATTATATCATCAAGCGAGAAGACACCAGCAGCTTCACCGCTATCTGCTGAGTAGGCCTATTTGCTTTCCTGCCAGCCTTAAATTGAGTTTTTTTCTGTCTCTTATGAAGCATTTAAGAGAAATCTGAAGTCTAAAGGAGTGTAGTATCTCACCCAAAGGGAATTATTTGTGAAACATGTGGCAGCTTGTCAAAAGTGGCTGTTGTGTATTGGGGTGGGGGGGTGCAGGGATTCAGCAAACCTGACATTATGTTTTGTGTTGGGTGCCAGTCACTCATCAGCAGTAAAGCCAGTAACTGGTACGTGCCACTTTCATTTTGGCCCACTTCAGGGTGGGACTCCAGTTTGAGCTCTTGTTATTTCCTGTCTTTGCTTGCATTCAGAGATTCTTCCGGAAGGATCACAGAGATGTACACAGACGGAATCCAATTCTTCCGTCTCTCACAGAGGAGACGGGCTTTGATTTGTCTTTAACTCAGTACAAATGCTCGTCTGGGAATGTGCAGACTGGGGGCTCCCTCTGAAGTTCTCTGTCTCTCTGTCTCCCTGTCTCTCTCTCTCTCTGGGAAGTGCGTCTGCATCCACGCTAAACTCCGGTCTGTTAGCCACGGTGTTATTGTTGTAAACAGCATTTAAAGCACAGCTGGCCACATTGATCAGGGCTCGCGTTGGAGTGAACTCAAGCAGCCGAGAGTGGGGCTGCATAAACAGGGCCGCGTGTATCTAAATATGCAAACACTCGCACAGCAGCCAGTCGTGGAACAGACACTGTTACTTCTGATAGGGAAACAGTGAGAACGACTGAGAAACAGGCTCCAGCTTTAACCTCCCTGTGAATACACAAGAAAAAAAGAGCGAGAGAAGACCGGGAATTTTTTGTCCTCAGTATGTAAACATTTCTTTTCCTCCCCAGATCATTTCTGGACTCCTCCATGTATTTACTTTTCATTAATTATTGAAAAAAAAAGAGAGAGAATCAGGAAAAAAAAGAGAATAAACACTAGATAATTTTTGTTTAATGTTTCACACAGGATTCCAATCCTCAGTGCAATTAATGCTAATCACTACGGTCTTCCTGTTTAGCTTGAACTCGGAGAGTGTTTGTGAGTGGTTGCTGTTTTTGCTCCTTCTCTCTTCTCTTAACCTGTCCTCCTCTCTCTCTTCTCTCTCTCTCTTCCTCCTCCAGCTCTGCTGTTAGTCACCGTGTCTCCTCATGTTATGATTACATCACCCTTTTCTGTCTGTTGTGTCCATTTAGACCTGAAATTAATCACATCCGACAATCTGGCGTTGCTATTCCCTAAGTTCAAAAGCTTTAGTGGTGGGAGAGTGATATATGGAGAGAGAGAGAGAGAGAGATGGAGAGCATAAAGCATGTTGGAGGTACTTACCATTTGTAGAGTACAGTATATTAATTGCTTATCGGTTTTTGATTTCAGAGTCATTTAGAGTCAATCGAACGCATAATTTTCACAGCTATTGTTCTTTGGGGTTTGTTAATTGTCACCCCACTGGCGGAATTAAAAGCAAATTAAAAGCCTTAACTATTGACTCTATCTGAAGTCACTCTCAACAACAATTTCACAAAACAATGGGGAGGATTAATGAAAATGCAGCTTGATTTCTGTTCTCCAAAGCTTTTGCTATGGGGAACCAATTAACTACCCTTCAGGATGACTTTCACTTCTAACTGCTGGTCTGCCAGAAACTGGGATTAATTCTCAATTAATCCCTCCACCAGAACAACTCTGCCTTTGTCTGCAAGGGAGGACATGAGCAGACAACACTGAGGTTACCCCAAGTCTGTTTGGTGGAGCAACTCCACCCCTGCTAAGATTGATACACCCTGTAGCCCAGCTCTTCTCAAGCTGAAAATAAGAGCCATTAAAAGGGAATGGTTGACAATGATTTTTGTTTTAGGATTTTGAGCTTTATTAGTCATGCATATTAATGAGTCAATTAATTCCATTCGTCCTTACGAGTGGTCTGTTTGTTTTTGCCTGACCTTTTATCTTAGATGCGTTCACGCTCCACCTGGTTTAAGCACTTACTCCATACTGTGTTTCCCAGAGCCTCACGTCCAAAAAGGGAGTTTTTATGTGTTTAGCACTATGATTCTCCACATCTCTTTTGTTTTTTCTCTCTCTCTCTCTCTCATCCGTCCACCCTCCCCCTTTGTCTTTTTTCCACTCTGTCAGAATGCCTGCTGGATGTGTTCCTCTCTAAATGTGACAGGAAATATGCTATTATAGCATGCAGAATATTTGCCTGATGGGATTTGCAATAAAAATTGCTACATTTCCTTTCCATTAGGATCACTAAAACCCTCTCTCTAATTTATGATTATCCTGGCAAAAAGACATGTTATATACATAAAGACTAAAGTAGCCCCCAGTCCACATTTAGCCCGTCCTGCTTTCAAAGTTACTTGAGAGGACAGGAGAAATAATTGAAAAGTGCAGCTGGACTGTGTACAATCTTGTAAGGGATGCCTAGAAAATGAGATTAATCAGTGCACAGACATTGTGGGGAAAAGTTTGCAGTGAATGCCTGACAGTCGTGCTCTTTCTCTCATTTCAAATGTTGGCAGGCTAGCAGGCAGCTCCAAGGGAAATGCGCTCCTTTCATACTTGAGTAATTGATGAATTGTATGCAATATGCAAATGAGAATCCATAAATCTTATGAATGACAGCTTAATTTATGTGAGCCTTAATGAATGCAGGATTAGATTTTAATTAAATATCCTCAAAGGCACCCTGACTGGGTAAGTTTTTAAAGCCTTGTTTTGAAGACTTGTTTCATATGCATCGTAGTTCATGAAAAAGAGAGATCAGTGAAAGTGGTTAGATGAAATTTCCTCACAGTTTTAAGATAAGACCTGTTCTCTTTTACTAACCAAAGGCACTCACAATTAATAAATATTGGAGCAAAATCATATCTACCAATCTCATTTACGCTTTCCTGGAACTGCTCATTCTCACACATTTGATTAACTGCATTTACTTTAAGCACTATCTGATTTCTAACATTTGGTACAGTATCTTTTTAATTAAGAGAATCATCCATTAGGCATGGAAAAGTCAACCAATTAGGCTTTCCCCATCAGTTCCCGTGATGTAGAAAGTCTGCTTACTCATTATCAGAGTCTGTTGATGTGATACTAAACAATCTTAGACTCTGTAGTTATGGGACATACAATTATGAAATCAGCTTTTAACATTAATGATGCGTGGGAATAATCAGCAATTTATCGTGTTTTAGATCTTTTTTAGATTCTATTTCACAGCTGAGAAGCTTCAAATGGGGCTAATAGAATGTGATTACAAGAGTAAGCTCTTTGGAGCTACTGTACCAGTGGTTTTACCGTCAAGACCGGCTGTGGTTTGATGACACAGGCTTAAGGACAGTGGAAAGAGTTTTTTTTTTTTTTTCTTCCCTCAGATGCTGTGAAGGTCTCATTCAGTTTGGGTCTAATCAGGTCTGAACTCAGATGGAGACAACAAGAATGGCACCCACTTTCCCAACTTTACTACTGATCTCTACACTGCACATTAGTCCACACAGGGATCAGAGCACAGACACAACTTTAAAGGGGGGTTTAGGGGGATTGATGCTAACTCTCTCCCTGCTTTGATTTCACACCATTTGATCTGTGATATATTGTTCTGTAACAAAGGTTCACATTTTGCAGATGGATGCAGCTGTTCCCGCCCTTAATAAAAAAAGAACTGTGTTGTTGTTGTTGTTGTTGTTGTTCTCACCCCCCCCCCCCCAACACACACACACACTCACAAAATCACTGTAATCCACCTATCTAGATCAGATAAGAGCGACGTTGCTACCTGTGCGAGGCGGTGTTTGACAGGTGCAAGGGGAAGCAGATTGAGATAATCCAAGAATAGGTTCAATGCAAATACAGATACAAGATGGGGGTGAGCTAGATAGATGGATGCATGAAAAAGATGGATGAGTGAAAACATTCCCATGTATCACACTGTGACTCTGTGATCATGATCATCACAGCCAATAGACTGTCAAGGTCAGCAGTAAATATAAATCATCTCTTTTTTCCTGTTTTGCTGAGGAAAACGTATATTCATGTCATTTTGACTGGTTTTGTTTAGTCAAACTGTTATGATTATTACAACGGTATATAAGTTATTATTATATTTTCACATTCATTCATCTGATGTAGATTTTTTTTTTTTTTTTTACTGTATTGTTTTGGTCCAAAAAAATCCAATATGTCTGTTGTAAGGCTCAGTGTCACCCAGTGTCATACCACCGGACATCGAAAAATGTGTCAGTGACATAAAATTATAAAATGTTTTAATGTGAAACACTGAGAAATGTTTAAAAGAGATATAGGAAAAGAACAATATGAATAATTAATGAAGAGCTGATCAGAGAACTGTGATGGCATTTAGATGAGATAATCAAATAAACACACAGATCCAGTATATTTCAGTATATCACATGTCCCTTTTTGTTTTGTTGTTTGAGGCATCTTCTTTCTGAGGGCAGAGAAAAACTTGTTTCTTAAATTTCGTGACTTTTCTGTAAAGTTCGAAATATAATTTCCGTTCAACCTTTTGCTGTTGTCTCTTCTGTAGGGATTTGAAGTTGACACTGCAGCCATATTATCCCTGTTTTGCAGCGTAGAGGATTAGTGCACAAATTGTTAAACAGTTTGATGAAAGCAAACAAAAACAAAAACTATAAACGCAGCATATTGAAGCCCCTCATGGTCTGAGGCCTCTGAATTTCTGCCTGACCTGGCACTTAAAAGGTAAGGAGCTGCTTTTGTTTTATCAATAAGACCTTGTTTTCATGGCTGGTCACCACCTCGGCAAACCAATCAATGGGGCATGCTCTGCTATCGCTGTGAGAGAAATGAAAAATAAACCCCAGATAATCCTTCAGTTAAAAGGTTACTCAGGGTGATAAAAGCTATTTTGTTAATTTATTTACTCTCTGCAGTGGAGAGATAAAGAAAAGGAACAATTAGGGAATTCTAGGTGAGAGATTTTAAAAGGGCAATGACATTGGGTTAATATTTTATAAGGCATGATTGGCAGAGACCTAGAGAGGCCTTTTGTTTACAGAAGCCCCAGACGGAATGATTCACTCGCTTGTTTTGGCCGACTGGGCGGAAATGGAATAAATATCTTCATCCTTACCTTTTAGAAACGTCAAACAAAAGCCTGAGATAAAAGGTTAATGGCTCAATCACACCCAGGCAGGAAATAATGTGCTCTTTTTCTGCAAACTGGAATCGTTGTTGATATAATCGGCTTGAATTCCTAAAGATATCCAAAGACGGGAGGAGCAGACGATTTTTGTGTGTAACTCAATCCACTAAGGGAGTGCGCTCACTTGGGCTAAACATTACATTTGTGGTTTCAATTGATTTATAACAGATCATAATCACTGCATTAACGTCGTTCTGGGTAATAGGATCTCAGTCACTGCTTCCGTCGACAGAAAAGAGTGTGATAGTGAGATGTCAGAATTTTACAGTGAGATCTAAAACCCTCCTGATATCTCATGCGATATTATAGCTCTTATACCTATCACCCTGTGTTGGCTTCCTGTAAACGGGGTGAGAACGCGAATTTAATTATTTTGCTTTTATTGAATTGTAACACTGAAACCGGACTCGTGTGTAGTGTATTGTTGGGCCCTGTGTAATCTGATTGCCTGTGTAGCATAGTGTGTTGGATAGTATCAGGTTCCAGTCGACTCTGCTGGGTCAACACACGGCCGGGCCATTAAAGGAAGTCTGGTTCAGGGAAAGTTCACCACTATTTTCTTTTCAGCAAGGCAGCAAAACAAGAAAGAGAAAATAGATGTGTAACATATTTGTGGCCCCAGCCCAAAGCTGGTGGGGCCTATTTTGTTTCCTTAATTGAAGCCAGAGACATCAGGGCCCCGGATCTCTTTAGTATAAATATAAATAAAGCACAGAATAAGATTCTTTCATGATTGACCTCCAATATTGTCTGTCCAAATGAGTCCCTGTTAAGAGATTTTTTTAAACTGTCTGAAGCATTAAAACTAAGGGGGGAAAAAGGGGAATAAGGTGAAAAATAAACACCAGATAAGAAATGAAAAGTACCAGAATTCCAGTCATAAAATCCAGTTGTTCTGTTTTTTTTTTCCCCCTCCTGCAATAATGGCCTAGTTTGGAGCAGTTTCTGTGCCAGGCTATTTAGGGAATCAGCATCTGCTGCTTGATAAATAGCCTGGCTCTTTTGTTTGAGGCCAGGTTGAGTTCCTCTCTGGACTCAGCTTATTAGCCTGGATGGCTCTGACCATCGCAGATCTGTTTGGGTGTTAGCATTGTGCCACAGCTGTGGCCATTTCAAGGAACTAAATTACACATTGTTTTGGGACATTCACCACAAACACATGGATCACACAGCTTTGAGGAAAAAAAGAAAAGAAAAAAAAGCACACGTGAGGAAGATAATCCCTTTATGGTGAAGTGTATCTTTGTCATTTTAATCTTTGTAAATTTAGACACATACACTCTGTTGTGAGAAAAGGAAGAAATAAGATGAGAGGCTTCCCTTTGCTTGGAGGTTCCTTGTTCAAAGCTCTTCTTCAGTTGGCGTATTGCTTTCATGGCTAGCCAGTGTTATTTGTGTGCCGAGTGGCTGAAACGTGATCGCTTTAAACACACAGATGGATTCTCTTGCAGTCTATCTGAACTTTACCTTTACTTAACTGGGTCTTTGTACCTGGGTTCACATCCTTTGACATGATCCAAGGTTGATGTGACATTTTTTTTGTCCATTTGAAGGCCTTTTTTGCTTTTAGTATTGTTGGTAAAAACCCCTTTTACCCATCACATACCCTCTATTGAGGTCTTTCATAAATAATTCAGGCAGAGCACAAGTGAAAGTGATGAGAGCAAAACTGTCTGCGATCTCTCCCTCTCATAAGATCAAAGAGGTGCTTCTATAGAAATAGGAATTACATTTCCAGACGTTTGTGTGTTGACCGGGCACTCATTTCTCTCTCTCTCTCCTCCTCTCCCTCTCCATCACACACTCTCACTGCCCTTCTCTTACCTTCTGCCATTCGCTTCTCTCTCTCTCTCTCGCTACTTCTTTCTATCACTTGTGTGTTTTCCCTCCAAAGGGACACAGTTGAGTGAAGGTTTGCTTTTAGTCGCTAAAACCTCCAGAGCTTGTATATGAGAGAGTCAGCACATTCAGACAGATAGAGCGGGTGCACTCTATTAGCAGAACTGAGGTAAATAAACCTCACAAGACACGGATGAATAAATTCAACCACTAAAGGCTGCGTAGTGTCTGAACTAAAACACTGTATCACCCTGTAGATACTGCCTTTGGGAAATGTAGTGAAATGTACTGTAACACAAAGAGTCTCTTAAACTGATATAGTGCAGAAGGAGAAATAACTGTTTAGAGATGATTATTATGAGGTGTCATTCACTAATTTAATTCTCAGCCTAGCTCCTTTGTCGTGCAGCTTATAAAGTTTTTATTTGTTTGCAACCAAGTCTGTGATTTTGCTGAAATGCCACTTGACAATGCACTTATTAATGAAAAGAAAGTAATAATAATGTTTTTTAATGATGTAATACACTACAGTAAAGTATCATGTCAAAAGTATAACCATCTCTTACAGAGATATTTTTATATATAGATATTTTTATAAAAAACAAATCACGCTGCCATAAGTACACAACAGAATCCCTTTGGCGTTTCATAGATGGAGAAATTAGGATTTACTGATTATTATTAGGTTTTTGATTTATTAATTTAATTATCAGCCTTTTGGTGACATGATCAGCATAAAAAGTTTTTTTTTTTTGTTTATTTGTTTTTAAGACATGACTCAGAGATTGTGTTAAAAAAAAAGCACTTGACAAATTAAACTCGTGCTGTTATTAGTGACAATAAAGTCTTTATCTTTCATGATTCAAGGCACCACAGTAAAGTATCGCAGCAAAAGTGTTGCCATTATTGATAGAGATATTTTTATGGAGAGAATTTATCTCGGATTTATTTAAAAAGATCATACTTTATAACAAAGTTGACAGTGACATTACTCAATAATATCGTTCGCACACTCTTTGAAACCGTAAAGAATTATAAGTAACTTGAATGCAATCCTCTTAGAGCCGCTGTTGAACAAATACGTCCCCGGGTTTGATTTCAGGTCCTGCTCATGTAAAACGGACCCATATTTGTTCAGATTTCCTGCAATAATTACACCACGGAAACCCTTTGGTGTTTTAAAGATGGATTGAACTTCTTGGACTGAGCTTCATACTGGAGAGAACTCAGTGTCCTGGTTAAGCTTGAAATGGACTATTGTATGAGAAATAATGTATGAAGCCAATATGTCACCTGTGTCAAGTCACCATAATTCATCTTCAACTGAGACACCCAGCTCCTTGTTCATAAAGAATGTACCTCTATAGGATCTTGGCCCCCTCATTATATGCTCATTGCATTTTTTTTTTTCAGCCTGTGGGCTTTTCGTTGTAACTATAAGCCAGCAAAGTAGGTATTGATTGCAACTCGAAGCTGTATTAATAAGTGAATGAGTAAGATGTGTGGAAAGTCAGGGGTGTATCTGCTTTGGAGGCCTTTTCTCCTCCACACTAAGGTGGCACAGTCATTTATCATGGCTGGATCTGTGCCCCTCGTTTGGTGTAATAAAACTCCCCCATCAGAACCGTCCAACAGGTCTGAATCACTCTGTCACACCACCTTCCAGCTAAGGCACGCATTAAATCAAGCAAGCAGAACATTTCCTAAGGCAGCCATTGCCTTTTAATTTCCTGAAGAACCTTAAAATATCATTCATTACCAGAACTACACATATTTGGTTTTTAAAAGTCTCATAAATCAATAGTGGCCTGACTGCAATAATTATAACAAGTTAACATGTAATTTCCAGGCCGAGGGCCGCGCACTGGATTTTAGCATATGCAAACGAGGCAATTCAAATAGTGTGGGGATATTAATACGGAGGAACAGGTAACGAGGTACAGGTTATGAATTATGCATCAAAAAGTGGTTGATCTTCAATAAAGGAAATGAATTCACCGTGTAATCTAATTAGTTATGGAAGTCTATTATGTTGAGCTGCAGAAAGCAACTGTCCTTGAAAAGAAATTTATTTACAGTACATGTTAGCTCTTTGGAATGAAATTGCATTCTGGAGAGATCCAAATGTTAACACCCCCCCCCCCCCCCCCCCCCCCCCCCCCCCCCCCCCCCCCCCCCCCCCCCCCCCCCCAAATGTTAACCCCCCCCCCCCCCACCACCACCACCACCACCACCACCACCACCAACGCCAACACCCTCACCCTCACATTCCCTCCTCCCAGTCTCTCCCACGTCCCTCACCCACATTCTCCTTCTTCTCTGCCCGTGGTTGTAGCTCCAGACCTGGCCGACCTCCGAAGAGGACCCAGAGCGTGACATCACCAGAGAACCCCCACATCATGCCCCACTCGGTCCCGGGCCTCATGTCCCCTGGCATGATCCCACCCACAGGTAGGGTTTGGTTTTAGTCTGTAGTGCTCTGTCACTGTTGCTAAGACTCACTCTTTCTTTCTTTCTGGGTATCTCTCACACCCACACTCACACTCACACACGAAACCTCTCCACCAGTGGCCTCCCTGCAGCTTATCCTCAAAATGGCAACCAGTCCAAAGTGACACATGCACCCAACCACCAGACACCAGCAGCTCTCTCATTTCCCAAAAACAGATCCTCCGCTCAACCCCCGGAAAACAAAAGGGGAGAATAAATTGAAATGGAGATCTTTTCTCTCAGATTATTCCAGTAGATGCATTTCGCCTTGAGTGCATTCTAATTAGTGCGATTAAATCCACTCCACTGGTATATGTACATAGGCAGTAGTGATGCTAAAGCAGGCTTATCGCCACAAGAATCAACAACAACCATTTGTGCCCTAACTTGCCCCTAGGCCACGTCTTATTGCAACTAATGCTTTTGTTCTATTTGTGGCTGGCTTTATTGTGAATCCTTTGATGTTGGTGGCTGTAAGTGGTCTAATTTGCATATTGTGCTCACCATTTTGATATGTATTTAATGATATTGCTCAGTCAAGAAGGAGCTCTTTGAGTGCATATCTTGCCCACAGTACGTTGTGGTTAACTATTAAATGTAGTACTTCATAAAGACAAGACATTTCATAACTGTTTTTTTCCCATTATTTTACTTTGAACACATACAAAATTGAGTCGGTTTTTTTTTCCTGCAGCAAAGCAATGACAGTGAGGTGCTTGAAAATTCACTCTCAAACCTGGTCCATCCTTGATTCAGTGATTCAGTATAAGTTCACAGGCTACTGCTTTGAACTCAGAGAACAGAGTGGGGTCAGTGGTTGTCTGTGCTGCAGTATGGAAGGCGAAGTGAAAGGCCGCAGTGAACACAGAGGAGGACAAAGTTGAAAAAGATCTGTGTTATTTAGTGGAACATAAAGCAAGAGAGAAGCCTTTTGATATCATCCTCTTTCAGCCCAGAGGGACTCTATGATCTTGACATTTAGCCAGGGTATTCGGGGGGCAGAGATAAAGTAATTGAGGTTTTTGGTCCCCTCATAACTGCCTTAAGCTTCCTAACTGTGGCAAGACAGAACTTATCCATTAATTTATGTGTTATAATTAAACCATTTATTGTTTTGATGATAGTATTAAGCATTAAACGTCAAGGAAGTTACAGATTTTGACAGATTAATAATTATGTATAAATGACCACACAGAAGTTAGCATTTAAGGAGGCCACTAATTGATTGTCCTGTCATGTCCAAATGTACTGATTGATGATAAAGACCCAACACTGAGGAACTGTCTTAATCGTTACACTTTCATGTCATGTCACATTAGTTCATTTTTCAGATGAGCACACGGAATACGGGCTGATGGCTTTAACCAAAGCTATGCCAGTTCTCTGAGTAGCCACGAGATTAAAATTGCACTGCAGAGAATTGTGAAATGTTTTGTCCCTACTCTCATGGTGTGACATGTATAAAGGTACAATCCTAAAGCTTCTCTGCCAGCCCTTTTATCACCCTGGGGTGGTAAAGTACGACATTTACTGTGGGAGATTTTGTTTGCTGTAATTTCATAATGCAAACAACCATCAGTAAATGTTTTTTATAGGTATTAGACATGCACATTAAACATGCCACAGACTCAGAATCAGATTAAACTCTATGACCATATTCAACACAGTGAAAAGATGTCTTCTTCATACTCTTAACAGGTCCAGAGAAGCCAACGTCAAACACAATGTTAACATATGTATCTTTGCCCTTGACACCAGTTCCATTTAGAAAAGGACATCTTAATATGCTTAGCTTTCCATTTGAAGAAATACCCTCGTACTGTACGTGTGTGAATGCACGTGTGTGTATGTGTGAGCGTCTGAGTGCGTCCAGGCTTGCGTTCATGCCCCTCAGGTGGGGGGTGGGGTGCGGGGGGGGTGGGGGGTTTGGTTGCGGGGGCTGGAGCCATTCCAGTTTCTGATGCATTACAGGCAGATTGGCCCTCAAATCGGATTATTTGCTGCGGACTGACACCACACTGAGATGACATCTCCTTTAAAGTGGAGAGGGCCTCCACTCACACTCTGGCCACTACTTAAGCAGCAGCTTCAATATAATTCATTTATGTCCTGGATATGGCTTCAACCTTTTGAATAACACAAGAGTACTGCATTTACCATTAGAGAAATGAATGTCACCTACATCTTACCATAGAGCATCCTATACTTAAAAACATAAGTCCTAATGGAAGATGGCTCTGCCTTACTGTACCTTTGTGTGGGTGCCAGCACCTGCTAGTTCTTACAAGTACAGTAGGTGGAGACGTATTGTAATATTTATATTCTGTTAATGTACAATTAGTACGTCAGCTCCAAGAGCAGATCATCTAATCTGGTACCACTTCAAGCTGCTTTAAAATAGATCTGGTATGCACCAGGTAATTTAGCATCACTTCTTTGTGCCGCTACCCCTCCTCTACCAGTGTGCTGCTTGTCATAAGGTTAGCACACTCTGTAATTGATACTAAATTTGTCATGATGTGGATAGCACAGTTCAAGTGGTGCAGTGTACCTAAGAAGTCACGTTGTTCCCAACCCCAGTTTGTCATTGCTGTGCTGCCACCGGTCCGTGCATTAAATGAGGCGGCCCTGCTCGCTGACATGGAGTGTCTCTTCTCTACTTATCCTGTCCGCCTGATAAATAAAGTGTGTTTTCATTGTTGCCCATGGTGCAGTCCCAAAACAGAGACAGAACAGAAACACAATAGATAAGCTCCTGTTATTTTTTTTTAATCGCTGCTAGAGAAAGTCATAAAAGTCTGTCTTTTGTGTGCTGATGTGAAGTTAATCTGATTTTAATTTAATTATACGAGTTAGTTGCAGAGGGCACGGGCATTGGGCTGTTTGTTGTAAGAATGTTCTGACATTGGCGCAGGTATGGGGCAGCTAGCATGTTAATTAATGATGAAGATCCTGACAATATGCAGAGGCATGACAGCGTTAAGCCAGTCGGCTGCTGCTTCCTTTGCATATTAATAGATCCTTCATTATTATTTAATATGACAGCTGCTCCAAGGGCTACCATCAGACCTTGTCTCTGTTATTTGCTGTTTTGTGCTCCCCATGTGACACTGCCATGCTATTCTCTATGTGTTGAAATGTTGCTTTTCTGTTCTCTGCCTGGTGTTGCTCTCAACATGCGGCTGCGGTGTGCTGTTTGTTTTTTACTCTGGAGGATTCTGACTTGCCCCTGCGCTCATATGAGAAAAGTATCGAAACCTAAAGGTGACTTTGAAAGAATATATGAGGCTGGATTGTTTTGTTTGCATAGTAATGAAGGCAGATTAGTGTTGAGTGGTACTGGTCTTGTTGACGTTTAGACTTCTAGTGGCTTAATAGACTTGTTGCTGGGCTGCAACATCTCCCAGGCTTTCTCATTACATCCCATGTACAGAGGTGCGTGTTGTGTGGTTATGACGATTGATCTAGTGAAATGGAACAATTCTCAGAATAAAGATTTCAATTCATGTGTGTCACTTAGTCAAACACGAGGTGGATGTTGCAGCACAGCGGTAAAAATAGAGTGATAATTGCATCCGCTTTAAATAGTTTTATTCACTAAAATAAAAGTTTATTTATTTACTTTTATTTTTATTTATTTTTTTCACAGTTTAGTCCAGTCCAAAAGAAATGTGGCGGAAAGGCTGCAGTGTCATAAACAGCAGTGCTCACACAGCCAGACTTAGAGAGCATCAGGGGAGCACCACTGCAGCACTTTGAGCGGCACCTGATTTGTGGGGGGAATTTATCACACAAACAGCCCAGAGGTGATTTCAATATTTACTCGGCAGTCTGTTCTGCATACGTCTCATTTGGAAAACAGTTGACTCTTGCCCATTATACACAAATGAAGGCTGACCTTCAGACTGGGCAGAGGCCACATTCATTATGTGGAAAAGTATCATCTTCTTATGAGGCAATGACTTTTTTTTTTTCTTTTTTTTCTTATGCATATGGAACAGCAGCCAGGGCCCATTGCAAATGAGAGGCCCCTTGCTGACATGATGTATACTGTACGTCAATATGGTACTGATGTATTTTAAGACGCAAACAAGGCTTTAAATTATATGCACCTCCATGTCAGTGGCTCAGAGTGACTCTCGCCATCTGCCTATCAGCTGGGGTGGAGAGGAGAGGGTGTCCAGGCCGGTATGTCCTCGTGTGCGTGTTGTATCGGTGTGTGCTTGTGTCTCTGTGTGTGCTCCTGCTTGCATGTGTCTATTAAAACCACATATTTGATTTCTTCCTCTCCATGTAGATGTGTCTTCCTGCAATTGCATAGCCAATAGATGCTCTTGAGTCCCATCACACGGACATGACAGCGTAGTGATGATAAACGTAGATGTTGCCTTGTTCTGCGTCAAACGTAAGGCAAACCTGCATATCAAGTGTCTCAGCAAAAGGGCAGGTGATGTTGTATACCTTATTGTGGATATGAGTGATTCCACTAATAGGTACATATTGTTTGTCTTTCAATGCATCTACAAATTTGTCGCCAGAATTGGCTAGAAGAGTCGCAGGACTCTCCTGAGACGCACCAGGCATTCAGGAGATTTAGCACTATCTGTCCCCGCCGTTTGAGACCAGCCTCATGAATAAAGATTTCAGTCACGTTCAATACACCAGAACCCTGGAACTACCACAATGACAAACCAATGCTTTATGATCTCTGCAGTGTGCTCAGCATATGTATGTCTATAATCTCAGACTTACTATATCAATCATACAAAGTCCATGTTGATCGAGGTGGACAACCATGTGAAATATTGCTATTGCAGCACTTATGCGGAGCTGGCAGTGGAAATCTGAATGATTATTTCAAATGTGATGTCAATAGTCATGTAATGTGCAGCCTGAGAAGAATACATTTCAATTCCCCCAAAAATACTGACAGAAAGTAATAAACATGCTGTATCTAGGTAATGACAATTCTTAATAATTGCAGCATTTTATAAAACAGTCTAAATATCTTTGTAATCGAATGTAGAGACATGACTGTCATGAAAAAAAAAATATATATATACACGTATATATATATGTATGTATATACATACATACATATATATATGTATGTGTATATATATACATACATATATATATATATACCTTTGCAAAACAGACCATTCTGGTCTTACAATTTCTTAAATGTTTTCTTTTTATTTTGGAATTAATGGGATAAAACAGAATTTCACACACTTCTTTGGCACTTCATGAATTGTCCTTCCTTGCACACACAAAGCCCTACCTTTTGAATAAACTCAAAGCCCTTCACAAGTTGCATAGAATAAATTACTTCAACTTGTGGTACATTGTTTGGAGTTTTCCTTTCTATGTGGCCTTGACTCTCACGTGAAGTATCTTTTGTATATTTGACACTCTGTTGTCGAAGAATTTAGAATCTGACTACCACTATCACGCATTATTTTAGATGATTTGAATTGATCAAAGTGAAGGTGAATGAACTGACCATCATTTCGTTTTAAATGTAGACCGTGTTCTGCATTTGTTCCCGTGTTGAATCTCAGTTTCTGTTTCACTTTTCTCTCCCTAATCCATGTTGTGTCGCCACCCTAACATTATGCCTCTTTGTTTTGTATAATACTGTACATACACACAAAATGCTACTGTCTTGACAGCATCTGTTCCCATCAAGGTACAAATCTATCAGTAGAGTGAGGAGGAATTACTAGAATTTGTGTAGCATTTGTAAAAATCAGGTGTAGACACACACACACACACACACAACTTGATTTATCCTGTCAGCATGATGACCTGCTGTGAAAATATCCCCTGTCAGAAGATGAAAAACTCGCAGGAGCTTACTCTGCATAGTACATAAAATTATTCATTGTTTTACTTTTTCAAAATTCTTTTATTCAGTGTTGCTTTTTTTTATTTTTTTTATTTAGCAGGTGCCTGAAAAGCTTTTGCAGGTGGCTGTGGCTCAGCCCCCGTAGACATGTAGCAGCCTGTAAGTGCTCTGTCTCCTCTGCCTCCTCCTTCCAGGCCTGACAGCAGCAGCGGCAGCAGCTGCCAACGCAGCCATCGCAGAGGCCATGAAGGTCAAGAAGATCAAGCTGGAGGCGATGAGCGGCTACCACAGCAACGCCAACCACCACGGGGCTGATGGAGAGAACGGAGACCTCAGCTCCAGTGTCGGTGAGGGTGTCCTTCACATACACACACGCACACACACTGTTGCAAACACAAAAACCCATAGTCACTCAAAAGCGAGATGACCGCTTTTTATAAATACTTCTCGTCATTTTGTCACACACCAACTTCATCTGCAGTATGTGCACTTTCAGTTCTACATTTTAAATACATCAGAATACATCTGCAGCTTCTGACTGCAATAGATTTGCTGAAGCATGTGGCTTGAAGAGTTATGGCAGTTCATGTCCGTCAGACCACTTTTGTAAGAAACTGTCAACCAGTTGTAACAAAAGAGGTATATCATTTAATGAATGATTTAATTTAAGGGCTAACACACATTTTGAATGACTAACATTAAAAGTGCATATCCATGTGATAGGATGCAAAATACAAAGATTAAGTGAAAGTAATGCGCTGTAGACTGACTCATCCTTTGGTTTTCTTAAGAAATACTGTAGTATGTTGAGAATAAATGTAGGAAACTGTCATAACATTATTAACTATTAAAGTATATAAATCATTTTTATGCCTTATATGTGGTATATGTGTGGCCTTTTGTACAGATCCCCTGGATCAAGTCCCTGGACGCTGACATTGATTCTATAGGATTCTTCCACTGACTCTTTAATTTGGTTGAGATCCGGTGATCTCATTACAGGGGGTTACTGGGAGTTTATTCATGCACTGTTGCACTAGATTCACAACAAAAGCTTCACAACCACTGTCTGACTTAATGCCAAGTTTAACTGAAACCTGTAGTCTATGTGAAGCTTCTTAATTAACAACCCCCACAAATATGCAGGACCACAAATCCAAAATGCCAGGGCTAATAAAATATATTATACATACACGTATAGTTTGTCCTAAACCAAATATTTGTTTGACACTATCTCAACTAAGCCTCTATTTTTAAATTGAAAGCACTTTGTCTTTGTTCAATTTGCATGCACTGTAAATACTATATTAAGGAAAGTCTTGTTTTCTCTTTTGTGATGAAAGTGGGGGGGGGGACGGACTACTTTTAATGGCCAAGTGAAACTGTGAACACTGTTTCACAAAGCTATCAGATTTTAACAAGGTCTAATTGAATTGCTGTGAAAGCATTGTTTTTTTTTCACCATGTGCCATTTCAATTAATTATTAGTCCTAAAAATGTAGAAGGATTTTCATAATATCACACAGAACCACTTAGTGTATTAAAGAGAATGATAATGTACATTAGCACGGATTCATGAGCCCATTCCAAATTATAGACCAAATGTAATCCCCGTGGCTTTTGTTGCTAAATGCAGGTTTTGATTCACTAACAGTAATAAATGGCTCAAGTCCCGAATACATTTCAACAGAAAGACTTGACACCACAGCGGTTGTGGTGTTACGAGATGAAAACAGGATGTGTTTCTAAGCAGATTTAACAATGCAAAATGCATAAAGTGTGAGGTCATCACTCTAAGAGAATGGAGTGTGTAAAAAGGAGAATATGAGCCTGCGAGGTCACGGAAATAAAGATAAATGTGAGTACCAACTGCAAGGCTATGGCAATGGAGCTAATAAGAATCTGTTTTATCTTTTTACAATTTAAATTGTAACCTTGAGCCCACAGCCAGCCACATAGGCTCCCAGTAGAATCATAATTCTGGCAAGGGGGAGCAGCTCTAGGTACGGGTGCATGGGCCACAGCATTAGCTCTCTGAGTGAAATATATGGCAGTGACGCCTCTCAGCCTCATCCACAATCAATTGGATTCTTTTCCTTTAATATTTACTTGCAGCGATGAGATGCTCGTCTGCATGGTGATGAACAGTCTGCCACTGGCGTTTGAAGGTGACCTGTCAGTGAGTATGGACAAATCTCTCGCTCGCAGAAATGTAGAAAATAAATCATTAGGGGCAGGCAGTCAGACAGGGGCCTCTCTCTCTCCCTCACTCTCCTCGGATTTAAATCAGCCCAGATTTATGATTTGAATTAATGCTTCGTTTGGTCAAAGGAATGGTCGCCGAGACAAATGATGTTTGGTACTGAAACCATCCTAATATTGATTACTGGTTGTCGCAGCAATCTCTTGTTTATATCAAGCACTCTCCTGTGACAGGGTGGCCACCAGGAGTCATCCTGATAATACGCTGGAGAAATATGGCCCGCTCTGCACTGCAGGGCCATGAAACACAGCGAGCAGTATGCTGTCTTCTTCATCTTGCCCCCTTACTTCAACTAATATGTTTGTGTTTAATGGAAGTATTTTGCAATTTTGCAAAGAAAAAAAAAAAAAGAAAAGAACTGACTTAAAAGAAAACATGATTACAGTCCAAAAAATGTCCAGCTCTGGCTTGTTTTCACAGACTTATTTTGGACTGTGAATGCCTAATATGTCCAGCTCTCAAGCCTATTATCCAATGCCATCTAAACTTATAAATCACTTGACTGATATAGCATGGAGTGGGCAGAAAGAGAACTGTATTTGGCTGTCAGAACCAGGCTGACTGCTCATAGCACAGACTGGGGTATGATTTCATGCTGCTTTTTAACTGACTCAGACCACAGCTGCTCTGAGGAAATGGACTGCAGTTTTTTTTTTTTAATCAT
This sequence comes from Brachirus orientalis, assembly GCA_016785285.1. Lineage (NCBI taxonomy): Eukaryota > Metazoa > Chordata > Actinopteri > Pleuronectiformes > Soleidae > Brachirus > Brachirus orientalis. The sequence goes on from JAFBJR010000310.1 coordinate 1,872,366, forward strand.
CCAGCTTAAACAAAGACTAACTCAAACGGATGTGTTTATTTATACAAATTATGTTGCCAACCTTGATGGGAATTGATATGATAATGTACCTGTCTCTGATAATACCGCAAAGGACATCATCAATCAAATAGAGCTACTACAAAAAAAACCCTTGGGGGGTTAAAAAAAACCCCTCCTCAGGCTAAAATACAGGTGCCTCATCTCAGTGTTTGTCTGAAGCATATCTTGTATTGTAAAGAGCTTAAAGAGAAGCACCACAGACACAGCCAGTGAAGGACACTCTGTTCTGTTTGTGGAGTTGGATTGCGCGTCGCTGCCTTTGTGTTGATGTAAACTGAACAGCCTAATGTTTCTCCCTGGCATTAAATATTCATCACAATTAGACCTTCCTGTTTGCATCAGTGTTATTAATTATAATGGGGGAAAAAAAACAGCCAGTTCAACCCTCAGCCAAAATAACCAAACATCCTGAGTGTGAGAAGAGAAGTGAAGACGGTCCGTTTGGACGAGAGTGTATGTGGGAGAAACAAATAAAAGGAGATGAAGATGTAGTGACATAAAAATTTTAAAAGCGACAGGATGAGAGGCGTGTGTGGGTGTCTGTCTTTGATTTTTGCTTACGCTCTTTAGGTGGGCAGACAGAGCCTTCTCAAAGCACAATGTGGATTGTTCCTGCGTCTCTCAGGAAATGCCACAATTACAGATCACAGACCAAGCAAAACACGTGTGGCGCAGGGCCTTGAGGGGGATAAACAGCCCGCCATTCCCTCCCAGTGCAATGACCCCAGCCACAACCTTCATTACTGGGAAAGAAAATATTGTCAGCTGCCCACTAACAAACACCTGCCAATTTCAAGAGGAGGAATTGCTTTTCTCAGCTGCACAAGGAAAATAAAGTGTTTCTTCGACCCTCAGAAAAGGAGTGAGAAGAAAGGATAATGCAGCATTCACCCTTGTCCTCTTTTCTCTGTCTCGTTTTTACTCCGAGTTTCACCCTCTGTCTTTCTTTGGCCACTGGGTGCTGCCCTGCCACTCATCTAACTCCTCACCATTCAAGTCTAATGGAGCTGAAATCTTGTTTGTAATTAGATATGGGAATTCCATTGTCATCAGCCAGATGATGCCACAACATGCCAACCAAACGACTCGCTTACAGTCAGCACAGCAGGAAAAATAAAAATGAACAGTGACTGCAAACTTTCAGACTCAACACCCAAAACCTGTAATAGCACAGCTAAGCTTTATAAGCAGTCACAGTATATTCTGCAGCACTACTTCAAAAACCTAAAAGCTCTTTGTCTTGCATCAGTGGCTTCAGTCCAGGCTGTCTGTGCCCAACAGGGAGTTGGGAGCCACATGCTAGGCTGAAGCTGGACGGGTGGTGACAGGTACCTGGAGTGTTGCCTGAGTGAGAGTTGAGAGGAAGAGGTTCTGGGTGAGATGACGAGGAAGCATCATACTCTCTTCCCAGGGTCATCAGGCTAATTTCTGCAAGCCCCACCCTCACGTTTGCACGTCTGCTTGTCTGTGTGTGTTTGTGTTTGTGTTTGCATGTGTGCTTGCGTGAGAGAGAGAGAGGGGGCCTTGGCCCCTGAGAGCGCTCTGTGAGGAGACCACAGCTGTACACTCCCAGCAGCTAATTGGTCCTTATCTAGCTGTCCCATTCATCTTCATTTTTTACCAATTACTGAGCATTATCTGTGTTCTCAGTTGGGTATGGGACTTAATCCTTTTTGGTTAAGCTGGTGCTACAGCTTGCAAATTTCAAACAGAGGAAGGGGGGTGGAGAAAGGAGGGAAAGGTGGGGGGGTAAAAGTCATAGCAAAAACAAACTGTGTAACTTCCCATCATCCCTCACGGGCAGGAAGCAATCAATGAACAATGACATCACACAAAGGAGAGAGGAAAGAAAATGGAAGAGATCAATTATTGGCGTTATAATTCAAGTCCTTGTTTGCAAACGTTGCAGCCTCATTGATTAGCCTGGTCTTGTTGCACTCACCATTATTGACTTGTTAAAACCATATTTTCTCATCATCAGTGGTTTTGTGTTGGCGGTCACACAGATAACAACGCTTTAAGGGGCACCATTAATTATTCAGGATGTATTCATTTTGAAGCACAGCAAGTCCAAATCATCTTGTTTACTCTACAAACAATACATGTATAGTACATTGCTTAACCAGAAGGTACATCAAGACGCTGCAATCTGGGACAGTTAGCCTTAATTTTCTGAGATCAATGCATAACTAGGCTCCTCTCTATATGGGGTCCACACTTGGCCATGCTGCAGAGCTGAGTGGAGTCAGCCTGGAGACCATGCACTAATTACTGGAGTGTTTACCGCTCTGCTGGATAGCATTTGTACCATTTTGGATCATATCACTGAGTAAATGTGCTTTGCACTAGACCGATAAATAAGACATTAAGATGACGGTGTGTATGAATGAAATTACTGTGGGAAAAAAAAAAAAAATTGTAGTCATCAATTATAGAATAAACACAAGTCCGAAATGGGTAAAATTAACAACCCCACACGTATGTGTACTTATAGAACACTGAGGCATGCTTGTCAGGAGATAGACAGTCATGAACATAAAAGCAGGACACATAGAGACGGTGCTTCTGTACTGTGATAGGGATCTGTTTGGTCACACTCTCTGCGCCAGCTGTCAGCCCAGCTCCACTGCTGCGATTTAATTAGTCTGTTTATGTCCTTTCTAATAATAAAGCTCTCTGGGTGGAAGGACACATCCAACTGGCTAGCTGTGCTCTACAACCTGCTAGCTGCACTGTAGTGCTGGTGGCCCAGCACAGCTAAATGTGGGCCATAATGGAGGAATGGTGGCGACTTCCTGCTCCTCTAGACAGAACAATGGCCCTCAGGCCCAGATCTGGTATCACCCCCCTACTCAATCCTAACCTTAACCATTAGGGGATAAAGCACATACTGACCTGATATGAGTGTCTAGGGGCAACTTCATCCATCTTCCTCTCTAGCTCTCTTGTGGGAGCCTTTGTCAGTCGAAGCTCTTGAGAGAGACTAGATTGTAGCCATAGGCTGAACAGAATTCATTTCACGAACATATCATAACACTCCTCTCCCTATAAAAGATTATTGTTCCCTTCCCGACTTATGCCTTTTTCAATGTGCTTTATTTTGATTTCCTTTATTCTAAAGTGGATAAAATAGGGTGAGTTTACGCTGATAGTGTAAAGCAGTGTGGGTAACTGAGTCAGACACACTTGAGGTAGACAGAGAGTAGCAGAGCAGACAGACAGCCTTCCAGCCTGAGTGAAGAGCTTGATGGGTCTCTGTCTCTCTCTCTTGGGATTTTGCCCCCTCACCATCTCTCTATTAGTCTGCCAGGCTCATGGGAGCCAGGTGACAGATAAGTGAAGAAAGACACACACATTTTAATAGACATTTCAAAAGATAAACCTGATAATGATTTCTCCTGTTAATGAAGTCGAATGTCCTCGTTCTAATTCTACTAGCGTCGCCTGTTAAGCATCCGCGTAACACTTGAATATGCATGATTGGGAAATTGTGAGGCCCATTGATGTAGTTGCAAAATACACAAATGCAGACAACTGCAGAAATTGATTACAATAAGTGGGAGAATTGATTAAACATTATTTCTGTAATGATCCATATCAAGTTCTATCATCTCTGAGTGCACCGTATAGAGAGGAGGAGACCAAAAAGGAGAGACAACACGCGAGACAAACCTCATGTCACGGAAATATTTGTTTGATTGTCTCTTGTGGTTAGTGGCAGAGCTATAAAAAACAACTGACCAGTCGAGTTGTCATCCCTCATCAACATTAGGCTTCATTCTTCATTAATTGGATAGATTAATTTGGAGCGCTCTGATGGTGGGGTGATGCATGCGTCCGGCTGTCCCCTCCTCACTATTCTCTGTCAGGTTGAATTTAGCCAGGGAAGGGGCTGACCTTTGAAAGTGAAGAGATCAACACAATTTGAAAAGACAATGTCACTTGGTGTAAATGTGATATGTGTAATAAATGACATTCAACCTTTCAGTGATGATGAGCTTTCACAGGTTTGGGAGTAATGTGAAATATACACAGCGTGTAATTGCGTAGATTGTGGAGCGGTTTTCACATGCACAGCTAAGATGGTGCCACATTAGAAGCTGCATATCATGTGCTCTCATTTGACGATGATAATGTCTGAGAGGACACATTAGCACAGAGTAACAATATCACTGCTTACACAGTAACAGTAATGACAACAAGAAAATGACAGTCTCTTTCAGTGTGATTACATGATAAAAATGTTCCCTTGCTCAATGATGCAACAATAAGAGGGAGAACATTTGTGAGATAGAATTGGAACCGTTTGGCTTTTCAGCCGTTCGGAGCCCGAGCATCTTGGTCACCACACACAGCCTCTGGGACCGTGACGAAGAGGGAGTGAGCAATCAGGTTTAAACACTGGTGAGGAATTTCACAATTGACGCATAATCATAATGTGGTGTGATAAACAAATAAACTATGTTTGGAAAATGAATGTCAACAAAATAATTCAAATATTTAAAAAAAAATTACTAGACCAAGTGCCTTTGCCTGGACCGTTGTAAATATGAAATTTGACATTGCAGTCCGATACACAACACACTACCTTGAACTTAGTAGTTCTGCTACTCTGGTACACTGTATTACCAGTTTTCTCTCATGAGGTGGTAGTAACAGAATTGAGAGTGCAGGAGGTAGTGATCCTAATTTTGTAGTTAAATCGAATGATCTGATGACCACATGCAAACTGATCACCCCCCCCCCCCCCCCCCCCCCCCCCCCCCCCCCCCCCCCCCCGCCATCCACCAAAGTGATATGATGACTGAGTGGGCCGTGATTGATAACACTAGTCAATATATTTCATTTCGGGGCCTTAGTCAAATGACAACTGGTTGTCATTGACTGAAAGCAATCTTTTTAAAAGGGGGAGCCTTTGCTAAGTATCAGATGAAAATGATTCCTCTGTCTGCTTGGGTGTCACTGTCTGTAGGAGCTTTATTGATTGGGCTTGAATATATTGCACCCGCAGTAGTAACAGCTGCTGGTAATATCTCTCCTCTCCTTCTTCTCTCCTCCTCTGTTTCGGTGCCACAGCTTATTGTCAGTGAGCGGATGCTGGTGCTCTCACGCCGACGTTGCGTATTTATCAAAAGTGATGTGTGACAAATGTGAAGTGAGCCTGGTTCTGACCCAAATTACAGAGGCAAATGTTGTTTGTTAATATGTCCTGAAGGCCTGGCTAAACCGGCTACCCTCAGCCATGTGCATGATTACATTAACTAAACCTGCCATTGTCTCCCCGGCACTATACACTCACTGTTATCAGGCACAAGGATGTTGGCATTGGTTGGTAAAGGTCATTTACTGTAATGAGATTTGCCACATGCGAGCATATGGCTTGATTATTGCCCTGTTCGTTAACATTTTCAGCAAAGAGACAAATAGACAGCTAAAAGTGGGGCTAGTGCGGGTGGGGCGATGGCAGAACGTGTTTAGCATTTTCTCTTCGGAGATAAGAAGAAGAACAACTTTTTTTTTTTTTTACAACACATCTGTCACGGAGATGATTGATATTTCAATTTCATAAGGAATGCATGCCATTAGAGCTGAGGATTTAAATTATCCTATAAAAGTTGCCTGCCTTAGATTTTATACACTTAAAGGACAAACACCTCTGTCTGTCTCCTTGATAATTTCTACCACATGTTACACTCCAGTGGTTTGGGCAGAAAAGCAATTATGTTACCTCATCAAACCAGAAATGTTTTCTTATCATGCCTTTTTTTCTTACATTACACTACATTAGGCATCTTGGCAGGAAATCTTTGCCCACCTGAATCATTGGAATGTGCATCTCTTTATCCTGGCATAAGAAACACATTTTGTTTGTTCACGTGAATGAGCTTGAAATGTATCCAATCATCTTGTCTTGTGGAATGAAAAGCATATTGTTTGCATGTGTTTTTATGTCTAGTCGGCTCCATGTGTGCACCTACCTACACACAATTATCTATACTGCATCACTGTCATATGGGCACTGAGTTTGTGCCCATATGTTTTCATGTTTACCTCTCCCTTTTACTGCAAGACGGATTCTTTTTTATGTGTCAGTTTGTGTGCGTGAGTGTTCAGCAGGTATTTAACAAAGGCAAGATGTTTGCTTTATTATCAACATTAAATGTGCATACAGAAAAAGCTTCAAAGTTTCATTCAATGACACTGAGCGGCTGTGGGTGGCTACATCAAAGCTCAATACCTTCCTCTCTCCCCCTTTTTTAATGAGAAACAGGAACTCTCCAGCCTTGACTGAACTTGCCATCTGTGTGTGTGTGTGTGTTTTCTTGTTTGCGTGTGTATAAATGTGAGAGCAGTTTTGTTGCTGTGTATATGTAAGTGAGCACTTGAGCTGTATAGAGTGGCACCACCATGCCAGACAGCATACTTATGGAGGCTGAGTCTTACGTTTGATCTAATGGCTATAAGGCTCCCCCCAGCTCTCATGGCGGGGCTTCTGATTTTGGAGATTAACAGTTATAGTAAAGATGAATAGCTGACTAGTGCAAGGGAGAGACCTCTAAATGTCTCGCTGTATGACAGACACTTTTTCACGAGCCATTCATTTCCTTGTGGGAGCGGTGTGCAAACCCTTGATATGACCACAACAAAGACTTCGTGTGCATGTGCACCAGCGTCTCACCTTTGTCGGAGAAATCCATACACGACATGGGGGCATTTTTACAAGCGCAATTAGGAGGGAAGCTGAGATTGTTTTGCGGCAGCAGTCTGCATATACATGTGCATTGTGCAGTGAGTCAGTCCATTTTAGCTGCTTGACTGGAATGGCCCTGTTCATTTTGACAGATCAGAGGAAGGAAAAAAAAAATTATCTCAACACCATGAAAACCAAAGGCTTAGCAGTGAGCAAATCACCCTTTTGTCTTGTTCAATTCAAATCAAAGGATAACCAGGAATGTTTGTTTGACAACAGCATTTACAATGCATTGTTCTGAAGCCCAGAGCCTCCCAAACAAAGACAGATAGGCTTTAAACAAGTCATTTAATTAGCACCGGATCCACAGCTTTGGCTGCGCCAACCAATTATACATTCCTGAGGCATTTGCAGGTCCTATTTCACGGGAGCGAGAGGCAGATCCTCTCCAGCCCTGTCTCTTACAGTACATCTCTCCTTTTCCATTTAAGAGAAGGTAAATAGCCCAGACAGACAGCTTCATTAGCCGGCATATGAAGAGAGCGGGGCCTATTGTCGCTTAAATAGTGCGCTTTTACTGCAGGCCCAGCCTGCGACCCCCGATCAATTACATCTGACATTACTGTTTGTCGAAAGCTTTTTCCTGGACAGAGGGAGTAAAAAACAAGATCAGGCGTGAGCTTTGGCTGGAAATGTAATCTTCCCCCTCTCTTTGGTTCTTTCGCTCCACAAACAATAAATCATTTAGTTGAAGAGATAATAAAGTGCCAAGTAGGAGCTAGTTTAATTTTTGTCAGGGGAAATCTGTCCACAGCAGAGTTAAGGGTAAGGGGACGGCTGCTACCTCCATACTATTTTCAATGACAATGGCTTAGTTCCTTATTTCCCTCTGTAGGGTTAGATGGCAACAAAGGCTGAAGTCCCATTTAGATGAAGATAAAGTGCAGCACAAATCACTGTAGGTTATCATTTCTGTCATCAAAATAAATTACTACTCTCTGTTTAATCATTTTAAAACATTCAACATTCAATTTTTTTTTGTGTTGGACCTGTCGTCGGCCATGCAGTTTGGTTCTGATGTAACAGCTTTTTAATCATGTTGTTACCAAGGGCTGTTTTAATTCATTCAATTCATCCTCTGTGATTCAGATCTATGCTTATCCATGCGTGAACTCGCGAGCACTGCACAACATAATGGCTGAGCTGTTTATATTGGTATTAAGTGATTTGTAGTTTTAATGATGGTAAATAGGAGTTCACCTTTGCAGTTCCCTCAGGCTTACTTCAGGTAAATTACTCCAAATGTATTGTTTATGCCCTTCAGGATCAAGGGGGGGGGGGGGGGGGGGTTTGTGGGTGAGGGTGTTCTTGTGGGAATTCACCTCTCATCAAACCTGAACTTCTGCATTAGAGATAAAGAGAAACTGACAAATATGTTTCTGATGGAACAACTACACCATACTTAAGTGATTGATGAGTCTGACTAATGTTTGTTGAGCCTGATTTGGTAAAAGACATACAGAAAAATCACATATTGTTACCTGTAAAATTTGTTCAGGATAACGTGCTGCAGTCATTCTTAATCCTGTCATTTAACATGAATAACTCCAGCAAAACAGCAAGAAATTGCATATGAATGAAACTAAAACTCTTAATTGTCTGGCAAAAATGCCAGATTGAATGAATAATCCAGTGCCCCCCCCTCACCTGGCCTCTTTCAGCTGCAAATAAAAGGATTTGGTCGACCCTTATTGGTCTGTGGCACATTCCCCTACAGTGTCCTGAATGGGCTTTTATGAGAGAAACAGCACTTTAAAATGGGGTGACATGAAAGGGGCTGGACAGGCACTGAAAGCGAGACTAATACCCACTAGAGGGAACAGAGGTCCAGTGTTTCCCCACCAGGCTGTCTTTCAGGTGGCAACACATCTCTGAAATTCACATACGATCGAATGCAATCCACAACAAAGAAACCATAAAGCAGAGGAATGTCATTTTACCCATGGATTGATTTGTGGTTTTGGGTGATTCCCCACCTCTTTTCATGCTTTAGTGAATACGCAGAAATTTTGCTTGTGCCACATGTACTGTAGCTGCATTTGACTGAATGGGTAAAACGTATCCATCTCAGCGAGAGAATAGGTCTCTTCACTCTGGCCCTTGAGTGGCCTTGAAAGGCTGGTCGGTAGCCTAGACCTCCTCATGTTGTCCTATAGTAAATACCCCCGCAATCAGGCCCTCTATGGTGTTTTTTTTAATTGAGCCTAGCCTGCTGAGTAGTAATTGATTCAGTCTGAGCTACAGTAGAGGCGCTGGTGTAAGGTGCTGCTTGGTTTCCGCTTTTCTTTAATCTCCCCTGTTTTATATTGTTTGGGAATACTCGCTTTTGAAAAACTGCGTGCAATCTTTCTTATGGAAATCAATGCTTCTTTTGGAAAGAGGAGAATGACATAGACGAGTGCTTCTCATGTCCTTTCATTTTCAACCACTGTCCTTCTCTTTAGAGGCCTCACCATGCAGATCTCCTTGCCCTTTGGCTACTGATGTTTTGTCAGAAAAGAAGAGCGGAGTTGTTTTGTGGATCAGCTTTCTGTAGTGCAGTATCGCTTCCCTCCCTTTCTTTTACACAGCTTTTTTTTTACCTTGAATCAAGCTGCCAAGAAAGAGAGAAAAAAGGAGTGAAAAATCAACAGAGGCTCAATCAGATCCAATAGTGTCGATGAGGTTTTTTTCTTTAAAGCATTTGTGCAAAGCATCTGAGTGGCGGAGGAATGAGACCAAACTGTTCCCAGTCACTTTTGATCCTGCCAGTTCAAAGTCCCCATAGAGCAGAGCGGGAGGGAGGCGGTGTTGTGGTTGATGGGGGTACAGACACCTAGCTTTGACCTTCTGACTACACTCATGTCCTTTGAAAGTTGGCTTGTTTTCATTAAGCCATTCAGAAGCACAGTGCAGGGCGACAGTCTGACAAACTACAAACCCCCTTGGTATCTTTATTAGACATTCTTTACATTTACAGACTACTAATGTCTTCAGTTTTCCCAATTAGGCCTCTATTGCCAGACAGCAATTGAATAATTTAGAACATTTGTAAGATATCTCTGATGTTGTAATGGAATAATTTGTGTGCATATAAAAGAGAAAGAAATGAAAATCCCACTATTGTGCGAGCTGAAAGTGACTCGTTTTGGTCTCTCTCTCTTCTCTCTCTTTCTCTCACAGTGGTCTGGAATATAGTCTGCCATAATTAGCCTCAAGTCATTGCCACACTGTAGTCTGATGGTACTTGTTTGTCATTAGCACATTTAACTAGTCATTTGGGTAATGGCTTTCAAGATTGCCTTTGTTTTCACCGTGGTATTTTTTTTTTATATGTAAATATTGAGACAATTTCCATAATGTTCCCTTTTTATTCATCATAGAATAATTGATGCAACTTTACTGCTGTGTAAACTTTGGTCTTTGAATGAGTGTATATACTTTAGTTATCGTCCCCATTTTCTCTGTATTATTATTGCAGTATAATCTATTATTAACATATTTTGTAAAACATTTATGTGTATTGTGTAAGCATGGAAGAATACCCAAGAAGCAGTCAACTTAAATTATTGAATTTTTTCTGGTGGATTGTGTTTTTGGATGATGATTTGAGTTTTCATCCAGAGCCTCAGAAGTTCCATGTGTGGGCATCTCACTCATGATATGCGTCATTGAGTAACTAACAACCTCTTCACTTGTCTCAGGCCTGGAACTCCCCTTCATGATGATGCCACACCCCCTGATCCCAGTCAGCCTGCCTCCAGCCTCTGTCACCATGGCGATGAGCCAGATGAACCACCTTAGCACCATCGCTAACATGGCAGCAGCAGCACAGGGCCAGAGTCTGCCCTCCAGAATGGTTACCTCTGTTATAAAGGTAAATTTTTACAACAGAAAGCAGCAATAACATAATATTAGAAGGTTCAGCTTGCATTACAGCCTATACTGGATATTTATATTGGTTGGTGTATGCTTCTGTGGCTGTTGGGGTTGCAGGAACGTGTGCCGGACAGTCCCTCCCCTGCTCCTTCCTTAGAAGACAACAGGAGGCCAGGCAGTCATCCATCGTCCCACCGCAGCAGCAGTGTGTCCAGTTCCCCAGCCCACACAGAAAGCTCCTCTGACAGGATACGTACGTACCTCACTGCACACACACACACACACACAAAAACGACGTAGACGATGTAGTAGAAATACTTCTTCTGAATAACATCACTTCCTTTTCTTACCCACTCTTTAGCAGCACACCACAATGGCCTGTCCATGAACCAAGCTCTGCTAGGCTTGTCCCCCAACATTCCCCCTGGACCTAAAGAGGGAGACCTGGCCCATGACATGAGCCATGAAGTAAAGAGGATGCATGCTGACAAAGGTGAGTCAAGTTTCTTTTTGAAAAATAAAGATAGAGTAGTTTCTACAGGATATGTGATATATAGTGTATAGAATATCAACAGTTTTTCAAAGTGGCAGCTCCAAAACAGTGCTATTAATGGTTTCTGTTTTAAAACTGTAGAGCACAACTTTTAAATAAAACCACCGACTTCACACAAATCTGATTCTGATTAAGCCTATTAGCTCCACCTGGTTCTCTTTTTGTTTCTAAATAAAGCTGGGTTTAGATCTCATGTCGCCTGGCGACATTCTGTGTCAAGAGCAAAATTGGGCTAATAAAGCAAGACGGCTTAGGTTGGAATATGACTGGAATTACAAAACTAAATTATACTAAAAAATCTGATTGTTGTCCCTGTCCACACCTGCACTGCTGGTGTATAAGAACAAACTCTTCCTTAATCTGAATTAAGGAATAAAATAAAGAATAAAACATGAATGTGCCATGTAAATAATGTTAAATCATTCCTGCTATAATAATATAATAATAATAATAAAAACTCCAAGAAGTTATGCACTGCAGCTTTAAGCTCAGAAAGAAACCACTATATACAGCATTTAAATAGGGTTAGACTTTTTTCAGCTTTTAGTTCATGCTGTACAATGATCCCAATTTATGAAAACATTAGTCGAGTGACTGAATGCTACATTTATGCTTTGATAAACAGTCTCTATTCTATGAGCCCATAATAAAAGATGTAGTTCTGGGAACTAAGTGTGCAGACAAAGATGAAGGCGTCCAGTTAAGGGAGGGCAGAGCAGGTTTGTCAGGCTCCAAAAAAGTGTGGACCAAGTTAATAACATAAAATCAAGAGAGACAGGAGACAAAAAGCCCACATTTGCTCAGAGCTCAGCCCATTGCTCATCACATTGCATAAAAGTTTAATCAACTTTTTGTGCAGAATATGACTCTGATTCCATCACCAAAAAAATGTGTAGAAGAAATAAATCACCGAAACCCCAAAAGAAAGCAGTTTTTAATCAAATGAAATTGGGTATGGTCTTAAATATTGATAATACCAGTTTGAGAACTTCAAAACGTTTCTCCCAATTTATTGTTCTCACTTTCTACCTTTTTTTTTTTCAATCTTATGATCCAAATCAAATCAAATGAGAAAGTATAGCCTGCATAAATATGTGTGCAGTAGCTTAGACGACATGTCACACAGATTGTTTGGTCAATGCGGTTATGTCAGAGAACACTTACATATACAGCATATGTCAGCTAAACCTACAATCACATTTCATTACCTTCGTAGAATAAAAGTAAGCACATCGACAGCCTTGTTTTTAACAATTTTACACGTCACCTCGATTTCTTTATAGGCTCTCATCACAAGTTGTCACTCAGATGTTATGTTCCCTAGTACACTGTTCGCAGAAATTACAGAACAGATGTGTATGAGCCAAAATGTTTCTACATCAATAAAAAAGGGGAGAAAGGGAAAGTATGAGCTGCTGTTCAGTCTCATTTTATTTCTCTAAGTAATTACAGAAACAGTAAACGCTGCAGTGACAGAGCTTTTTCAAAACTGCATTTAGTTTTTTTTATGTACACCAAATTAATTATTATGTATTTACATACTATTAATATAGTAAATGATGAACCTTCACATGTGTTGCTCACATGTGCAATCCTTATCATCATCATCATCATCATCAGTATCTCTGATCTGGAGGGTGGAATGTTCAAATTGTTAATCAAATCCAATCCAACTTTATTTATAAAGCACTTTAAAAACAACAACAGCTGAGGCTGTTAACCTCAATCACAGTCTACAATATATTTTTTTAATATTATCATTATTATTATTATTAATTGCAAGGCTTATTCAATTATAGATTTATAGGGAAAAAAAAGAAGAGGGAAATGAAAATGAAAGAAAGACAAAAAAATCTTTCAAGCATGGTGGATTAAATACAAAATGGAGCAAATAATAGATTTCAGTATTCTCTGTTGGTTTAAGCAGAACTGTGCTGTGCTGGGCTGTGCTGTGCTCTACTGGGCAATCCAGGGTGGGGTGAGGCTGATAATGATATTAAAACCACTATGGAAATCATTCGACTGAATGTTCCCTGTTGGCAAGGCTGATGTGAAGATCAGTGTTAGACCTTCGCTTACTGAGTGTGAAGCAGTGTATTGTAACAATTACAGTAGCAGTAATTTATGGGTCACACACTGACTGTGTATGTCTGTGTATGTGTGTGTGCGTGTGTGTGTGTGTGTGTGTGTGTGTGTGTGGAAAAAAAAGTGATTTAGGCAAACAGAGCAACACAAACAGAGAGATTTAATCAAATATCTACATAGTAAATCAATGGAACATTTCCTCACAAGCAGCGATCTTACATCTTAACTGAAGTGCCTCCTCCATACTCGCGTAATCAACACAAATTGACTGTAATTTCTTTGCAATATATGAGGAGAAAGCAAATGACCAGGCAATCCACACCAATTCAAGATAGTTGACCCACACACATCTACTCACAAAACACACAACTGTATTATCTTCGAGATTTTCAATTCCTAATATGTCACTGGACTTGATTAGGATTCTGGGCTCTCCAGTGTGTGCACCAGAGGTCTCAGGCTGTGGAAAACATTTTTATAAAATAACCCATTAATGCAGAGGAGTGCAACTAAATTAGTTACCAATTTGCTGAGCATGAATTAATGAAGAGAGCTTCTCCCGGCTCCCACAGTTGTAATTTTCATAATAACCCCAGACCTTTATTTGGCAGGTTGTTTAGTTTTTTCGTTTGAAGGTTTTCATTAGTCTAATGAGGACTGTGCAAGGGCGAGCAGTCAGCACAATTTACATGAGGAAGCTATCATAATAAATGAGGCAATTTGAATAACATGCACAGGTTTATGCAGCGAGATAAGAGAGATTGTAGCAGCCAGATTCAGCAGTAACCAATACATTAGAACCAACTAATAACCAAAGTAATTCCAATAAAAGCTTTAAGTGAAGGGAATAAAATTAATGATAGATATATTGAACTGTAATGATATGATACATGATGCATTAGATTAATAAAATAAATGTGTTCCATTGTTTAAGAGTGGAGAGAGAGAGACCTCACCATCCGACGCTTTGTTTATGGTGAGTTTTTTTAATTAGGCTTGTTCATCGCATCAGTTTGTTTAGATAAATGAGATAACATTCCAATGGTTTAATGATATCTCTCCACTTGTTTGATCTTTATGATCTTGGCAGAGCATTAAATTAATCTCTCACAATGCAACAGAAGAGAGCAGAGTAGGTGCAGAGGCAGGATGCAGTGCCTCGGCTCATACGGAGGCTGTTTAAATAGCCAGACACCTCAGAGACAACCACGACAATGTCACATCACTCATATCCTATGAACATGCCTTATCTTTTTCATGTAATCCCTGGTGATGAAGGACAAAGACTGTTTGTTTGTGTCTAAAAGAGAACATTTCCAAAGTTGTGTCAACCAGTGCATCTCAACCAGATGGTGATTTTTTTTTTCCCCTTTCTTTCTTTGAGGGGGGGGGGGTGTTGTTGTTGTTGTTGTTTGAACTTGATTATATTTTGTCCAAATTTTGCCTGAGAAATAAACAGAGATTAGATGATGTGTGAGTGGGGAAGGGAAAAAAAAAGCAAGTAGAAAGCTAAGTGTTATCTCACATGTGACTAATTGAATTGCTTCAAACAGAAAGTCTGTGGCGATAGCTTCCGACAAGCCTCTGTCTCGTGAAACAGCAGGTAGCTGACAAACACGGGGGAAATTTGAAAGGTACGAAAGCCTTTGGCTGTAAACTCACTTTGGACATCAAACACTTTGACATCTTTTTTTCTTTCCTTGGGGAAAAGGTGTGTAAAACACATGCCATATGGATGTACGTTGAAGTCTAAGAGTTTCTTTAAATACCATGTGGCAGTTAAAACATTTTGCCAACAACTCACCCCCCCCCTTTTGCTCGGTCTCCCCACTGCAGTTAAGCACGCCACTTTTCTTTTAGGCTGAGCTAAAACGTCTGACAGCCGAGTCAGAGACCACTACGGCATGTAAACTGATTCTGTAAACCATATTTTAAAAGCGAGTGAATCACTCGTAATATGATATTGGCACTTCCCTGCTAAACATCATATATCCTTGTTGACACAACAACAGGAGATGCACTCATAATGTCCTTCCAAGCACAAATGGAAGCTTGTGGTGTATTATGTCGCCTAGAGCTGCTTCCTTCCATACCTGCTATCGTAAGCTATCGCTGATGCATCATGCAACTAGTGTGACCACAATGGAAAAAAGCAGATTAGCCACGCCTTCTCTTTGTTAGGATCAGCTGATGTGCACTGGGCATCATCTGTAGTCCCAGTTTACACACTGAATGATGAAGTGAAGCAGAGGTACCACTGTCACTGTCAATTACCATACAGCTGCTCTGGGAAAGGGACTGCGGACGCTACTGGTGCCATGTGGAGTGAGGGGATATAGGTTTTAAAAAGATGAAAAAGACAAAAAAGAAAGTGATTTTTTAGCCTTTTAGTCTTTGTTCTGGTCCTTTCTGTGCATAAGCATTTGCAGTGATAAAAAGGAAGTTAGGGGACTTTGGGTCGGACAAAAGTTTCAGCGTCAGTTTTGTGCTCTTTTCTTGCATCGTAAATATTTCACTGACATTGATGTTATCTCCATACTGTATCATTAAAAGTTCGATACATTCCACGTAAGCGCCTTCTCTTCATCTTTCTGACTTTAATGCATAGTGTTTTGTTCAGCCCTCTCGATGTCCTTGGCGTTGCGAGCTTCAAACGCATGCTGACTACCTGACTTTCCTCAAGTCAGGAGGCACGATCATTAGCCATCACAACCCTGAAATGTGACTTGGCAGACAATAATGCTTTATGATCAAACAACTTGTCAGTGCGTCCTGTTGAAATGAAAGAGTGCAAAAAAATAATTCAATAGAGGATCAATCAAATTTCCTCAGCCCATGTGAGTGGGATTGCTGATGGTGCAGAGAGGGGCTATTCCTCCAGGACATGGGAGTTCATTTGGATATTTGTTCTCCCCTCATGAATGTTCCATTGCGTGACACCATCTCCTACTAATCACATTTCACTGAAAAGGGGGGATGCTTTTAGGGACGTTGAAAAGAGAGAGGTTCTTTTTAATCTTTGAAATGCCTCAAAAGTGACAGAATGCTTTCTCCTGCCAAGACGTGAGCCTCGGATGGGGAGATAAATATGCTGTGGTCAGCTAAGTGTATCTAGTGAGCAGAGAGGCAAATTTAATAATGCATTATCATTCACTGGCGAAGGTGAAATCTCCCTGTCCATCAGAAGGCTGAGGCCTGTTTCATGTTACCCTTCACTGCAAATGAACAAGTGCTTTACTCAGCCATACCAGAGATGCACAGTAGGCACCAGTGCTGCCCCGCACGGTGAGGAAACAGGTCTGTAATCAAAGCAGTCATCTATTGGTCACGATGATGGTTGTCTTAATGATCACAGTCCTTTCTCCTGATAAAACTGTTTTGAACAATAACCTTCTTTTTGTGTGTTGTTTTCTTCCCCCCCCCCCCCCCCCCCCCCCCCCACCGCCCCCCCCTGAGAACACAAGGTGCGTTTTACATATCGGAGCATCTGCTATTATGCAGATTATGGGAGCATATTTACCCAAATGCCCTTGGACAACAGCATTTAACAATTATGAAGATTATGTACAATGCCGGAAATTTGTGATTCAAAACAATTCATACCATAGCAGTGGCAACTGTTGCGGACAGATAAGGTTGACCCTGACTGTGTATTTCTGTACTTTTTGGAGACATTCTGTGGGGATGTTTGTATAATTTAATATTTACATGTAAACAGTAATTAAGTGATGCTACCGACATGCCAGGGCCAGGCTCTGCCAAGGTAAACACCAGCCCTGGTAGTTTGCCACAGTCCATCATGTTTACAGACTTGCAGAGCCGAGTGCTGTTTGTGTGCTCTTCCTTGGCAAAGCCCATAAAACACAACCAATTGGATGCCGAGTGTTGAACACAGTCACTCTTATCATCTGGCAGTCTGCTCGCTGACTTGAGGACATTGTGAGTCAAACCTTTAAATTTTCACTCTGCGATAATTACGCTGCTATACTTGAGCTTTTATATCCTTTCACTGAGAAAGTAAATCATTCCTAATAAAGAGAGAAAGAGCAGGGGCGGAGGGAAAAGTGCTTGAGGACTAATTCTCTTCACTCCCTCCCTCTCTGCTCTCTATTCTGCGTTTTGAAAGCTTTTCTCTGAGTATTCCAGTCACCTTGACTTTGCAGCTGCAGCTGTATAGTCTGTTGCTTATCCTGCCTCACCCTAGCTTGTCAATTAGGTGTTTAAAAATTAATCTCTTTAACTGGAAATACCATGCCAGCTTTCTTCCGTCTGTAAATGAAGTGTTATTAATTCACACAGCGCAAAGCCAGTGTTATGAATAATGTTATCAAAACAGATTTCCACACGTTTAACACGTTGCTCCTAATAAAACCCCTTAAGTATTTTTATAACTGTGAAACCAGGACTACAAAATGGATTTGCATCCATTTTGAGCTTCTACACCAGGCAGACATGGAGCAAGTTCTCCTAAGCCGGGCTTTTTTTCAAAGTTTACACTTCTCATTTTGTTTTTAATTCTCTCCTCCTCATTTAAAAGCAGCTCAGTATATCCAGCCATCATCAACGCCTGTTCAGCAGTAACAGAATGGCACAGCCTCTCCCTATAGGATTGCAATGCCAGGCAATGACACCAAAGCGTGTGCCTCTGTCCCTCCCCTTCCAAACCCAGTGAAACTATGATCTAACAGCAGGTTATCTGGCCAACCACACCAAGCTAATACTTGTTCCATTAAAACCTGGTGATTACGGGGGATTTCCTCCCTGTTTGTTTGTTTGAATGCTTAATTATCAATATGTAATTGGTGTGTGTGTTGTGATGTTGGGTGCACATTCGGTGGCATATTTCACTGGAATGCACGTTGCTATCGGGCAGAAACAGGACTCCCCAGTCACTGTCTAAGTTAAGCTTCATGAGAAGTTGCCGTAATGAATTAATAAATGCCAAACAAAGGAGAACTAAACAAAGAGAGGGAAATAAATGGCTGGATGATTAGTGGGTCAGAGAGATTAGTGGCGTATACAGTACAAATGATCCCCATATGAAATGGGAACCATTCATGCAAAATACCCTGTCAATAGCCGAGTCCATTTTAATCTCTGAGATTCTTCTGTCAATAGATGGATCTGGTCAACACAAGTCAATATGCAAAGACAATCTAAACGCCTTCAAAGTGACTCACTATAATGTCCTTCCCCGAGTATTATCTTCTTGACAGTTCGAATTTACACAAATCTATTGAAGACTGTGCGGCTGTCATTTACTCTTTTAAGCTTTTAAGTATTTTTTACCCTCCAGCCTGAACCTTACCCTCCTTGTTAATCTAAAAACTAAGGTCACGGATTTAGTGCCGTGATCTCTGACCTTTAATCACCTTGTCCAATTCAGTTTCAACCGCACTAACTGTGATCGTCAGTCCACAAAATGCCATTTTGTCTCCACTACTGTTCACTTTAAGAGCTCATTTGAAGGTGCGCTGGCAGAAACAAAAGTCCTGTGTGCTTTTATGCAGTCATCACAGTCAGCCAAGCCTGTAATCCTCAGAGGTCCGATAATGACATAGCCTCTGCATTTATTACATGGAGGAGAGGAGAGAGGGAAAACGCTGACTTTGAACAAATGAACACTCTGACCTTTATGCAATAAATATGACATGGGCCGCATAAAAAGACAAGATATCTTCCTCCTGAATGGAAGTCAACATGGATTCTGGTCCCATGCCTCGTGCTGGAGGTTTCTTTTTCTTTTGCGGGTTTTTTTTTTCTCCTCTCCTTTTTCCTCCTGCTTGCAAGTTAACAAATGATGAAATCTATTATAACTGTTTGTTCAATGTACACAACAAGCACAATTTGTAGTTCATAATTTCCTCCGCAGTATTATTGTTACAGGGCCACATGGTTGGTGTAGTGGTTAGCACTCTTAGCTGGGTTTGCAATCCGGTCAGAACAAGGGCCTTTCTGCATGTTCTCTCTGTGTGTGTGTGTGTGTGTGTGTGTGTGGGTTTTCTCCAGGTTCTCAGTTTCTCCCCACAGTTCAAAATCATGCAGATTTGGGGATTAGGCCAAGTGGACAATAAATTGCCCATAGGTGTGAATGTTTCTATGTGCAGCCCTGCAATGGACTGGTTACAGCGTGTACCCCACCTTTGCCGTATGTCAGCTGGGATTAGGCACAAAGCAGTAGAAGATGATTCTTATATAAAACCTGTGTGTTGCAGAAAATTAAGGACATCATCTGTCAATAGTTCTATCCTCCATGTGTGATTTGATTCTTCAATTTAATTGTTAGCTGGCTTTTTCTGAGCAGTGAAAGTAATAAGAATTATTCTTTGTCCGTGCCAAACGCTGGTTTTAACAGAGATTCAACATTTCATCGTGTCTTTTCTAATCTCAGCGAGATCCCAATTGAGCATTGTGATGGTCTTTTGTCACCTCTGACTGCCTCTCTGACAGTAAAGGATTTATGGTTATTTCCTCTTCACAGCCTGTCCATCTGTGGCTCTATCTTCATATGGCCTTGAGAATACGATTCAATTTATTAAGGCAAAGCAATGGACTCATTACTTTAAAAAGGTGGCAAGAGAGAGAGTGTGTGAGAGAGTGGGAGAAGTGACACACCGAATTGGTTATTAATGGAAAGGCACAGCCATAGGGCAGTTGAAATTTAATGATATCCTACAAGAAAATATGAGGGTGTCACTCTCCAAAAAGTCATGCTAAATGTCAACATTTTAAGGTCCCGGCGCTAATTTTATGCCTGTGCACAGTAATGTTTTGGAGAGCATTTAGGAAACATGGCCCAGTGGCCAGCCTGATTATCCCGCTCACCTCTCCTTTCTCCAAATGGGTTTGTGCATCAAGCGATTTCATCTCTAAGTGAAGGGAACATTAGGGAGGGGAGAAAGAGAGAGCGATAGAGGAAAACATGAGGTTTGATTTTCATGCTGTGATAAGAGAGTGGGAGCCAAATGTTACCTGTTAATCTAGCCCAAACCGACCGGGGCTCTTGACTTTGTCCCCCAGCAGGGATGGGGCAAACACTCATTTTCCTCTCTCCGTGATGAAAAGGAAATTAGCTTAAATGTGATGAGGGCACATTAGTGTGTGTGTGTGTGTGTGTGTAATGGGTGTGTTTGTGTGTGAAGGTTTTTGTTTGCATAAATCTGCATACTTGTGTGTTTCCTCTTCCTTTAGCGTATACACTACATTACACACACACTTGGGACATATGCAAGTGAATGTCACTCTAAAGGAATTTGTCTAGTGTGGATCATCACACACATTCACTTTGCATCGTACTCTCCACTAGTGCGATTACACATTATTGTACACATTTTTCTCCTTACTTGTATCATCACACTTGCATTTTTGTAACTCAGAAAGGTGCTAACTGTGCAGATATATTGATTTAAAAACACTAAATAATATGTCCAATTATATCAAAAAATAAGCCTATGACATGAGCCACAGACAGAATTACTTTTGGAATTCAGAGTGCAGCCATCATTTGCAAGATAAGGCAGACTGGCTCATGTTTTTTTTAAAGTGCTCAAATTGCATACAGCTACTTTTGCATCACTGCATTTGTACCAGAAGACAAATATTTCCCTTGACAAGATTTTCCAAATCCAGTGCTTTTAAGTGCAGGTGGAATAATGCTGTGTTAGCTGCTAATGGCTGTCCAAGAGGTCATAACTACTCCATTTGAAGGAGGCTGGTTTCCTCCACATCCCTGGCAGGTCAAATCAAATGTAATTGTGCAGTGAAAAGCAATGCATTGCTTTGTGTTGGCTGTGCTGACAACCGCCAGGTTTAGCATTCACTTCTCCTGCTGGGAGGAACAGAGGTTTGCAAGGACAAAGGCTTCACCTGTCAATATATCACAGTGACTGGCTGGCCAAATGTACCTCTGCGTTCCCTCTCTCTTTCCCTCTCTCCTATTTTTCTTCCTCTCTGTCATCCGTTCATTCTCTACACACCCATTTTATTCCAACATCCTTTTCCTTAGACTTTACCTCACCTGTCTGTCCATCCATCTTCTGTCCGCAACCATCTATCTCTCAGTCCTGGCATCCTTCTCATCCTCTTCTCTCTCCTCCTACGTGCGTGTCTTTCTGTATCTTCCTCTCCTCCCGCTCACGCTGACTTCGTGTAAGGACTCTGCTGAAATGTCCTGAGGGACCCAGTTTCAAACACAGGAACCAGAAACATATGGCACATTTTCAACTCCCAAGGTCAATTACAGCTATTTATCCAGAGATTGCAGCTAAATTTCCCAAGGTTTCTTCTAGATTTACCACAGATTGCAATGTGTGTCTGTCACATTTTAAATCAGGCCAGTTTCCTCTGCTTCTCTCCACTCCTTGTGACTTTCCATCAAATATCTCAAAGCCTTTCAAGTGGGTTTTAGACATGTTTTATCTCTGGTTATCATGTGCCCCATCTTTTTTGCCTGAGCTTTGCTAGGTCCAAGTGCCGCTTGCAACACAAATCTAATAACATGTAAATTGGAGATAAGCCCAGATCCCTCCAAGTGATATTTTTTACATTCATAGTTTGTCAAGTCAATTCCTGGGCCCCTGTTTTAGCAGCACAACACATGAGGAGTGAGAAAATTAACTGGATAGGTGATTCATCATTGCTAGCACACTGTCAAGGACTCCCTCTGCAGCTATTGAGAGCAGGGTGGAGGAGGAGGATGGAGAGAGGAGGGGGACTTTGTTTTAAATTATGGCATTTCATTCAGAATGCATTGTATTTACAGCGTCCCATTTTTATTTGTGGCTCCTATTATCCGCCGAAACAGTTGTGCATGAAATGTTATTTGTGACAGGGGTGACCTGCGAGTGTTTTTCCACGCAGTATTTCATAGGCTGGGCCTTAACTGTACCTTTACCGTACGGTAAGCACAAGAGGCTGTCACAGCTGCTGTTGGCAGCCTTGCTAGTGGAGAAATATCACCTGGAAACAGAGGACTCCATTCCACTGGCCCCCATCACTCCAATGCCTGTCGCTGTAATTAAGTTGAAGTCAATGATTCTGGAGCGATGGTGAGAAATAAACACGCAAACACATGCCAGCATTTGCAGCCAGGCACCGGAAAATCAAACCATGGGGGGGGGGGGGGGGACAGAGAACAGGGGGGGGGGGGGGCGATAACATTGAAAGCACAGCAAGTACAGATTTAGATCGTGTTTGCTAGAATTTACATTTGAGTTTCATTAAGCCGCTTTTGATTATATTGATTGAATTTGTCACTTATTAGCTTCCCATTTTTTATTTTTTTTATTGAAAGTGCCACTATTTATGCATGGCTCCTGGTGGAAATGTTATCTGACAAGAGGTGCTGTACGGTAGTCGGAGTCTGTCGAACAAAACATGCTGTTTGCTTTTTCCCAGAGCATGACAGGCTGTTTCCCCTGCAACAAAGCCATCAAATATTCTGTGTGATCCAACGTTGTGTTGTAGGAGAGGCCTGCTGAGTGGGAAGCCGGAGTTTGTTAAAGCAATGATTTATGATTAATGCCAACACTAAATAAGGGACAAAGTGCCTACAGTACAAATCAATTACAAAGCTACAACAGCAGACCTTTCCCCAAGGTCTACTAACGTCTCGAGTTGTTATGGTGATTTTATTGGAGGTGGGTGATGCATGCATATAATGCATGCTATACATCTGTATCAACCTGAGCTGGAGCCAACTGTAATGCTTTTGATCTTTGATTAGTTATTTTATTGAGATAAAATGGGACTTTCATGTTTTGCCACTGCATAAGGAGAGTGCGTTTTATATCTCCACCCAGACGCCCACCTCAAAATGTAGACAGGACTGCACCAGACAAAACAAATTACCACAGGAGTGGCTTCTTAAAAGTAGGCAATTCATTATTTTTATGAAGTCAAATTATAAACAAATTTTAATCCATTAGGCAACCATCCATTATAATTAATCAACAGAAGTGAACTCCATCTGAAAAAGGAGAAAGGTTGTTTACTCTCTCCACGGACCAGCGGTGCATATTTCACCGTCTTCCCCTCTCAGAGAGAGGAGGAAAAAAAAACATTCTCCAAATTACAAACCTAAACTGTGAATCCTAACACTCGACTTTTGGCGCAGAGATGTTTCCAGGGCATTTGCAGATGCTTGAAATAATCTCCAATGTTTTTGCTCAATCTGCTCTGAGGATGGGTGAAATAAATACTTTAAACTAATTAATGTAAGACCAGCTGTTCCCAGCACTTGGCTGGCGTCGGTGAATATTGATGGGAGGGAGAGGCAGGGCTGTTCAGCTCCAATCGCTGTATGTACAAGATTCAGGCTGCCACATAAACAGATATGAATAGTGGATGAGAGCAGAGAGAGGTGCTGTGCACAACACAGCCAGGGCTCCACATTACAAATAAAACTTTTTTTCCTCCTACTTTGATTAAATTAACAATTCAACAGCTGATGTGCAGACTTCCTATGGAGACCGTTTTAGACTGGATGTGTTTAATAAACTGTCTCTCTGCAAGATGGTAGCACTTAACAAACTGTTGGCTT
This sequence comes from Brachirus orientalis, assembly GCA_016785285.1. Classification (NCBI taxonomy): domain Eukaryota; kingdom Metazoa; phylum Chordata; class Actinopteri; order Pleuronectiformes; family Soleidae; genus Brachirus; species Brachirus orientalis. The sequence continues at coordinate 1,896,213 of JAFBJR010000310.1, forward strand.
CATAAAAGCTCTCTGGACAAAAACATGTGTCAGATCTGATGGGACAACAAACGGCCAGTGTGTGACACACTGTTTTAGTTTGACCAGGCTGTATCTGTGTTTGCTGCTTTGCCTCCTGCTTTCTCTCTCTCTCCACCCTCCCTCCCTCCCTCCCTCTCTCCTGCTCCTCTTTCCTCCTCTGAGGCCTGGTGAGGAGGCTGGACAGCAGATGGCAGGGCCCAACCCCTCTGCTGGTGATGAATGGAGTATGATGTCATCTTAGGTTTGACAGGCACTCGTGCGTGCGTACACAAAGGAAAGCCCAAACCTCTGGGGTCGAACTGTTGGCCTGCTTCTGATTTTGAAGTCCACATGACATCTTTTAAATGAACCTGGATTTATGTCCCGGTTGATATTGTTTAACCCCACAGTCAGACCCTGAGAAGAAGAAGCAATATGAAGGAATCTCTAAAATGCTAGTCCACTATATTTCCAAGAAGAGGTGAGAGCAGGGATTGGCTGCCAGAGATCAATACACCACTACCAGTTGTTGCTACCATTTCAAGTTAAAGTCAGCATGTGTCAGCATGGCTAAGGACTGCTCACATGTTCTCCTCTTAGCTTATTTTCTAGTTGTATTAGTTTGTACTGTTATAAGATGAATCATTTGCTTCCTGTTTTTTCTTGCAGATGAAAACCCATTGTGCACCCCGACAGCAAGAGACAGCTACGAGAGGTTGTCGTTGGCTGGTCAGGCTCTACCTCCTGGCTTTCCCTCACCATTTCTTTTCCCAGATGGCTTGTCATCAATAGAGACTCTCCTCACAAACATACAGGTACTGTGCTGTTGAGTGATCACAGTCTTACACAGCTTTCTCCATCTTGTCATGGAACAATACCCATGTATTGTATGACTAAGGCCAGTCTTTGGCAGTAATGATTTTATGTTGAACTGTCAATAAGGGGGTTTAAGTAAAGTTTTAACCTTTGAAACTGTACAAAAACAGCTGACATTCACTTTTTTTTTAAAACCAAGAAGTTTGAGTTGCCTTAACTTAACCACACTGTCAGCGTTGCTGTGGCACTGCCGAAAAAGCAAAGGTTACTGTGAAATCTAATGATATCCATCTTGTCATCAGTAATTATGGGAAAAAGGAGCAACAAGCAGGTGTCTTTAATTGAATGTATGCATAGTGATTTCAGAAAAGTCATTAAATCTCAAAAATGTTTTTACCACCAAAGCTCTATAAGGTTAATGATCCAGTCTGACCATTAAATAATGAACAACCATGCAGCCTTTCATGCTAAACTAAAGTCAATTTCTGTAAGTTATGCCTCCTTCCATGAAATTACTGTCAATGAACACATGTAAGACAAATACACTCAGTTTAATACGATTGCCCATTTAAATGGAATTTCATACTTTTCAGTCCTGGTTTGATTTGGCGGTACCTATAATTAGTGGTGGTAACAGCAAATGCAGACATACAACAGTATTAAACAGAATTAACCATGATCTGATTTTATGCTACACACTGCAGGAGTCTGCAAACAGCAGGGCACAGTTGAGGGAGTCAGTTACCTCGCTGAGAAGTTGGAGGTGTGCATTCTGTTGCCTGCAGCTCTTCCTCTTGCTGCCCACTGTGGCTTTTCCCTCGTGTTCCATTTCTCCCTACAACTATATAAATGTTGCAATAGTTCCCTGTGCAAGTCATAGGCTCGGTGACCATTGTATTACCTCATTTGGCGATAGATAGTGACTGAACAGACACTTATTCAGATGTATTATATCAAGAGTGCCACTTAAAGGCTTCAGCTCTGACGTCCTCAGTCAGAAAGATGAATGTATTTGCCTTCTGCCTGAGTTTAATGGTGTGTGTACACTGCTGCCCTTCTCATTGCACTTGTACCATTGGCATCAGAGTCCTATACCTCTCCTTTGGCTCTGCATGGTAATTAGAGAGCCACAAGTAAACCCGTCACCAGCTCCCACCACCCCAGTAAGTCATTTTTGATAATGATCTTTGCTTTGAATATTTATATACATATCAACAAAATGAAACCAAGCAGAAAATTAAGATGAAGCAACTTAGACTAAATTGGGGTCAGAAGAATCAACAATTAGTAAGATATAGCCCAGTGCATTTGATATAATTGCGCGTGTGTTGGGAATAATTGCAGTGAAAATGGCCGCCGTATTGTAAAGTGCACACATGATAACAAAGTGTCTTTTACTTTAGGTCTGTCAGGAGTATATTTGAAATGGCAGCAATGTAATTGATACATGATGAGATACTTGTCATTCAAATTATTCATTCCTGCCTCACTGAGGAGCTTGAAAATGCCACAGAGGCAGATACTGTGGTTTTATACTCACCCGGTTACAGCTGTCAGCTGTGGAGTTGAAAGGGATGAATATGACATATAAGGAGTTAAAATGGAGTGTGGAGAAGCTGACCTAGCCCATATAAACTCGTTACCCTCTACTTAACAGACTGGGGCTTTGTCCGAGAGCTACTTCATCTTACATCTCCCAATAAAGCAAGGCTTATTTTAGAGCTGGTTCCCATAGCTCCAGCATGTGGTGTTTCACAGCTTTGACCAAAAGGGGTCATAAGCATCCAGCACTCTCACTTTAGCACTATTCTTCTTTGTTATTTGAAAAATTGTTATTACAAAAGCTGAATAATCAATGTTCATGTCACTAGATCTTGTGCAAACTGCAAAGTAGATTTAGGACAATGGTATTTTTACTGATTAAATGTGGTAATACACTTGGAAGGAGTAAAGGTCAACCCATATGGGTTTTCAATGACTGATGCCAATGCAGAACTTTAGAAGTCAGTGTAGCCATTAGCTGAAAAATTATGCCTTTTTTTTTTCTTTTTTTTTTGCAGATTTTTTCCCAATCTATCTACTAAAACAAGCAGTTTGATAATATAAAATGAGACACATAATTGCTTTACTTAAACAAACATTTAACAATACTTTGGATCTGTTCTTCAGTTCATGTCTGCACTGCAGTTTTCATGACTTATTTGTAGTACACATTTAATATTTTTTTTTAACCAGATTAATAATCCTACCTCCAATAAGTCATGCAGCAGATTTCAGCTGGGTCTTTTCTTCTGCTTCACTTGTGTGGGTATTACAAAGAACCACTGTGACATACTTTCAGTGTGGTTTTGCTGTCACTTCATCCTAAAGCCCTTAAATAGCTCACATCTCCTCTCTTTCCCTGCTCCCTACCCTCCCATTTTTTTCTATCTCTCTCTTTGTATACATATATATATATATATATGCCTATACATACTGTATGTATATTCACGTGTGTGTTCTTTCATGTGTGTTTGTTTGTGCACAGGGCCTGCTCAAAGTGGCAATTGACAATGCTCGGGCTCAGGAGAAGCAGGTGCAGCTGGAGAAGACGGAGCTGAAGATGGAGCTGTTTAGAGAGAAGGAGCTCAGGGAGACACTGGAGAAGCAGCTCGCCATGGAGCAGAAGAACAGAGGTACTGTCTGATGATTACCTGGCACTGAAACCTACCTGTAGGCAGCTGTGGGTGTGGGTGTACTTGTGCACTTTTCACAGTAGCTCTTCATAGGTCTTTTTGAATGTAAATGCAATGGTTTCTGAACACACATGCACAGTTCTGCATGTTAAATGTCACTAAAACCATGACAGGAGTTGCTGTCTATTTTCTCGGTTGTACATAATCTGCTTAGCACCAGTTTTCTTTCTAATAGTCAGTTAACATAATTGGAAATACACATTAACTTAGAGAAATTCACTCCCCGTCTCATGTTAAATGCATCAGCTTCATATGCTAACTGTGCCGTTTATGTTTAATGAGAAAAATTTATGAAAAATATCCCAATAAATTTTTCAATTTGCTTTAATTCCCTCTAGCAGTTTGCAAAGCCACAGTCAGTATTTGCTGAGATTTTGTGTTATGGGGAAGATCTTTATATATTATCAAATATTTAGCTTTAATTGATTTGGCTTTTTTTTATAAGAGCTTGTGAGATTTTCCTCTATTTTTAATGAGGTGATTATCATCCTTTCCCCACCACAATGTGATATCTAGATTAATCAGTCAAAATAAGTCTAGTCTAATTAAAACTGGTCTTTCTCGCCCTCGTAGCAATCATTCAGAAGCGTCTCAAGAAGGAGAAGAAGGCCAAGAGGAAACTCCAAGAAGCTTTGGAGTACGAATCCAAGAGGAGAGAGCAGGCTGAGCAGACACTGAAGCAGCCCTCACCCTCTGACAGCATGCGTTCACTCAACGGTCAGAAGCTCCACAGTGAGACAATGTTGCTTTTTTATTAAACATCCAAGTCTTTGAAATGTTTTGTGGGTTTTGGTCAGAAAACTGTTTTTTTCAGGAGATAAATTTGACCTGAAGGAAATATTGTAATATATGAATAGTTACTTTTTTCACCCTGTGCTTGAAAAAGCTGCAAATAACGATTCACTGTATATTCTTTCAGTTAATCTACAGAAAATATTTTTGATGAATTCACTCATCATAGAAATTATAAGCCCAGGTTCATGGTAGTTTTTAGAGGCCATGGTGTTTTGTTTTGTCCCATCAACACTGCAAACGCATGGGATGGGATATAAAAGAGAGCGAAAACCAGATAAATCATATGAGAAGCAGGAAAAGGAGGATGATTGAGATATGTGCTTGTGAAAATCGTTGCCAATTCATCAATTTCATTTCTAATCAAGTGTTGCGTACTGAACAAAAAGGTGTTGTGAAAAGTGCAGTCATATAAGAGGCAGAGGTAGAATATCACTCATTTCATTGAGTGTTTGTTCATTATGTTAATCTGGCAGCACGAGACACTTAAACACAAGCAGTACAGTATAGTTGTGTTATAATTATACAGAACAGTGTGGAGTTATAAGGCTAGGAACAAAAACATAATATGACTGGAAATATTTCATACAAATTTTACCTTTGACACCTTTTACTACCTGCACGTTTCTGCCTTTATGTAGGCAAACAATAGAATTCATGGTTGAGCACTTTTAATGGATAATTATCCCGAAGTGTAACATCAAGGAGTTGAGTATCTTGTTAATCACACAATTCATCCCATGCACAGACGAGGAAGAGCTATAGCTTGAAGGCTAAGCGCCTTGTTTTGAATGAACGATGCTGTGGAGCTGGCGTCGTGATAGGTGGATGTCAGGGATGTTTAACGGCGGTGATCCCTCTCTTCTCTCAGACTCCCTGACCCCTGAGATGGAGAGTGACCGCAGCAGTGGAAGAACAGATGCTGAAAGGACAATACAAGGTACAGGGGCTCAGATGAGACAATAAATCTCTCTCTCTTTCTCTCTGCCCCCCTCCTTCCTGTTCTGTCTCTTCTTACTCACCATTACACACACACACACACACACTCACACTCACACACTCACACACACGCTGCTTCAGTTTATGAACATGAGTGTTTCTGTGCCTGCTGTTCAGGCATACAGCTCACCATCTGGGCCACAGCACTGGGTCAAGATCATTGGTTTTCTGCAGGAATAATATTGTTCTTTTACACTTTAAGTGGCCATGATACCTTTAGGAAACAGATCTCTCTTTTTTATTTGGAAAAAAGAAAAAAAAAAATATATATATATATATATGCTTGGTCTGTGTAAGTGAAACAGTGACAACATGTAAGCCATAAGGATGCAGAGAAAGAGTAGAAGAAGTGGTTTGTTTACAGCCCGGGAAGCATTAATGAGTCATAAAACCACAAAAAGCAGTGGAATCCCCCCTTTGATAGTAATAAACGGTGCAAATCAATCCATTTTATGAATAAGCCTTGTACATTTTTAATGGTTTGTTTGTTTGTTAGCCTTGGGGGTGCAGTATGTGTTTGGGGAAAGGTGCTCTAGTGATAACCTCTGTAGACTGTCTGCTATCTGTGTTTACCCAGATACAAGACACCTTGCAGAGGTTGAATATCCTCATTATTACTCGAACGTCTTCCTTTAATGTGCCTCAGCTGCGCCTGCTCAGAACCAACCTTATCAGCAGGAGAGGTCCCACTTTATCTGGGGAAAATGCTCCGTGTAATTTGCTGTGAAAAGTGGGAAATATCCGTCGTTGTGTGCATGAATAAGTTTGTTCCTTTTTAATTCTTTAATGTTTGATGAGTCTACTTGAACCGATATTTTGCGAAAGGCCAAAAAAGACCTAAACGTGCCAAATGAAACGATGACTCCTCCCTAATTAAATGTCATTCGGTCACTGCAGGGAACTGAAACAGCTTGCTGTCCAAAAAAGGAAATCCATATGTCATCATTTAAATATAAAGATAAATTCCAGATACAGCGTAATTATAGCCCCCTATTTCATGCCAAATGATTATATTTAGCCATTTTACACTTAAATGAAGAGCCAGTTCTTTGTAGGCTAATTGTATCAAATTAAATGTGTTAAAGCTTTACATCATGGAGCCTTTGTCCTGCTTAAATATATAGTTTAGGTTGAAGTGAAGCAGAATTTGATTAGTTTTTCTTTTTAAATCAATCCCCGCGTAGGACAGATCATATTTGAGGTCTTTCAATCACTCTGATCGTTGCCTTGAAGAGCAGAATGAAGGAGGAAACTGAATAACGCACTGCACTTTGTGTTTTTGTTCAATTAGAGAAGCATTTGTCTGCCACCCATGTCTCCTCTGCTCTACTCTGCAAGCCTCGCTGTATAATTAACCTCAAATGGCAAAAAATGATGTTGATAAATTACACAAGCAGAAGGGGGGAAAAAAACAAGCCTATCACTCGCATGAAAGCCGAGAGAAATGTGTGGGTATATTCACAACTCCAAACTCAGGGAGGCGAATGGAGAGAGAGTGAAAAAAAAAAAAAATAATGAGGGCATAATTTTAGAGAACTAATTATTTCTATTTGTCTTTTGTCACACTTCTCTAATTCTGCGATATTAACACAGTCTGTGTTTATTAATTGCTTTTACAGTGTTTTGAATCAGGTCCAAGTGGGAACGTGGCTCTTTTCACAGGCAGGCGAGTAGAGCGACTGGGACTGTACCTCGCCAGTTACTGCCTGGCAACGGTGCACGTGCGAATATCTTCCCCCAGTATCTGCTCTGGTTCCCTGCCGCCTCTCACTCGATGTGTTCGGCAAGTTTACACGACCCTGTGCACAGAGATAAAGTTCTTTGTTGCAAGATTAAACATCAAAACAGTTAAAGTGAAATTAAAATTAAATGAATGAATGTCACTGAAGCAAAAAAGGCTGTAATTAATGGATCCCTTAATTGTCTTCATAAAATATTTGCATGGGCATAATTTGCATAATTTACATGTATTAATTAATCTTTCAAAGGAATTTTATGCTGAGAGAAGCCAAAAAATCCCTTTGTTTTATTTAGCATCTAATGAAATATTTATTCTCTTTAATGAACTTTTCATCTTGATTTGAATATGAAAATACTAAACTTTTAACATATTTTAATGAGACAGTCTTTCATAAAGCAGTGAATGAAGATGTCACAGATTTTTCTTGTCGTGTGCACAAAGTAGACAGTTACAATAATATTACGCGCTAATGTGAGGATGGATTTGAAGTGAGTTTCGCTCATCAATCCTCCTTCGCTGTCTTTCATGATAAATGTATGTATTGCAAGTCAAATGCTGCGAGAGCTAACATCCTCTCGACGGCTTATTACATATCGCCATAATCGCACTTTGTCTTTGTTTTCATTAACACCCTTACAAAGTGATCCAACTGTGAAGCCGGGCAGGCGAGCAGGCAGGCAGACTGTGAGGTGAGCGCGTGATGTTTCTGAGCACATGCGTGTTGCAAGGCGTGCATCCACCGGCCTCCACCATTACCACGGCGTCCACTTTTACACAGAACTCACTAGTTGTTGCTTGAATAGAAGCAGCCAGAGTGGAATGCCTTTGAGTCTGACGGCAGTGCCGGGTAATTAGCCTGTGTGTTTGTACACCCCCCCCCCCCATATATATATATATATATATACACACAAACTAAACAAGCCTTTGTTGTCTCCACTGTGTGCACAGTACATAAAATACAGTCAAAAGGGGGGTAAAAACACTCATTGTTAAGCTATTGGTAACCTATTTAGATTATGGAGTATAAACTGGCCAAAAAGAAGTTTAAATATTGTTTAGTAAAATAATAAAATAGCTATATCTTTTTGTTTTGTCAGTGTGTGGCCCAGCAGAGGTAACCAGGTGTCACAGGACCCTAACCACGTCTCTGATGTCATACACTGCTTGTGTCATGTCCGACAACATTTAGCACTGCTAAATGTCTTTGTGTGCATTTCACTTTAACATTGAATTATTTAGGCACACTGCCATAGAGAGGTGTGCTCCTTAAAGACATTACTGTAGCGTTCTGCCGGCAGAGGAAATATGAAGGTAATAAACGTCAAACATGCTCCTGAGCTGCGCCTAACAGATGCTTTTACCAGCTCAGCGGTGGTGCAGCGCTGCTCGCTCGGGCGAACACTCAGACAAGAGCGCTTTTGCTGCAAATGGACAAAGCTCGTTAGGTGTTAGGAGGTGTGTGGAGATAATGTTGCACAGGAATGTCTGCTGTTTCCAATAAACACTATTTCCATGCAGGAAATGTCACTTCCAGTGCACTTTACATCATGACTGCAGTAATATGTTCAAACAAGCGTATCAATGGATATGTCTTAAACACTTGCAGTACACAGATTGGTTACCTGATCATAGCATAGCTGTGGTATCAGCTGGTAATGAAATGTGCATATAATAATGTAATAACATTTGTACTGTATGTCCTGACACATGCACTGAAAATGGGCTTAAATACAAAGGTGGAACAATTCTGAATTAAACTACTGGCAACACCATTATAGTACAGTAACAATATGGTAATAGTTTTGAAATGTGAAAGTGATACTCTGGTAATTATCAAGTATGTCTTGGTAATAACACTGAAACATGTGTGTGAGACATAAGGGAAGATGGGTTTAAAATGTTTCTTACATAGTCACATATATTTTAATACAAAGGTATTGCACCTATGTAACCTACAGAATTTTTCATTTACAACCTATTACCTTGATAGCACTATGGAAATAACCATATTTTCTAATCATTATTTGCTATTAGTAGAAATAGATGTTATTATACTATTACTAAGTTGTTACTGAATTTAAGATGTTGCCAAATATGAAATAGCATTTTCTATATACAGTATTTTTTTTTTTTTCCATTATAAAACCTGCAGATGATATTTAATCTTATTGTCATGGTTGCTACTTTGAGTTTATCCTTGAATCAGTTTATGAAAACCACAGTAATTCAGTCGCTGAAATTGAAAGGATGGGGGGGCGGCAACATTTTAAAGTTAAGTTTCATCAGCGTCATATTCTGAATAGTATGTTTTGTTTTGGTTCTGTTTTTTTCCGTCCGCAGTACGTTGCATGTTGGCTAATCTTTGTGTCCTCTGTTGCAGATGGAAGACTCTTCCTGAAAACCACCGTGATGTACTGATAAGGCCACAAGGAGCCGGAGGAAATCAGCAAATTTCAGACAAAAAAAGAAAGAAAACAAAAATAGAATGAGAGAAAGAAAAGAAAACCCATGAAGATTCTCAAGAACCCTAATCCAGTCTGATTTAATTGTGGAAAGAAGTCAAGCTGCTTGTAGGAGTTCAGTGGAAATGCTGTGTTCACCCAAGGAGAGGGTGGAGAGATTGTGTGTGAATGTAGAATAATCACAGCGGCCAACGTGACATAGTTTGACAAAGCAAGTTTTTACATTAGCAGATTGGCCAACGTGAAGGATAAACGTATATATTGAGCACAGTAAAAACGTACCCGTGGTACACTGAGGGTAATAACTCATAAATTCACAGCACTGAAGATTTTTTATACTGTATCTCAGCCAGCGGGAAAAGCTTCGAAAAAGAAATTCAAATGAAGTTTTTTTTTTTTTTTTTTTTTGTATTTCAAATTGAATTTTGAGAAGCTAAACCTCTATCAAGCCTTTTAAGATCTGCAGTGTGGCAATAGTGGCATTGCACACTTTTCCAATTACTATTTAATTTGTTACATTCCTTTAGTAATGGTTATGTTTTGTATTAGGTAATTGCAGATGTGCTGTTTTTTCACAAGTATCATTGAAAGTGATGTTAAGCTTCTACCCTGGAAGTGCACTGCATGATCTTTCAAATAAAAGAAACAAACAATGTTTTGTTTTTGTTTGTTATGGTTGGACTATGAACGCTTTGATTTTAATGTTTTCTAAATTAGATGACAATACAATCAAGTTTCCTTTTTACCATTGTTGTACATACAAGATTGGATGATAATGATAGGAAAACTCCCTGTATCGAACCCCAGTGGATTGATAAGGTATGTGTATATAACGTTAAGAGGTATTGTGTATGCAGTAGAGCTATTAGGCAAACAATACCACAATTTATATAAACCTACAGTTTTGTTTTGTTCTATTTCTGAGCCATCATTCTTTCCTATAGCTGCCATTTTCGGTGAGAAAGCATGCAGGCATGTAAATGTTTGTCCTGGAATTATGATATTTAATAAATCCTATATTGTGCTGAACAAATACTAGGGTTGACTCACCCAAGCCCAGTTGGTTTTGAAAACATAACTTCTCAAACATTTCACTTTCAAAAATGAAGACCTTTTTTGCTGTTGATAGTACTGTATCTTCTTTGTAACAGAGGTTAATATTTCTTGGAATTTACTGTACATTTGTCATGAGACACACTCGAAAAAATCAGCACCTCTCCATACTTTTTAAAAAAGACCAAAAAAAAAAAAAAAAACCAGGATGATCATGTGTCAGCTTAAAAAAAAAAAACACACAATCAGTCGTGGCACAGTGTTTCGAGATCTCAATGCCATTTAATTACAACGCTCGAATCACTGTCAAGGCAACACACACAGACTTTTTTAGTGTGTCACATTATCCTGATGAGAGGAAAAACTCATAATAAGTTATAATTTTCTTGTTACTTTCCCTGAAGACTTTTGAATTTCAGTGCTGAAACACCTGTGTATATTCTCTAGACATAAGCTGATGTCAGTCGTTTAACTGCAAACCAGTTTAGACCCTATGTGTTACAATCAGAGGAGAGGAGGAGGATGAGGAGGAAGATGAGGAGGAGTGTCCCATGTTCACATTGTGTTTGTTCTTTTTGTTCTCTATGGAGTGTCTAGGTCTGTTGTCACTGATAACTTATATAGCTTCTCGAATCATCTCTTCATTGTATTTCAAATTCAAATAAAGTTAACATGTTGATGATACAGATGTGAGTTTAATTGTCTTCCACGTCCGTCTCTGTTGGACAACACCGCGAGGTCTGAGGGCAGACGTCCCCCGTGACGCCGACTTCACATTTCACATGCGGCTGCTAACACACAAACGTGGAGGTCATCACCAGAGAGACAGGCCGGCGAGTGACGGGGGCAGCTGCTCTTTCTCTGCAAACCAGAATCCTGTCGTGAGCATGTTTGTTTTGGAGCCCGTTACAATCAGCCCTCTGTTTTCTTTTTTACTAATTTCTGTGTATTATACAAGGCCTGTATATACACTGCAGGTAAACTGTGCTGTAGGAAAATAAATGATCATGTTCATTGTTGCTGCTGGTATATTGCAGTGAAAAGCAATCAGTGATGTGATGAGAGTATCTTGTGTTTGTTTTTCCTTCTCTTTCATCGTGTGTGAGTGTGGTAGTGGGCTCTGAGGGCCAATTTTGAATCCAAACTTATCTTTGTGAGGACATTTCGGTTGGTCCTCGTAACTTTAAAGAGCTTATTGTGGATTGAGACTTGGGTTTAGGGTCATGGTTACATTTGGGTTAAGGTTAGGGTAAGGGATTAGTGAATGCATTATGTCTGTGAGTGTCCTCAGTAAGTAAGACTTGCATGTGTATGTTTTGGTAAATGGTAAACGAGTGTGTGCTCAAGCTGACTGTTTTTGTACTCATGGTATACTGTATAATGAACAGATCCTTTCGGGTCCTGCATCATCATATTTATTTTAAACCCTACAGTTTTAGGGAGTTATCACATCTTTTTTTATATCAAATATCTGTTTGATTTCCTTGCCTTGTGATTAGTGATTATTCCCTCACTGTGGTTGGGTGACATTATTTAAAGACGCAATAGTTCATCCACTGGGATCATTTCACATACAGCTGTAACAGGTTCAGCTCATGAAACAAATGTAAACTACAAAATCGACACTGGGAGACAAATTTCTCTAGTAAGCAATTCTGAGGGAAATGTGTTGACACAGCACGCTCGGCCCATTCCCATTTTGCATGCTTTTTAAAGCACAGCCATAACACAGCCACAGAGATGAATAATTGACTGATTGCTGCATAATTCAATGCTGCATTGTAAAATTTCAAGGCCTGATATATTCCCAGCTTTTCTTCCTTTTATTAAAAAATTAGGCTCCGTTTGCAATCAACCTTGAAGGAACTATGTGACTCTCTCTGGGCAATCAATCATGAAACCGTGCTCGGACTCGCAGCGACTGTCGCCGCTCCTCCTGCAGTTGAAGGAAGAGAAACTCTGACATCACGTCCACTTTATCCATTTAATGACTCACTCGTTCCCCCTTTTCTCACCGCAGTGAAAGATTCACTTTACTCGTTGCCAATGAGCTCGTGAGACGTGAGCTGTTCACAGCTATTACTCCAGATATTCTGTTTATTTCTCTATCTGATGCCTTTTCCCCTGCACTGGCATCTGAGAGAAAAAGGCCCTGCAGCTACATGTTTCATATCACTGCACATTTTGTAATAAATTCAATTCAGTACAAATATGACCATGAGGCACAAAGACTTTAAATACCAAATGTGCATTATAGCTGTGTTGTTGCGTTTCCCTTTCCGCTGTAGTGTGGAAACTGATTTAATTCAGAGCCGTGAAAGCCGCATGTGTTTGTGTGTGCATTATTTACTTGGCATGACGTGGACATGTGCTCACAGTGACATCGTGCACATGTGATTATTCCACACCGTCCTGTCTTTTCTTTCCCTGTTTGTCACTTGCACTTACTTGACCTTTTTTTCATCTGGATGCTGTCACGTGTACAAAAAAAGTTTCACACAGGTGAAATGAAGTTGTATTTATACTTCAGCATGGTGTCAAATGCAGCGTTAACCCTGACCCTGCTAATTCTTTGCTCATTGTCGCAAGCGGGAGATGGCCATTTAGTGAAAGCAGTAATTTTGCATGTCCCTTGATAAGTCAGTGGTGCCCTGAGTCTGTGGAGAGACATTAGGAAGGTGCAGGCTGATGGACTGAAAGATAGGACTAATGTCACCTAATCAGATAGACCATTATGTATTAGTGAAACTACAAAACAGTTTTATCTGACAAGGGCCAGGCCACATTACCTAAATTAACATTTTGCAAGCGTGAACATGGAAGACCACAGAGGCGAGGGGAGGGCTATAGGACTGCGGCCTGCGCTTAGACATTCGGCAGTAATTATTAATTTATGATTGTCTCTGGTCTTAATGAAAATGAAAGCCAGGAAAGAGAACAGGGAGGGATAATGTGGCGTGAAATTGAGTTTCATTTGTACAGGGGCCACCTTTTAACTTTGCGCTTCTTAGGCGGAAATGGAGCTGAGTCCCCCCCCCCCCTCTCTCTCTCTCTGTCTCGAATGTATCTCAGTGTTATTTTTTTTTATCACCATGCTCTTTCTTTTAGTCTTTCACTCAAAGCTTGTTCATATCCTCTGTCCCTTTTGTGATATTTGGGGCCAACACGCCCTTTTACATCTCCATTACTCGTGTAAGGCCTTTTCAAAATCACCCAAGGTGCTTTGATGTCTGACAACTATGTCAACAAGTTTCCTTGAATGGAAATGTCTCCACTCTGTGCTTCTTTAATGTCAGTTAGGCTGCACTGAAAAGGTTCTGAGTCCAGGTTGGCATGAGGATGGTCAAGAAAGAAAGGTATATTGATTTGCTCAAGAATTTATGGGATGTAATATCCCGTGGACATAACATAAGGCAGGAATATGTTTCATGTTTTGTTTTGTTTTTGTTTTTCTTTATTGATGTGCATAATGTTCGAGAAGGTGACAATTCAAAGTTTACACATAAATTGAATGATGTGTGTCATCAGATCATCAGCTGAAGACCTTTCCTTCAGGGTATGGATGGATGTATGGATCTCCTAATTTATGAGGAACTGGTTTAGGGCTGTGGTTAGTTCAAGGTTTAGGTTAGTCATTGACTGGTTATGGTTAAGGTTAGGGATAAGGACAGTCAATGCACTGTCCTAAGAGAAACAAACCTGTGTGTGTGTGTGTGTGAGACTACAGTTGTATTTTTGGACACCTGATGAATCAAAGTGCATTGTCTTTTAGCTCTAACTTTGGTCTCCACCTCTTAAACTGCTCAACGTCAGCAGCTGTGGTTTATCCAGAATGCCTCTTGTAATGTATTGAATTCTAAATTTTTGTTCAAAATTTCTTATTAATTGTATGTATTTTTATTACTGTTTCTACAGTATTTGTAAAAGTGTCCCGCAAAGCTGTTAATGACACTAAAGTGCAACATAGAATCCAAAAAAATGTATATGACAGCTATATGATGGCAAGTTAATAAACTGCTTTAAGAACTTATTCATCACAATGTCAAAACTATTCATGATTTATTTACACTCATTCTGTAGTAAACATTGGAAAAGGTAAACTCATCGCTGATATTGCTCTAATAATAATAATAATAATGTTATTTTTTTAAATTAACTTTAGCAGCTACTGTTTGTCGGGATACACCAGTACAATATTAGCCTTTAAAGTTGTCTCACATGTGAAGTGGGTTTTGCAAAATTACTCACAGCCAGAGAATTCAAATCACCAGGGTTGGTTATATTAAGTCAATTACATTTTTACAATTGTGAGCGAGGGATGGTTAATTTAGTTTGACCCAGGAGCCTCCGACACTCCCAGATAGCAGATGGATGAGACGAGTGACCACAGGCATGAGGATATGTGTGTGTGCGTGTGTGTGTGAGCCCATTGGATTAGTCTTCATTTGGGCTTCTGTCATAAGGGAGGGCAAGAATGAACACTGTGGCGGCACAAGGAAAACACACTGGGTCAGACAAACACACACACGTACACACACAGAGCCTGTGCTGCTATTAACCCCCCGCCCCCCCTTCAGCTCATCAACTTTATTTTGCAATCTTCCCTCAGAACCATTAGAATACCCTGAAGAAATGACTTTCCAATTAAAGGGGATCTACAAGGAGAAGGTTTTTCTTTTTCTTTTTTTTTTTTATCTCTGACTCCTGGAGTTCTTTATTCCAATAATTTAAATTGGAATTGATTTTTCAATTTACCCGTTGACTGATATGGACGCAGAGCACAGGGCCAAATAGAGCTATGAACATTTCCAGAATATTTGTCACAACGACACTCTACATGTAAATGTGCCTCCTCGAAACACATTCCATTCCGTGTGGAAAATCCTGGTGTCTTTGTAGTGACTATTCAGGTGCATCAGGTATTTATCTCTGACTTTATACTCAACTTTCTTTAACAATACTCCACTTGTTAACCCAAGGAACCATTTTATTCTTTCTTGAACAATCAGATATAAAGAAGACTGTTCTCTGTGTATATTATCAGTAGTTTATATAATAATGAGACCGTTTTAGTGTTTACGAGGTCTGAGTTCAAACTTCACTGTTACACAGGATTCCCACATGTTCTCAGAGCAGGAGGAAACAGTAGTCAGTCCCAGACCGGGAGCCTGAGCCTCACATGTATGACAAACTGTACCTATGAACTCTGCAACAACAGCAGTTCCAGCTGCGTTCTAATGAGCATTTATTACATTGTTACCACACTGAGCATTTTGCAGAGGCTGCTTCAAAGCCAACCGGATTCTTCCCGGCCTGTTTTACAGATGCGTCGAGAAATCCGAGGCTGTTCTTTTGTGGACGAATGGCTCTGTCTTTTGCTCCTGACAGCTGCGCAGGCTTGTTGTTCGCTCTCTCCTGAGTTGTTTTAATAAAGTTGTGCTGCAGGAGTAGTGAGAGAAGATTAATGGACGCACAGGAAGTGTGGCAGTTGTGAGAGGATGCAGGACAGAGCGGGCCAGCAGCCATCTGTTCCCTCTCCTTTACAGCTCTCTTAATGGAGAAGCAAACCAAACAACATGGATCTGAGCCCTGCAGACAGACACACACACAAAAGCACACACAAACACACACACCTCAGCTGCACACACCTAAACACAAAACATCACTTTATGTGACAGAGATGAGAGTTAGGCTTTTGTCATTGTATTCCCTTGTTGAAAGTGTGTGTTGGTTTGTGCGTGTGTGTGTTCTTTTTCTTTTTTTCTACCTTTCAGCTAAATAAAGTTGGGTGTGAGCCACGGCTGTGAGATTTAGATGAAAGACACAGCCTGGATGGAACGTGATTAAGAGATATGTTCTTGAGGCAAAACAGGACTTGGCATTTGCTGAGACAAAACCTAATCAAATTAAAGCAAAACACGGCCATTGTTGTGGAGAGTGTTCTCTGCTTGTGTCACGTTTGAAATGAAACACAGTAAAGAAGATATGGGCTTGTGTCTGCGCTGCATCACCTCCACAGTGGTTTTACTCCGATTTACACGCAGGCACTGACTAATGATGGTAGTGCCCAATGATGCCTAAAGCACTTTATAGAGCTGTCTGGGTTATAAAAAATGTTTACTATGATGGAGCTGAATGCCTCACTGAAGGAGTATTATTGTTTACAAGTTATTGTTTTAGATTAATTCACTCAGCTGAATTGTTAAATTCTTCATGGAACAGGCAAGGCCTCCTCCACTTCATTCCTCTGTCAGTAAAGATTTGCTGTGAGGTCCCACTCTTAACTGCTGCTCCATATTTATTATTAGCCGGTAATGAAATCCAAAGTCCGACTGCTTCTCATTTTGTTTATTTTGAACTAACACAGACGGTGTCACGTTAAATGACAAGATGCCTCGTCTCCCTCTTTCTCTCAGTGAAGACATCTGTACGACATGATGAAGTTTCCTCTCTGAGTATCAATCCTGTAATTGAGCTCAGGGAGAGGAGACGTGATGTGCACACAGAGGGAATGGAAGCCCTCTCTCACTCTTCTTTCCCTCTCTCTGTCTCTCTTGTGCACACACAGGTTAACTCTGTCTGCACCCCCCCCCCCATCTTCCACTCTTCCTCTCTATACCTGCTATTTACATTAAATTTGTCAGTCATCTCCCTCTCTCGCTCTCTCTCTCTCTTTAGAGACCATTAGCATTAGCTGCCACAATATCTCTCACTGTTCACAATGCACTGTGTTACACAGCCTCAGCAGAGGGGAAGTGGAATCTCATAATCGTGTCTCCGCGAGCTTTTCACAGCGCTACATCCTGAGTGAGACAGCGGCCTGGAGCAATGATGCCGTTACTCATGTCTCTTTATCTGTCTTGTACTGTTGCTCTCCTATTCTGCTCTTAAGATACAGCAGATCATGAGAAAAAAACTGAAGTGAGCCTGGATTAAATATTAACACAAGCCGACATAGTCCCCGCTGGAGCGCCTATGTCACTTTGCATGATACAATTAAAAAACATTCTCACATGCACTGAATGATACATGCTCCTTTACAGGACGTAAAATAAATCTTATATTAATCTACAAAGAACCAAGAAAAGAGGAGGCCACAGTTTCCATTTAGCTGAGTAGGAAAGTTGGAAAAAAAAGCTGAAAGAGAGAGAGAGAGCGATGAGGGCCTTACATTATTTATACGCACTAATGGTGGTTGACTGTGTGTGCGCGAATCAGCAACAGAACAATCTGCTAAAATAGACACAGCTGTAATCAAGGCCATACATTTCCTCCTTTTTTTCCCAGTCGCCGCTAACTGTGGGGTCAATTGGAGTCAGCTTAGTAGCATTTGAATCTCTTGCAGTAGATTATCTCCTTTTAATGGAGACAAAAGACAATGTGGGAGCAGATTGCCATTGCCAAAGGAAAAGATTATCTCTGTAAAGCTATCCTGGCTGAAAATGTGAACAAAGGGAAATACCTCACACAGTTTCTACTGCACCTGAGATATCATTGTACACCTACCTGGAGATAAAAACAACAGCACATGTGCTTCACTTAGTTTTGTCTGCAAAGGGAACCTATTAGTCTCATTGTGCAGCCCCAAAGCTAAGCATCACACCCGCTGCTACATCCACACACATGTGCCTCTCATTTCCTATAGTAGTCTGGGAGTATCCTTCAACATCCTATTGTAAAGTTTATCAGGGGAGAGATTCTCTGTATTAAAGTGCCCAGAGAGAAACGCTAAATGATGTAAACGCAGGCAGCTGCTTGTTTCTAATACCATACAGTAGACAAAGAGGCCCAGGCGAGGCTTGATGTGTACAGTATCTATATAATGTTATGGGCTCTCTTTCATCTCCTCCCGCTCTAATTGGAACAATATGAAGACTAATGGTATAGTAAAAGTGTGCTTTCAACCAAACTGTGACATGTTCTGTTTCTGCTGCTGCTTAAAACACATTTGAGTGGCAGGTGTGTGTGTGTGTGTTTTTTTTTTTTTTAATATGTATGTATAAATGTGTTATAGATTCCAAGTTTCCCTTTATCCCAATTATGTACTGAATATAGCATGTTTAACTGATATTTAATCATATAAATAATTCCATCATTATTTATTCACACAGTGCCGCTGCTTAGTTTTCATTTATACTAACCATTTGTCGTGGCATAAACAGGACATTTACTTCAACCATTAATTCTTAATTACTTTCAGTTTCAACTGTTTAACCGTGAAGAAACAATATCAGTTTGGCCAATACTTTTAATTATGGAATTCAACGTGTTGGTATATGACTTGAGACCATCTAGTTTTACTATTAATCCACAACTGAAAGTCCTCTCACCATTTACTAATTGACTACAAAATAAATTTCACACATTATATTGTACAAGCATTTTCTAGCGTTTTAATTGTTGAGCTAAAACTAATTGATAAAGATGATAATTAAGTTAGATGAAATTAACATTTTTGCTTCAGTTAAACCAAATGCAGTTATGCGGAACCTGTTGACAAAATACATTTAATTAAAGTCAACGTTTCAATTTTATTCAATGTAGACACACATGCACCACACATGGACAGGCCAAACAAAGCCTTATCCCTAACCTCATCCATAACCTGGTTAATGACTAACCCTAACCTTAATCTAACTACAATTCAAATCTTAACCCTAAACTTAACCAGTTCTTCAGAAATGAGGTTCTGCCTCATTAAGATGTGGTTTTACTCACCACTGGGACTACTAGTCCTGACACGGTCAATGTTTATGCCAGAAAAGATCACACACACACACACACACACACACACACATATACTGTATATCGGGATGACAGTGGATCATTGGTAGAATGTTGTCTTTCAACCAAAAGTGTGTGAATGGTTATGAAAAAAGCATGGCACATGGAGTAGATGGGCTGTATGAATGGGTGAGTAAATGGATGTGAATGGGTGAATGGCAAAAGTGTCGTGTAAAGCGGCAGTGAGTGGTCATTAAGATGAGAAAAGACCATTTACATACATTGTTAGACGCAAGTATGTACTTAGAGTTGAGAAACACCTGTAATCGTGGTTTTATATTTAAATATTATCAGAAAGCACTATTTAGAAAAGCAGATATAGAACAAAGCTGCCTTTGATCACCATTTGATACTGTACTAACATACAAACTCTATTAAGCTGTCTTCAAATATGCAAAAATGATATGATTTTACAATGATTACATATTCTCTTCCCCAGCTGGCTGGCTCCGAGCGTCTCCATTTGTCATCGACTATTGTGTCCAATTATATGATTAGCTTTGAACACTCCAGCACTTCGAGAGCTCTCGTGTGTTCTGCCGCGCAGAGTGATTCACAAACAAAGTCATTACAACATGTATTCACACATATCAAATAACAAAACAGATGGCCACTGTGCTCGCTGCCTGATTTGTTTTCCACACGAGTGGTAGGAAAAAAAGAAGTATTTTGTCTGAGCTGTGCTTAATGCTGACTGTTTTTATTCCCAAAGAAGAGCAGCTGGCCGCCGCGCTGTTAGATCAGCTCCTATGAAAGACAATCTTGTTTTCATTAATTTCTCTACAACAAAGGCACTTGTTGGGAAGATTTAGAATTACAGCTGGTAAAGCTTCCGGATAATTCATCACAAGGACTTGACAGGAAACTTAATTGTTTTAAATGCCAGTTGCTGTGAGCAGCGTTGCTGGTTGTTCTTTGATGCCTAACAGGTGGGACAGATAGATGACCCTCTGATGTTTCATTCAACCTCTGACTCCTTGGTTATAAATCCACTTGGAGTCCGACGGCCAATAAAACTATCATCATGTGATGAACTGCAGTTCCCAGAATTCCATGTGAGATGGAAACATAGGAGTCTGTCTCTGATTAAACGCAGTGTAAACCTGCACCTTCAGTGTCCTAATGTACTAGCCATGAAGATACAAACCAATCGAGAACCATATGGACACTCGGGGCAACTCATCTCGCTTGTGAAAGGTTCAAAATATATAAAGTTTAGCGACACCTAACGCTGAGACCGCATAATGTGAGAAACAGAGAAACTCCTGCGACTTCCCTCCATTTTCTAAGCATGTCAGGAATCTACAGTGGCCATCACGTACCACGTTTTTTTGCGTTTTAAAACTCAATTTCAAAAAGTGAAATGGCTTCATTGTCCATTTGGGCTGCTCGTAAAAACATGGTGATGCGAGATGGCTGCCTCTGTAAAGCAAGGACCATGTGGGAAGTTTATACAAGTGCCTTAGGGCTGGATCAACAGAGAGACACTTTTTTATTTCCGCATCACGTACATTCTCTCAGCTCCATCCATACATGCATGCGTACCAGTCTCAAGTTCCATTACAGTAGTTACAACGTCTCGCCCAGAGTTCACCACTTATGATCTGTCGTCATATTCTTTGACCGATGGGTCTTGCAAGTGTGAATACCAGCAGACTTTCTCACATAATCACAAACAAGTTTCCATGGTAACTGTTTTCTTTCGTCGTCTCTTTTGACCCAACAAGAGCGCACCACCAATTTGACTGAGAAGTTGCTTTCTCCACAGACTCAAACCGGAGGTGTTTTAGTCTGCATAGGATCCACAAGGACTGCGGAAATGGACAGATGACAAAATTTATGCGGATGCAAGAGTGTGGAAAGTATAACTACAGGCCTTATTCAAAGGTGACAAAAACCAAAACCAAATGCCTTAAAATTTTATTTTAAGGCGATTATCCGTTTACCTAAAAATACTTATGGGAAGCATGTTGAATTTCTGCCAATAAACCCTCCGAAAATATTACACGCTGCACCTTGAAAACATGAATAAACAGGTTATTCAGTTGAGTTTGCAACTGATCTGCAGATACGATAACAGTTCAAAAAATTGTTATGGTAATGTAATGTTGCCTACACCACAGGCGAAAAAGTGCCTTGCCTGTCTAATTGCACAAGGCACTATGTAGTTACTCAGCTACACTGACTCACTGTCTAATCCAGTTAGGACTGTGTTGGTGTGACACACACACACATACACACACTAACTTGATTATTTTGGCAAGTGGCAACACCAAATCAATTCTCAGCTTGGGTGATGTTTGTGTGAGGCACCTATCAAAAAGTTCATTTCTTTTCCCCCTTCATTTTAATTAATCATCTCAGAGACAAAAAGAAAAAAAAAAAAGAACAGTCTCATCATTTGAGGAATAAATTGCAGAAAAACCTGCAGGATGTTACAACATGGTGCTTACTCGACATTCATAACAGAGACCTGACTTTAAAGTGTTCCTGAGCAGAAAAGGTTTTCTCTCTTAAGGTTAAGGTTGCTTTAAATCTAGCAAATAGCCTCCCTGACATCTCTTGAGGATGTTACTGTAAATGCACTTCAAGTGACTGAATCATTTAACATCTAATCAATATCATTCGCACTGCACCATAAACACACTTCAGTCCTGGTTGTGGAAGCTGTTACGGTTGTAGTTAACAATGTCTCCGGAGCAGCGAGGCGGAGAGAGATTATTTCACAGCATAAAAGTGCAAATACTGTGTGTGCCCGCATGAAAACTGTTGAAATGTACGAAGTGCTGAAAAAAAAAAACAAGAACGAGGATAAGAAGCTACAAGAGAGAGACAGAAATCCAACACAACCCTTATTTGTCTTTAAATAGATGTGATCTAGCTGTGCCATGCTGCCATCACCTGGCCAATACATTTTCAGCAACTTTTCAATAATATGTGGTGTGATATAATTATACATTACTCCAGTCACTATATTTACGGTACTTAGTCACGATGCAACACTGAGGTGTCACATAGGAAATGTCACAAATATGGCATAGCAACCAGCCGCCATTCAAAACCCACCATCATTTCCTGTGGAGGCTCTTTATGCTTGTGACAACATGTGATGTGCAGTGAGAAAGCTACGAAGAGTTTCAATATTTATACACAGAATCAGACTAAACACCAAGACACCGTGGGATGTTTTTTGTACCAGCTTTATTTTCGCCTGCATTTGTTACACCTGAGCCACAGACATGTGTGCTGTGTCTGCCAGAGCAAAGAGATGCAAAAAAAATTAAATAAATAAATTAAAAAAAAAAAAAAAAAACACATCTCAAGTCTCATGGGTGAGTCAATCAGCGCTGAACACAGATGTTTTTGCCACAACAACAGCACTCCCATACTGTGAGTGTAAATTACATGGTGGAAATTAATTGCAAGTTTTGATCCTTTTGATAATGAACTATATATGGTGATACATTCTGTGTTACATTGTGCCAAAGGGGGGAACATTGCAATTATACTTTTCTGCAAACCAAGGGAAATGTTAAATTTCTCCAACCCCCAGTGTTCTGAAATCTGCCACATAAAGAGAATACGTACTTATAATATCAACATTTCCCAAGTGAGGTAGTTCCCAAATATTTTATGCAAAATTTGGTTGTGGTGTGAAAACATTACAAGACATCTGCCAAGCAGCAGACCAAAGTTGAAGACCAAACACTGGAAAAGTAGCTGCTGTATTATGAGAGATTTGTTACATCATCATGAGGAGATTAGGAGAGGATGCCATGAATATATGAGGGGAAACAAAACACAGTCCTTTGCCTAATCTGGTGCTGTTAACCACATAATTCTGTCACACCATATACAAGCGAAAACATGGAAAAGCAAGTTTATGTTTAACATATCAACATAAATGAATGTATTTATGTTGATATGTTTATCTTCACCTTAATTTGTTCAAAAACACTATCACTATCTGTACACGTGTTAATAAGAAATGCACATTAGATTTAGAAATGCGAGCCCACAAATGTCTGTGGTTTGTAGAAACATGCACTGAGGGCATGATCCTGGCATTACCTGTGCTGGTCCAGTACATACTACATACTACTACACACATGTGTGTACTGTAGTGCTTCGCTTCATATCATGACACTGGTCAGGTTGCTCATTGATCGGATGCTGCCTGTGTGTGTTTGCCTGCTTTTCCGTCTTACACTTCGCAGGTAGTTCCTGTACAGAATCACACTGATCACCCTGTCTTGAAACTGTTTGGAGACGATGTAATAGAGAACAATGTCTAACACTGTGCTCATGTTCATCAGGAAGGTGGTGAACACCGCCCACGTGTTAAAGCCTCCATCTTTGAATTCTCCCAGCAAACGGAGAACCAAACAAACATGGAAGGGCACAAAACACACCAAGACTTGGACGATGAGTGTGATGATGATCCGGATAGACTTCTGCTTCACTTTAGGTTTGAGTTTAGAGGTGCGGCCATGCACCAGATTATCCACTATGACAATATAGCAGCCTACCATTATACATACAGGAACCAGGAAAAAGAAGATAAGTCGCACAAAGTTGACCGGGTTGTCATGACGTAAGTAGATGATATCTTGCATCTTGATGCAGGTGGTGAAGTTGGAGATGCGATCGGGGTCAGACTGAAAGAAGAGCAGGGGCACAGTGCTGCCCAAAGTCATGAGCCACACCCCGACAGTCGCCACCACGGCCTTGGGGACGTTCCTCAGCTCTTTGCTGTGCTTTGGCTGCACTATCGCCATGTAACGGTCAGCACTGATCAGAGCAAACAGCCAGAGAGCAATGCAAGGGTAGAAGATGGTGAGAGCAGCAATGACTCGGCAGAACAGATCTCCAAAGGGCCAGTAGTCCTGGTGGTGGTAAACCATCCTGAGGGGAAGCAACAGGATGAAGGTGAGGTCCACCACTGCCACGTTTATCATGTAGACAGTGACTGACGTCTTCTTCTTGGTGGTGAGAGCAAACACCCACAGAGCAGTGAAGTTAACGATGACTCCTATGATGAAGACGAAGCAGTAGAAGATGAGGCCTGCCATCCGGTACTCAGCCGGCCCCTGTTCTGGCCTCACAGCACTGTATTCCACTGACATGTTGGAGTTGTTGAAATCCAACGTCATACTGAAACTTGCACAATTTGGCAGAAAGAACAGGAATTACTAGCATGCTCTGGTTATAGGCTATCTATTTTGATAATGGGAGGTCTTAGTGATGGAAATTTATGTTCTATATTTTAACAGAAAAGTTAAAACATGTCCTTTTTCTAATTTATTTATTTATTTATTTTTTGGCAGCAATTCGTGAGATTTTGTGTTGGAAATGTCCTATTTTTTTGAACATTACATGGAATTAATTCTTTAGTCCATGCAAGACTAAAATCTACAGTTGAGGACAAAATTATTAGCCCCCTATTAAAGTGCTATTGTTTTTTAAAGTATTTCCCACATTCTGTATTTTGAATCAATTCAAAATTATTAACCCCCTGATGCTAACAGTCACTTGTGTCTCCTTGTTGCTGGATAACAGCCTGCAGTGGTTTGTTGTAGTTTTCAACAAGTCTCTGACTCGTCTTCTGAGGAATCCCAGCCCATTCTTCTTTGGCAAATCTCTCCAGCTCCTCCAGATTTGATGGCCTTCTGGCATGGACCTTCATCTTCAGTTCAATGGGATTCAAGTCAGGACTTTGTGCAGGCCAGTCAGTAACGTTCACTCTGGTCTTCTGGAGGTAGTTCTTCACCAGGAGTCGACAAAGCGACGACCCAGACCCAGTTTTGCTGCTGACTGCTTCAGGTTTTCTTTCCAAATCTTCACATGTCCTTCTTTCTTCATGATTCCTTCCACCTTGATGAGATTCCCAGTTCCAGACTCACTGAAGCATCCCCACAGCATACATTTCACCGTGGGGACGCTGTTCTTTGGGTTATACGTCACACAGCTCTATTTTGGTCTCATCTGACCAAAGGTCATGCTGCCAGTATGAATAATCTGTGTTAATATTCTTTGTTCTGTTTAACAGCACTTGGGAAATACCTTTAAAACAATGACCATTTCAAAAAGGGGCTAATAATTTTGTCCTCATCTGTAGGTAAACAAATGAACAAATTCAAAAAAAGAGAATTTTAATATTTTGCCAAGGTAGAAAATGCACAGCTGAGTTTGAAAAGGAGAAAGGTAACAAACAATTTAGTGTTTGGAGCAAACATGGACAGAAACAGACGCTTCAAAATAACCACATATCCTCTATATCCCATCATTAAATATTATAGTGAACAGATTTACAATAAAATGGGGAAGTGAGATTGTTATGCATCAGAAATTGAAGCTGTATGTTGACAAGAAATCACATGACTTCTGTGTTTCACACTTGAGCATTAATTCCCTCCATTGCTTTCCATTCTGTGCTGTCTATACAGTACATATACAGTATGTAGTGTATATATATACATACAGTATATATCATCAAAAAATTATATATATATAATAAAAAATAGACAATAAAAATCAGTATATCTAATCTCATAGGACCAATATGCACATATGTAGTAGCTATAAAGCGTGAAAGCCAAAATGACTTTTTCCCCCTCTATCTTAAAGGTCAAACTGCTTTGGTAGTATTGCTTGAACAATAAAAAAGTCTGCACTTACCACAGAAATCAAACAAACATCTTGTCAGGCTTGCACCAACAGGTTTATGAAGCGGCACAGCAATTTATCGGAGCACTTTGGTTTAACAGCCAAAACAGGGAAGTGAATGCTTTCTCAAAGGGCAATGTGATGGAAATGGTGGCGAGACTGAACACAGTGTAAAGCCCCCATCACTTCCTGTGTCAACCGTGGGCTGTAGTTTCTGTGCTTGAGATGCCTTTACAGTATCTACGTAGCTGGAACACAAAGGACTACAGCTTTCCACAGTCTGCAATTACACCCCCTTAAAGAAAATGATGTGCCATTAGAAGTGGGAGTGTGTTTGGCAGGCAGAGAGATGGCAGATTTAGGGCGAGTTATTGATTGGAAAAGTGGGGTCTGTCACAGCACATTAGTTCTCAGGGGAGTAATCCACAGCAGGTTGCTGTGAGAAGCATCTGCTGCTGGAGAGAAGTAATTAAAAACAGGATGTTGAGGCAGTTGCCATATAAACAGGAAATAAGATGGTGGTAATAGACACTTCACGCTGATGCTGTGAGATGGTTTTACACCACGTCTACTTAATTGATGCAACGCGCATACTTCAGGTGAAACGCTCAAGGTCAGTCTGGACCTGGATTGAATACCGATGAATGTGTGTGATTAATGCGTGTGTGAGCCGATAAAAGCAATGAATTAGGACATTTGGTTCAAAGAACTTTGTGAAATCCGAACTTCTTCTCTTTTCAATCTTACTATAGGACTTTCAAAACCGGATATAAACTGGACTTTCCAGTGACTTACATAATTTCCTCTTCTACACTTTGACAGCTCGCCACAGTCTCTGTGACGTGAAATCTATTCGTCATATATTTTGTTTTGTTGATGCATATTTGCCTTTTGTTCTGGACTTTGCTCTGTGGTTCCAGCAGTGTTTAAAAGGAATTCACTCATTCTGGTGTCTCAGTCTTTTTCCCGGGACATAATCATCTATCGACTTGTCCGCTCCATGTGCCTTAAAAATCTCGCAGCAGATGGTACTTTGCGTTCTTTGCAATATGTTGTTATGACAACAGTCTGTGGGATTTTTTTTCCCCCCTCTCCTTGATACTTGTCATGTGTTGCCTCAAATTCCCCACTCCATAATAAATCCTGATAAACAATAAAACATTTTTACTAAGAGGAATTCAAACATCACTGGATTCTGTCTTTTTGTCTCCACAAAACAGGGCTTATTTATTTATTTATTTGTTTAATTTCAAGCTAACCATCAGCAAAAAAGAGAAATGAAGTGTCTTATTGTGTCAATATTGTGATAACATGAATGACGCCTGTCAAAAGCCCATTTTGCTCACAGCTCTTTACCCTGTTTTACACTGTCCTCTACAGGTTAAACATTAAAACTACACAACTGAGGAACCATTTTTTGTTTTTCAATTAATTAATTTCCTGTTATTGCCTATAATTCTGTGATATCAACCTTCTTTGTGATGTAATTATTTCCAAGTGTTCAGTTGTTCATGTAACCTTGGCATTCACGATCACAATCTATAAATTTGAAAATATGTTTAGTTTTTGAAAGTTGCACATGACTTCAGACGTCCAAACCTTACAGAAAGGTATATTTTGTGTGCACTTTGGCCTACAGCTTTGCCTGTATTTCTATATATTACAGTATATATTACGTGGAGTCCTGCTTGTACATACTGTACATACATGCATTCCTAAAACAGCTTTAAAGTTAAACGCACATGAACATCCTGAACGTCATAGTGCAAAGTGACTCTCCAAGTAAAATGGCAATAAACAATGCATGACTCTGAGTAAAGACATTCTCTAGGACACATGAAATGTGACTGTGAATGTGTAATACACTGTCATGATGAAACGGATCCATTTTCATAGACTCATATAAGGAAAAAAAAACATTCCTTTCAGCTTTTTAGGGAGTCTAAAGTAGCACCCAACTATTCAGTAAAGCACCCAGTATTAAAAATACAACGTTTGAGACTGGTGAATTCTACAGTGCACAGTTTACAGCTGGTCCCATTATTCAGTGACATCACACTGAGTGTGCTTAACGGAGTTAAGTGACACTGTGGCATTTTAGGTGACCCTTGGTTAAAACAATAACCATATAACCAATATAATAATAACCAAATGTTTTTGTCACATAACTGTAACATGCCCACACTATGTATAACTTCACCAACCATTACCATAACATGTCTTGCAAAATATCTAGTATGCAGCCTGATATAGTTTTGTCTTTGGAGCATCGTATGTTTGATTATAGTTTGTGGGGTTTTATTGTGTTGGTTTGTGTACATATTGCATCCAAATGAATGGCCCGTTCCTCACCCTCCCCATTCAAGTGAAAGGCCACAGAAGATTGGTTTGTCCATTCTGTGCCACTGGTGGTGAAACACAACAGATTCAATGACAATGACCCACTGACAATGTAGATATGATGTGGAATTCACATTTATACTTTGATTTAATTTGACTTAAAGTGCATTTGTGAAAATTCATGAAGTTATTATTTTTTTTAAATTATTTCTTACATTCTAACAGAACAATGGATAAACCTAATCTATTGAGTTCTGCTGAAGTGAGAAAATGATACTAACATCCGCACACTGTAGAATTTTATTTAAATTCAAATATTATAAAAAAGGTCCAAACTTTAAAACACATATGGCTCAAAGATATTGTCAACTGTAGTAAAATATATACAAAATATATAAACAGTTGAACTGACAGTGGATAGTTAAATTCTAAATCTATATTATCCTTATCTTTTCCTTAACACGTCTCAGCACAGAGTATAATTCTATAACTCAATTGTTTTTGATGGGAGTTAAGAGGGATGATCAGAGAAAACAGAGAAAAACCTACTACTAAAAACTACTGTATATTTTGCTTAATCATTTTCATTGCAGTTTTGCTTTTTAACATTGTGCATTTCATAAGTCTTTGGGAATGTCATCATGTCTTTTGTTTTCTTCTTTGGAAGAGTACGACATTTGACCTATTGTACACATACAGCTGCAAAACAGATAACAGGACATTAAAATCCAAATTACAGATCGAATAAGACACAGAAAACGTCGATTTGTATGGCATCACGTTCAGTGTTGTGGACAATTTTAACAAGGTAAAAATAAAAATGGAACTGCTTTTGACATGCGTTGTTGTAACATTAACTGATCAAAAAATAAAAAAGAGGCAGGATTAATGATCTTATATTCACAGGACAACAGAAACAGCTCCATCCTCCAGCAGTCAGGAAGTATCTTTAATGAAGTCCACTTTTAGCCTAACTGACTACAT
Organism: Brachirus orientalis; assembly: GCA_016785285.1. Taxonomy (NCBI): domain Eukaryota; kingdom Metazoa; phylum Chordata; class Actinopteri; order Pleuronectiformes; family Soleidae; genus Brachirus; species Brachirus orientalis. Next base: position 1,925,585 of record JAFBJR010000310.1, read on the forward strand.
GCTGAAGCAGCAGGGACAGTAAGATGAAGATAACAATCTAACGCAGAGTCTTGGGTTCAGCTGTGAGGTCTGACTCCAAATACTCACTTGCTGCTTTTTTTAGATAAATATTTTCCTTTTTGGAAGTTTCTGTGGAAGTTCATTTGAAAATGGGTCAACATTGCAGTGCACTCATTCATTTTTGTCCCTTCTTAGGTAAATGTGCTGTGTGAGCAACAATAAAGCTATTCTCCCAATGGAGCACGCATCGACTTGTAGGTGTTCATTGCTGTCTGTTTTTGGCCCTTTATCATTTCACTGTCCACGCGCACCAAGCTCCTCTTTGTGCTCTGCCTCAGCACTTTACTGGCAGGACATGAGCATGCTGTGTTTTTTTTGGGCAGTTCAAGAAAGCAGCAATAGTGGTTCTGTATTTTCCATATTAAAGTTTGGTTGAAGTTCTTTATGTAAACTAATCTGTTGATGCATTTGCAGTGTGGCTGCTCGGGAGTCCACTATCAATAAGTTCACCTCACTGTCTATTTCAATTTGTCTCAGACACTGTCCAGATTACATTTGAAAGTGTTCCTACATCCTTTTTAACTCATGGGGCCTTTCTGTGAGTCTCTCACTGGTTGCGACCGTAGTAGAGCCATTGAAGTGGATCTTGTTGGAATCAAGAAAATCCTTAGAGGACCCTTCAGGTGATGTTCTCACTGCACTGGAGAAGGACATGCTGACCTGCAGCTTCAGCAGCTTCTTAAGTTTCCTCTTGTAGCCCTTACAGGCAAAGAAGTAAATAAATGGATCCAGGCAGGTGTTGAGGTTCATCAGACAGACTGTGATATGCAGTGACACCTGAAACGCTGTGAGGTCAGCACAGCCTGGGCTTGACACCAGCTTGCGAATCATGTACTGCAGGATGTCGATGTGATAGGGGCTGAAACAGACAACAAACACCAGGGACACACAGCAGATCACACCGATGACCTTGCGGCTGCGTCCAGACTTTTCTGTCAGATGGTTGGTCTTTGCTGTAAAGTAAAGCTTAGAGCACAGGACAGAGTAACACACCAGGATGGTGACCACAGGTGTGACATAGCCCAGGAAGACACCACCGATCAGTATGGTGGCAATGTGGTCAATCTTCTCAAAGTTGGGGTATTCCATACAGGTGATGAAGCCATCGTCTTCCACGTGGGTCAGAGACATGCTGAGGAGCGGGAGGGTCTGTGCCAGGACCAGCAGCCAAACTCCAAAACAAATGTAACGCACATTACTGACTTTCCTGAGCTGGGCAAAGCGCAGAGGCAGGACCACAGCGATGAAACGGTCGATACTGAGACAGGTCATGAAATTGACGCCCGCATAAGTGTTGATATAGAAGAAAAAGCCTGAGATTTTACACAGTGCCTCAGGCAGTGGCCAATGGAAACCCAGCGCGTAGTACACAATCCTCAGAGGCAGAGACAGGGCGAAAAGGATGTCAGAGATGACCAGGTTGAGGGAATATAGGGTGGTGGAGTTCATTTTCTTCAGGTTGGGGCGGATGACGTGGAGGGCCAGACAGTTCCCCAGCAGCCCCACAACAAACACAGTGCTATAGAAAATAGGCATGAGGACCCTGGCATAGTCCCTGTGGGCGTATAGGGTGTTGCACTCAGAGCCATTGTTGCTGGGTAAGTCGGTGAAGGCCACAGGAACAGCGGTGGAATCCATCTCAATATTTCAGGAACCAGTTACTGTAAGGAGGAAAACAAAATGTTTCACTGCTTTGGTTCAGCTCAGTGATTTGTGAGTAATTTGCGTATATCAAGTTCAAGGCAGCTAAATCAGACTTTTTTTTTTTTTCTACCATGAATCAACCACGAGTCTTCATCTTTGTTGAACTCAAACTCTTCTCTCTCTGTCAATCCTAACATAATAGCACACATGGTTTTAAGACCAGGCTCTGAAACAGGAAGTTACAGTATTTTGCATCACTTTTTTCCAGACAACTCGAAACTTTAAGCAGATGTTTACTCCTGCTCTGTGTTCCTGTGCACATATTCCTGTACTGTAGTAAGATAAGACAGTGTCATTAAACAAAGTATTGATACAATGTATAACAACAAACATAACAACAAACAACTTAATTTTAATGATTTTACCACATATTTAAAGCTCTCAAAAAGATAATGGGGTTATTTAACAGTTAGTTTAAGTGTAACTACTGTTTCTTAGAGGTGAACTCTCAAATCTTCTGATAAGTAAGTCAGAGATAACGTGACATGAGCTGTTCTGTTTTGTGGTGTGTACTGCCACCTTGTGGGTACTTGTGAGCAAAGCGGGCTCAAGATTCTAGGCAGAGGCATTTAATTAATTGATTAATATTCTACTGCTTTATCCTGATTGTGGGGCCTTGACGTTTCTAAGAATAAGAAATGTACATATTTATATGGATATGTACTGGAGTTTGGCTGAAGGTGTAAAGCAACCACACCATTTCATTTATTATTAAGCATATAGCTAATTTTAAACTAGCAGAGATTATTTTTAAACAGTTGTTGGCTTTAGTACACATGAACGTGGCATCACAAAGAAAAAGCCATTTGAAAGGGGAAGTAGAGTAAGAGTAAGACTATTTAGCCCATTCATCCACTGTTTTCGAAAAACAAGTATGAGTAACAGGACATACTGTACATGTCTGTTTAATGATGTTTGCTCCTAAAATGAGTTGAAGGAAGTTTGTGAATAATGATGCTCAATGCAGCTGCAACATTCACACTCAGACCTGTGACAGAAAAAAAGCGCTGGTGTTGAGAGATGACCCTGCAAATGAGGAAGTGTGGTTCCCCAGGGTGCTCGGCTTCAGAATGGTTGGCAGAAGGCAAGTTGCATTGTTTGAGCCAAAATTATAACCCACTCCTGCTCATGCTATATGTCCTTGTGCAGTGGGGAAGCACATTTCCTGTGGTATTGGCAGCAGACATACTGCAAAACATCAGGATTTTTCCACTTTGTAATTTAACACTGTCATATACATAATTTAGCATACTGTGCATTTATGTTATTAATAAATTAATTTTATAGGGATAGCTAATGTTGGTAAATATTCATGGTATATACAAGAGCCAAAGTATTGCTTTCATTTGTGACATGAACAAGCATTCTAGTACTGAAATCTCCTCATAAAAGACATTTTCTTTTTTTATATTTAATATTTCATATTTTATATGCACATTTCTAATTTTAAGCTAGTAGCTATTGAGTCTATTCTAAAATGCAATGCTGTAGTTTTAGTTGTCCAGATAAATACAATTTTAAATGAATTTAACATGTTTTTTCTTTTCAAGGATAAGTGCCATTTCCTATTTTCAGTATAAAAAAAGAAGGGGCTTACCTTACAGATGGAGGAAAGTTTTTTCCCACAGATTCAATGAAACCAATTGGATCTAGAACAAAACATCAAAACTTGTTGTGTAGTTTATTTCATTTATATAAGAGCTGACTGATTAGGACGACAGGTACACTGCACTGACTGACATACAGAAATCAAGATCCGTATCTGCTGCCAGTAACTATAGTGACAAAATATCCTGTTGTAGCTCTCTCTCTCTCTCTCTCTCTCTCTCTCTCTCTCTCCACATGTCTGTCTGTGTCTCTCTACCCCACTGCCCTTCTGCTTAACTTTTCAGACTCAATAAAAAATTCTGAAATGCTGACCGTTTGCAATCAAAGTATGAAGTATCTAACAAGATCTGACTCTAAATTAAAGTTTGTCATATTAAATTTAGCCTTTGGGTTTTGAAAAATCTGTGACATAGTACAGGAAAAGAAAATCTAGATTTCTTACCATGTGCTATGCCATGTGGGTACTTTCAGCAGGATGTGGCTTCAGAAAATTGGCTGACAAACTTATTTCATTCCTCTGAAGAAAAGGTATCACAATTCTCTGAGGTCAATTCAAATTCATACTTTTTTTTTGTTTTTTTTTGTGAAATTTCCCCTTTAGACAAAGTGAAAGCAAAAAGACGAATGCCCCCTCTGCTCCAGCAGCACCTTTATTGTGATGGCATTCAGAAATGAAAGTCACAGTTCTGACAATTTTTGCTCCAAACTAAGTGTCATTCTAAGATTGTTTGCTTATAAATGTCATATGTGTATCAGTGGTTGTTGCAGGTGTGATGGAATTAACCCAGTAAGGGTTTCAAAACATCAGTATCAAAAGGCTTCAGTACAGGCTATGGTTTGAAGTGTAGTAGAAGCCACCTATGAAATAAAAGTGAGAGATCAGAGACAAGTTTGTATGTTATATGTGGTCAAGCTTTGATATTACAAAGAAGGAAAAAGAGTAAGTTTACCACAGTAAAAAAAGACAAGTTATGCAATCATTAATGTTTTCTTATATATGTTTACAAAAGTATTGTATCCTACAAACATTTGTTCAGCTAAACTTGTAAAATATGTGAAACAGGGGTTGCTATAGACACACTTGTGTTTTCTGCACTAACTGTTACTCTGTGGTTTTCACACCTTTGAGTCAAATCCTGATATATGGGTACTGTTTTTTTATTGAGAGAAAAAAAAAAAAACATAAAAACATCAGTATGATAGAGAACAAAATGTAATATCCACATATTTTTCTACACGTTTCTCATCAATCTGCTTTTTTTAAAATGGTATAGACTTTCTCCCCTGTCCAGTTGTACTCAGGACTGTACAAGAAAAATGTTCCTGTGTAAGGCATGTGCTAAAATACAGCTGGATACAAATAAAATACACTATTTATTGACCACAACTTTCCTTTGTTCAAAACAAGCAGAGGAAACAGTGGAACTTCCTCGTGCTCTGGCCTTGTGAGTCTGACTCACTGGGCTTCAGACGGCCACATCACGCCAGTCGCTGACGGACAACATGAGTGCTGAACTGCCATGGCTATTCATAGAAGACAATGGGGCCAAACACTTATTAAACCTTTACACTTAAACAGATATTAAGCTATGAAATATTAATAATTAGTATTTTATCATTAAAGCATGTACTAAAGATGTTGGTTTGTTTGGCATTTCACAGAAAAGCAATTGATACTGATCGGTGTTCTGTGCTTCCTGTGCATAGTGAAGTTCATATAGAAAAACAAAATGGAATATCATTTACATCTTTTTGGTAAAATATGCTGTGGTACATTGTTGGGCTGTTGTAGCTTTTTATCCGATACTATAGGGGAGGTGGGTGAATGTAAGGAATCAGTACCGTTGCCATGACGCTTTAAAGGTTATGTTTTAAAAGTGACATTAATGATATTAAAATATAAAATGACCATGATGTGTCACCGAAGAGTGAGGAAACATATTCAACTGAAATACCGGCTTCACTCACAATATAATGTAATGTATGTGGACGAGTCTGGTAATGAACACAGAGTAACGTCAGGTATAAGTTTAGTGTCTTATCCGTATGATTTGATGAATTTGGCAACACGTTGAACCACATTTGAGCAATGCTTTGAAGTGGGAAACATTCATTTTCCTTTAAGCATATAACATTATGATGGGTATTCAGGCTTCAAGTCCTATTTTATGGCTTTGTCGTGCGACAAAGTGTGACACTGATGACATCGGCCATTTTGTTTCCTTACATTAGCAAGATGAAAATATGTAGTTCAAAATCAAATTTATTCAATTCTTATAATAATATATAAAATTTTCCATCACAAAGACGCTTAACATGAAAAATGAATACGATTTCATGCAATATCCTTTTGAATCAAAATAACAGTTGGTGATGAATGCAGTTAACTGCTCCTGTACTCACTGGTGTCAAACTGGGGTTTGCTGTATATTGATAGCAGATCTATGTGTTTCAAAAAGTGGTAAAAAAAAAAAAAAAAAAAGAGATTGCACCACAGGTACAGGAAACTTTTGTGGCTTTTCTTTATCTTGACATGGGTAAAAACATTCATGCCAAAACTTTTACAGTGCTTGATTTTTGTTGACAGGACTTGGAAATATGATTTAGTAAAATGACTACATTTATGATAGATAAATTGTATAATCACTCTTTACGTTTTATTTCACTTTCCAACAGGTTAAAAAAGTAGAATTAAAAGAAATCACTTCCCCACTGATGCATGTAGACAGATGTGAACACCTGAAACATGCTCAAACAAAATGGAAGTCAGTATTTTAACAGCTTTGTTTAGGCAGTTTTCACACTGTCGTGACCCCTGGGTCACCGCAGGTGCTTTTTCTTTGGACACTTTCTACTTCCTGTCCTGTTATCTGCTCTGATTATCTACCCCACCCTAATGTGATTCACCTGTGTCTTATGAGTTTCACCTGCTTTCTATTTGCCCCGCCTCCTTGGCGTATTGGTGTTCTGTTAAATTCAGCCTGATATTTCTGTGTGATTTGGATTCTGTTCTCTGTGTTGCAGCTCAGGTAAACTTCTGTTTATGTTTCACCTAATGCCACCCTCACCTGCTTTAGATTGGTTTTGCCTTTTTGTTTTATCAATGTTATTTTATGATTTAAAAAAAAAAATCCTGTATTTGGGTCCTAACTTTTGCACGCCTGCCAAATACAGTAAAACATATCACTGTCTCAAAACTTTGCAACTGCAATGACCTTTTGCTTTTGGGTAAGTAGAAACTAGTTCCACATACAGCAGAGGATGTGTTGTAATGATGAGGTCGTGATGTGTTCTAAGGAAAATGACCAAAGCTATTTTATATGACAGCAATGCAATTTTGAGCAGCCATCTGAATTCCCACGTTACAAAAAATATCTTGTCAGCCACAATGCATAACTTTTAATTAGTGCTTTTAAATTTAGAATGACAATAATCAGACACAAGAATTCTACCCTGCTAAAAGACAAAGAAAGTGAGGTGCTGGTGAAAATATAATCTCTTTAATGAAGTAACATGCACATCCTCTTGGATGAACAGCTCTCTCCACTGGCAAGAATGGAGAACTGCAGATGTAGAGGTTCATTCAGCTCCTGTTTACAGTACCCAAAGATTTGTGTTTTTACTTTGAGTCACAGAATGGCAGCAATGTTTTGGGTTTTTTTTTCAGATGCAAATTCAGTTCCACACAAATTTAATAGCAAGCCAGCATCTAACTACCCTTTAACTTACTTTTTAAAATCAAATTAAATATTGTAAATCTAAATTATTAAAGTGTTTTTAAAATGTCTATGTATGAAATGGGATGCCTTAAAAAGAGAACATACTGTATGTGTGGTAGGGGTTTAGTAGCCTGACTGTAACTGTAACGGTCTGGCATTTCCAATGCACAGCAGATCATTATTGGTTAGAGTAAGAAGCATGTGTGCTCTTCTGGACCTTAACATTATCTTTCCTACTCACCAGGTTTATAGATGAATAATTCCAGCATCCCACCTTAGTCTAGTACTAGTCTAAAATGTATTGTTGGTCCTTATTTGAACAGCGGGACAGTCTCTGCCAGACCAGAACATAATAATCAAACTCCAAATTTTGTCCTCTGTTTCAACAGTGACCCTGAGGAGACACGGTTTCCTGTGCTTTTAATGTCGCAGTCTTATTAATGGGTCCAGCACAAATTCCTGGATTAAAAAGACTCAAAAAACAATGACAATCAAATCTTCTAAATGACAATTCTTTTTGTATATCAGTATGTTAGCAATTAAATGGTATTTTCCTGTTTAATAATTTAATTGTGATGTTGTAGTTGAGTTTTTTTTTTTTTTCCAGTGTGGGATTTTGTTGTGCATGTGACTTTTTTTGGTCGTAAAACTTTCCTCTAGTATTGTTCCAACTCTAACTTTTTTTTTGGTTATTTTCATTTCACATGACATTTTAAAAAGAGGAAACAATCATTGTCAGTCTTTTCTCATTTACATGCTACTCACTCTCTCTCACTTATTTTCTACCGCTTTATCCACTGAGGGTCGCGGGGCGCGCTGGTGCCTAACACCAGCTGACATAGGGCGAGAGGCAGGGTCACACCCTGGACAGGTCGCCAGTCCATCACAGGGCCACATATAGACAGACAATCATTCACTCTCACATTCATACCTATGGGCAATTTTTCCCACGCACCACGGGGAGAACATGCAAGCTCCTTGCAGAAGGCCCCTTGTTATTTACATGCAACTGTCCATTATTAAAGACCTTATTCTATCATGACCAGATTACTGCAGTTTCCTACAATTTTACACATACTGTATAAAGCATAAATTCTTAAAACCTTAGATCCATTTAAAGGTGAGAGCTGACAGATCTTATTTTAAACTTAAACTATAGTATATGAAGGTAAATGTGAGTAGTTCATTCACAGCAGATTCCATACACTTGGCTTGACTGAATCCAAGCATGTTTTTCTTATGGTTCCACTTCCGTCATCTAATATGACACAGTAACTGTTTAAGAGACTCAAAGTAAATTAATATTATGATTTAAATTGTCTTAGCAAGTATTTATTTGCATTGATTTTTTACTTCTTCAAGCTCCAACAGAGGCTTATTGACAGAGTCAGGAAATTAAAACTTTACACATGAGACTTTGAACTATAAACAGACAATTTGCACCTGCTCAAATGTACACACACACACACATACACCACCTTCACCACAATATATGGGACCCAAGCGGAATCAGGCCTGTGTGAGTGGGAGCAGGAAAGGTGGGTGAGGAAGTGGTACTGGTATTTATCTCTACACACCCACACAGTCAGATGTGGGTTTGGAAGGTAGCTGCTTAACATGCTCTCATTTTTGGCAGTTTTTTGCAAAATGTACGGGGAAAAAAAAAAAAAAACACTAACACACATGACTAAAGGAGAGGCTATAGATTTGTGGCAATAGTTTAAAGTGTCATCCATGAAGTATATTACATGCACAGTTGGCTTGACTTATATTTGTGCAAACTGGATCCATGTGCATTTTTCCAGAAGTGAAAGCTGCTGCTAGACCACAACATTTTTACACAATGATGATTTATTTGACAGGAAATTGAATGTTTCCTACTTCAATGCATACACATTAAATGGGGCCTTTAGTGCACAACCATAACATTTTTACATCACTGTTACTACATGGCCTTAACAGTAAAATGTTGCAAAAATAGGAATAAGACAACATGCAATAAAATGTAAAAAAATAGCAATATACAGTAATAAATGTGGGGCAGTACAGTATGTACAGGGATGTCATGCACTTAAGCAGGTTAAAAAGATTTGGTTTTTCAGCATAAAATCACCAAAACAAAAATGAGCCTGTGTGAGCAGAAAATGACTAAGTAGGAGTCTGAGTAAACTAGGTTTTCTCTGTGACAGTGGTTGTTTTGCATATCTTAAATGTGGTTTCGATCAGGTGTTGCTGCTGCTGTTTTCTGTTGTCACTTTGGAGGAGGCACCGGAAGTTTGTAGATAGTCCTTGAAGAGGCTCATCACCCGTTTCTTGTAGGTCTTAATGGCAAAGAAGTAGATGACAGGATCCAAGCAGCAGTTGAAGTTCATAAGTGAAACTGTAATCTGCAAAGGAGAAGATGGATATGAATAAGAAACCTGGAGAAAGTGTGATATCAATTTAAAGAAAACACAGTTCTTACTTGTAAAGACATCTTAAAGACCCTCAGATCCGCACAGGCTGGCTGATGGTGTATCTTTCTGGTCATAAACTGCATAACATTGAGGTGGTACGGGCTGAAGCATGTGATGAAGGTGACCAGGATGAGGAGAATAATGGTGTTGGCCCTATGATTTCTCCTCGATCGACCAGTTACAGCATTCTGCTTGGCTGCAGCTCGCAGCTTCAGGTTGATCTTGGCATAGCAGCCTATGATGATGACAAGCGGGCAACAGAAGGAGAAGGTACAGGCCAGAAGAAGGAGGTATGGGGTGAAGTGGGAGCCCTCGAAGTTGAAGTACTCCATGCAGGTCTGTCTTTCCTGGTGCTCATGGAGCATGCTGCGGAAGAGCAGGGGAGCTATCTGTAGAGAGACCAGAGCCCAGACCAGGCAGCAGACCCTGCGAACGACCCTCACACTCCGTAAACACTGCAGCCGGTGGGGATGCACCATGGCCAGATACCTGTCCAAGCTGATGCAGGTCATGAAGCCAATACCTAGTGGAAATATATGATTAACACATAAAAAAAGATGAGAAAACAAATGAATTTCAAAGGAAACAACCAAAGCTAGAGATAATTAGAGATTATAATTTCAGCTACATTTTTTCCTAATGACATTTATTTTTCCCTCCCCTATTTTTTGGTAATTTTACCAGTTTTACACAGAATATGCTATTATCTTGTCCTATAGGTTACATAATGTGCATGCATTTCACACACACAGCTCAGAAAGAAAAAAACAAAAAATTCAGTAAACCACATTCAAAGATTTGCTTGCATACGTGCATTTTCTGATAAAAAGACAACAGAAACACACATTACCTGCATAGGTGTTTGCAAAGAAGAGAAGTGTGGTTAATCTGCAAAGAAAGTCCCCAAAGGGCCAGTCAAAGTGACGGACGTAGTATGTAATTCTGCCCGGCAATGTCAGTGTGAATAGAGAGTCAGAGAGCGCGAGGTTGACCAGATAGATGGAGGTGGAGTTGAACTTGTGCTTCCTCTGGCAGGTCACATAGAGAACCAAGCTGTTGCCGCACACACTGATTACGAAAACCACAGAGTAGAAAATGGGGAAAAGGACCACTGCAGCTTTTTGGTACACAAACACATCACAGCTGCTCTGGTTTGGAGAGTTTAAAGCCGAGGAGATCATGATGGTGATGTTGTCAGCAGCCATCCCAACCTGTCAGGTTTGAGAAAAGGATCACACTGAAATCCATAAATCATTACAAGCAGGGGAGTAAAGCCTGCACAAAAGAACCCACTGAGTTTGTTATAAATAAAGATCATCCCAATATAAAGTACTTACAATAAGAGCTGTGAAAGCTCAGTTACTGCAGCTGAATCTTCTGGTTGTGGTTGTAAACTGAGCTGAAACACTGTAAATCCCACAGAAAAAGTTGTATGCACCGTTTAAATCCCACCTCTCCCTTTTGACATCATAGGTTTTGTTCTACTGCAACTGTCATACACATACCTGATGCACTGAGCCCTGTAGGCAGTTTTAGAGCTTTGTACACTGACACAAATATATAAATAAAATCTTAAATTTAACTTAAAACATTTGTGGATTAGTGGACATATTTTTTCATATTTTTTGTCATTTGCTTTCCTTCTATCTTTATAAAGGATATCAAATTGCTCTAATTAATAAGATTTGACTGATTCATGTACTTTACAGTCATAATATAACACAGTTTCATATTTTTCATTCTTATGCATATTAATAGTTTAGTTAGTAGGGCAGCATGTCTGAGATGATATTGACCGAATCCCTCAAACCATATAACTACTGCTGGTGTGTTATTCTATTTTTTTATTTTGACTCTAATTTTCAACCTACTTGTTTTGTGTTTGACTATGTGTCTTGACTTCCCCACATTGAGACAAAAATCGTTTTTTGAAATGGGATAAATGCAGTTTACTTGACAACAGCACACATAATGTTATATTTAAGTGGCAAAAAAGCTTTTTGTTTCAATTGTTTTACAACTACATTTCCAAAAAGGTTGGACCATTGTCCATTTTGAAACTGAGACATTTTACCATTTCATGAAAAATATTAGATAATTTTGAATTTGATAGTGGCAACACTTCAAAAAAGGCTGTAAAAGTAAAGAGGACAAATTGAGGAACATTTGACAACTAATTAGGTTAAGTGGCAACAGGTCAGTAACATAACATGATGTACAGATGTACAGAGGGCAGAGGTTCACCAATTTGTGACAAACTGCATCTAAAATTGTGGAACAATTCTAGAAACATTTTATTCAATGTAAAATTGTTAAGATTTTAAAGATCCCATCATCTACAGTATATAATATCATCAAAAGATTCAGAGAATAAGAAGGAATCTCTGTGTACAAGAGACAAGGTCGAAGGTCAAAACTGGATGCTTATGATCTTCAGGCCCTGAGGCAGCACTACATTAAATACAGGCATGATTCTCTCCTGGAAATCACTGCATGGGCTCAGTAAAAGCTGTATCATACAAAGAAGAAGACATACAGTATGTGAACATGATCCAGAAACACTAACGTCTTCTCTGGACCAAAGATCGTTTAAAATGGCCCGAGGCAAAATGGAAAACTGTTGTGTGGTCAGATGAATCAACATTTGAAATTCTTATCGGAAACCATGGACACTGTGTCCTGTGGACTAAAGAGGAGAGGGGTCATCCAGCTTGTTATCAGTGGACAGTTCAAAAGCCTGCATCTCTGATATGCATTAGTGCCTATGGTGTGGGCAGCTTACACATCTGGAAAGACACCATCAATGCTGAAAAGTACATAGAGGTTTTAGAGCAACATATGCTCCATCTAGACAATGTCTCTTTCAGGGAAGACCTTCAAAACAATGCTAAACCACATACTGTGTCATCACAAGAGTGTGGCTTCACAGGAGAAGAGTCCAGGTGCTGAACTGACCTGCCTGCAGTCCAGACCTTTCACCAACGGAAAACATTTGGCACCAAAGGCCCAGGACTGTTGAGCAGCTAGAATCCTGCATCAGACAAGAATGGGGCAACATTTCTGTCCTAAAACTCCAGCAACTGGTCTCCTCACTTTCCAGATGTTTACAGACAGTTGTTAAAGAAGAGGAGATGCTACACAATGGTAAAAATCATGACATGTTGTTTAGGTTCTAATGGGAATAAAATGTGGGTTTATGAGGTTTGCAAGTCATTGCATTTTAAAATTTAAAATGTACATTTTACACTGCGACCCAACTTTTTTTGGAACTGGGGTTGTACATGGCAGCAGTTTGTGCGAGTCAAGAAGACGCATGCCAGCCTCAAGATTAAACCTCGTTAAAGTTGTGGCTAATTGTTGTATATGCATGTGCTCTTTGCAGTGAGTGCAGCCTGAATGTGAGATAGATAGTGAGGTTTCATATTATGCTCCTGCATCTGAGGTTTCTTATGTTTGTACTCTGTGAAGCTGAGGTGAAGGCAGGCAGACCTGAGGTGGAATTGATGGAAGATACAGGAGGAAGTTGAAGTATCTGCTGGGGCTGTCAGAACACTATGGTGTGTGATGAATCACTAACACTTTTAAGAATGTCACAGCTACACACCGTATATCTCAACCATCAAAAGAAGATTAACAATGCGAACAATTTCAACTGAAAAAAAGAATAGTGTTGCATTCTGAGAAATGTCATGGTGGTTAAAATGTGGCAATATGAGACTATTTCAAGCAGGATGAAGTGCAGTGGCTTCACTTTAGCACTCAATTCAGTTACAACTTAACTACTTAGTGTAAATTTATCAGTTTAAGGACAGAGGAACAAGGGCTAAGATATAGTGTGTTTGTGGGAAACCTTCTCTTACCAAGGACATGTTAAATAAATTGCTTTCATTTTTGTCATAAAAAAGAATATGAGTTACACATTCACATTCAGTTTGTGCAACAAATTCAAAAATAAAAACAATATAAACATAATAGTGACTTAAAGTGTGACAACTGTAAGATGCAGAAATCTTCATCACCTCCAAACCTTTTGTCTTGGTTTGTAGTTATCCAGTGAAAACACTGATATAAGTAATTTATAAGGACTATAAGGATATAAGGACTGTAATTTAAAATCAATTCTTCTAAACTCTTTTTTATTTTAAAGCTACCATTATAGACAAAAAAAGAGTTCTCATTTGCATAGCCCATAAGAGAGGTCATGTGGCTTGTTCCTAGATTGTAAGACCACTTACACAGCCACAGTAGATGTACAGTAGATGCAGACCGGCTACAGCATCTCATCTCAAGTTCCCACAAATGCCTTCCAGGTTGGTGTAATTGAAATAGATGGCTGCTGGATCAGCAAAAGGTCAGTAATTGTCACCAGTCAAATGTGGTTATAATACACCTCGCTTTGGTCACAATAAGGCCTTCATGTGGACGATGTCGCCTGCAGGTTGGGAGCCCGCTGCACTTTAGGTCCACATTTCATGCTTCATTAATTTTGTGCACAGAGTTAAACATCTCAAACCGTCTGAACAGTGCACTTGGAAAGGAAAAGACAGTTGTTTGTCGAGCACTCGCTGGGTGTCCTGGGGGTGTTTGAGAGTTAAATACTACAAGCACATGGGACGACATGGAAAGAAGGAGATGGTCACTTCTACTCATGCACTCCCTTTAATAATTCCCATAGATCTGCTTCAGCACTGTAATACTCTTTTGTTTGTTTTTTAATAACTTTAACGCTGCAGTGAGTAACTTTTGTCAATATTGTTTATGTTGTTATTCTGCTGCTGTTTGGTCTGTGAAGAGAAATAATAGAGCATGGGATGTCCTTCATCAGACATGACTGTGACTTTTGTGTATACAGCAGCAGTGCAGGGGTGTGTGAGGGCAAACATTGATCCCATCAAAATGCTCCAAGACAGGGTTTTAAGAGCAGTAGAATTCACTATTGACACTTTTCGTGGGCACTTGTCGAGTGTCAAACAGCCGTCACATCACCATTTGGAATTTGAAGCCCACATTATAAATCAAATAAAAGTCTATTCCTTAGAATGAGCATATACAGAGAAATTGCATGAAACATAAAACATACATTATTCCAATAACTTCATATATAAATATGTCTCTAAGAAACTTTAAACTGTAGCAAAAATGTCAAAGTGCAGTTGAAATGACTTAATATAATATAATAATTTTTTTATGTTCAGCTATCATCCAGCCTGTTTGCAGTTGTTTCACTCTACTAGCACATCATTGCTTTTGCCGTCTTTTTTGACATGAAATACACCACTTCCTGTGTGTAGTATGGGAATGTCACCAATCCGGGTGCCATAAGATCTAAACAATGCCACACTGAGAAATACAGATAGATTCATGTGGAGCATTGTGGGAACTCATTTAACACTGGCGTGAATATAATGGACAGTATTTTTTTTTTATTTTGTATTTTGTATTTCCATGATACAAACTCCCAACTTTTGACAAACCTTAACAAAGGAGAAGAAGAAAAGTGTTTATGTCACTCACACAAAAAAGAAAAAAGCAAGAATAAGTAAGAATAATATAATGCAAAGTCAGTGTCACAAAATCGTGTCCTTGTAGAATACATATAGTGTCCATATTGTCCAAAAAATGTCCACATTTTCAATTCTGTTGCACCAACACCACGTCCTCAACCACTGCTCACTCAGATGACAAATAGGAGATTTAATTCTTAAGCATCAGTGATTTAAACAAGTCTAAACTTAAGAATATTAACCTTATTTTCTTTCACAATATTCTAGTTTCCACTGTATATCACTCCAACAGTGTTGATGGGTGCATGACACGAAAGGTCTTAGGAAATTGAAAGTGACGACCCAGCATGGAACATGCATGGGAGTCACTTCTCAGAAATGTGACCTTTTTCTGGTCGTTGTGTCAGGGGTGGGCTAAAACGGGTGCGGGGGGGCGAAACAAGCTGATTTGAAGAGAATGATACAATCTTCACTGGTGCAACTCCATTCTATAAAAGAACACCCCAGAAGGCATATCGTTTTAAAGGCACCCTCATGGTGGAGGGGTTACCATGCGGTGTGTGGGTGAGACAAACTGAGAATGACTTCTGGTGTCCACACAACACGTGTGGAAAGGCCAGCATGGTTCCACAAATAGTGCCTGACCAAATTTGGGATGTTTTTTGCTGCCAAAGTGAATTGTATGTGAATCTTCCCCCCAACACAGTTTAAATAAAGACATGTCTGCTTTAACAAGTCGACTTCACTGAGCTCCTGATGGACAAAAGAGACTGATGGAGGATGATATTTTCTTTGGCTGTTTTACTTACAGCAATATTTCCATTTATGCATGAATGCATACATAGCCTATTAGTATATGCACGTACTGTATAGTCATAATTCACTGTACATGTGTACAGATTTCCAGAGTTTAGTGCCTCAAAGCATAGTACCACTAGAGGGCAGTCAATGATTACAAATCCTAAACAGGAGTACTCAGGAGTACAGCGCTCAGGAGTTGATTTAAGCTAAAAATGTATATTTTTTTATTAACATTTGACATTTAGCTGTTATATATGAATATATATTTTGCTTTAAACTACTTTCATGAAGTCAATGTAGTTATATTTGTTTGCATGAATGCATCTGTGTGTGTGTCCACATGCTGGACATATACCGCAGGGGACTCCTGCATTGTCAGGGGCCTCATGTGGCTTGTGTCTGTTCTTATCATCACCACCACCACCACCGCGCCCGTGCACCAGCCGCCGCCTTCCCCTGCTCACGGCCTGTCCCTTGCTCCATCATGATCTTGTGAACGCTTTCCGTTCACACTTTGCTTCACGCTTGTCAGATTTATTAGTGATGAACTACTTGTTTCTGCTATAGCACACTGAAACCCACTGCTCCACAGAAACAAGTTCACTCCTCTGTGCCAACATCTAAAACGAGAGCCATTGTGTGCTGTCACAGGTGTCTGAGGATGAGGGATGTCTTCACTCGCTTTTGTTTCATAAATGGTGCATGTGTGGTGCAGCCGCTTGTGGAAAAAAAACACAGCTTTTTTTCACCAGCTCACTGGGCCTGGTGTCTTTTTCAATTCTTCTTGACTTCAAGCCCCTCGCCATCCTTTTCCCTACATTAAAGAAAAATCTCATGGTACATCATTGGTCATCATTGTGGGCTCATATCACACACACATACTCTCCTTACAAGGACACTTATACATGATAGACTCTGAATGTTCTGTTACAGATTGAGTTCAGTGACTCTTAAATATCTGATCAGTATCATTAAGTATCTCAGAAGGTTCTTCTGCATTTTGGGAGTATTTTGTCAAAAACAATGGGTGGGAGGAAGCATACAGTTCACATGTTTGATGCTCCCAGTTATTATTACGTTATAGTAGTAATTTAATGACTATATTACTAGTGTTATTTCTTCAGGCTTTTATTATGTCTTGATTTCTAGATAATGTGTTTAAAAGTGGTCAAAACAGAAAATGGATCATTTAAGAGCTAACTTTAATACAACATAATGTGGACAAAAAGTATAAATAATATATTTCTCAAAAAATGCCACTGTTGAAAATTCTGAATATACAAAACTTGGTTATTTTAAGCTTGGTAAGTTCACTGATTTACATTTACAACACAGCTACAGTAGCTGGGAATTCTTTGCAACAAAGTAATTGTAATCCTACGTGCACAAATTTATTTTAAAAAATAAAAAAATTAACCCCTGCATTTGAGTTGCTGAAAAGATACGTTTTAGAAAACATAACATTTTTGCCATCAAAAAGAAAAGAAAATGCATATTGTCAACTCAGACACATGGTGGAGTGAAACAATTTTAAACATGGTAAATGATTGTGTGGGATTTCAGCCCCCTGCACTCATCGGTGAATCTGAGGTCAGAAGTTTGTACAGCACCTCCTGGGCTGTTAGGCATTTAGTGCGAGTTCAGGAACTTTAAAGCAGCATGAATATTTTCCTGTTACAGGTTCTGAAATCACTCCATGGGAGGTTTCACGAAACTGTCCTTTCACTGATGTGTGGGTTTTTTTTTTTTCCCTGAAAAATAGGAAATGCATATCTGTATTAAAATAATCCTCTCTCTTCCATTCTCTTCTTTTTGTCCCACTTTTGTTGATATCTTTATTATTGGCTTTATGTTTATGGTTTTCATGATTTTATGTTTCACTTCACTACATACAGTATATATGACTTTTGCTGTCTGTTTTAAATAGGTAATATGTAGAGAATTTTTTTAAATGGTTAGGTGAGTGATTTGTTTTCCGATTTAAAAGTTCTATTATAGAAATCTATAGAAATGTATATTCCTTTACTTCATGTTCACAGTGTGTAAAGATCAAAACTCATGAACACTGCTGTGATTGGTCACTGTTTCTCTTCACTGCTGTTACACCAATGTCTACATAGTAGACTTGAACAAAGGCTGCATTTGAAGATGTGTCCTTGTTCCACAGTCTTGGCAGGTTCTCAGGTCATCTGAGTCAACATGCATACTTTGAACATGATCTCTGCTGTTGCATTATTGTTTTATTCACAGGGCATGGACTAATTATTTCAACAGCTCTCTTCATCGGGGAGCAGACTGACAGTTGCCATCATTGGAGTGATCAGTCTGTTTCTCAGACTCGGCTGAGGCTCTTTGATGTATATTAACAATAATTGGTGCCACTGCCACAATGATGTTTAGTAAACCTTTGTGCTATTTTCCAGGAGGGTGCCCATGAGGAATTTATGTGTAGCTGCACGATCTACACAGATGCCCTCAGAGTCAAGACAGATGGAAGGAGTTTGCTGTCCTCTGTGGATCAGAGACACCACAACCTTATCATAATTATCACCTTAAAGGACATACACGTCCTCCTCAAAGTCTTTGTCTCTACTGATCAACAGACATGCTAATATCCACATCATGCAATCCACTGTGATTACTGTAACACTATATACACTGTATATACACGTGCGTATATATAATGGTTTATATGAAGTGAGTCATTTTCAACAGTGTGGCATTTGTTGTTATAAAAAAATATATGTAATAATTTATATGAAAATATTAATATTCAAATCTTGAAAAGAGTAATTTTTTTATTATCTGAGTAACAATGGTTTAAGAAGATGTTTCATGGACATGTTGTATACAGTTTAAATTGTAATTATGCTGTTCCTAAGTCATTCAAACGTTTTCCTGCTTGTCAGTTACAGCAGTTGTACCCAGGTTTTATCATTTCGAGTGGACGATGAGTCATGACTCCAAATGTGTGCATTAGTCGTGTATGTCTCATGTCTCTTGTGGTTTGAGAACAAGTTACTTTGTTTGGTTGCTTGTATTCTGCCAAGCATGGCTGATGCAGTGACAGTGGCGGTATCTCGACTTCCAGCATCTTGCAGTGACTCCAGCAGGTTCCGGGTCTGCCAGATTCTACAAGTGAATGAGAGGCAGATGTGTGGTGACAGCGCAACGCTCATTAGGCCGAATCAGTGTCACACTGTGACAAGTGGCCAACTTGAGGCTTCTCCCATCACTCAGTACTCACTCCATTCAGCTAAGACCAGCTTGGACTCTCTCAGACCTCATTTAAAACCATTAACTGTTCTGGTTTGTTTGTCTTTTGCCAAAATCAGGACCTTATAGGTTATGATGCACTTTCTTGAATCCCTTAAATACATGATCTCATGCCACAACATTCCTCAAAATCTTTAACCAACTTGTTCCTCCCACCTCTCTTTGATCCCTGTGGTATCCCTGACTCTGACCACTGGTCAACCCCTGCTCTTAAATCTCAGCTGTGTGGTCAGCTCTGGACCCTCGGGGCCTCCATCCCTCGGCTGAAGTTGTGATATCTATTTCAGTCCACTTGAGACCAGACAGCCGTCGCAGTTGCTCCAAAGAATTCCCTGTCCAGCGATTAGGGATGGTAGCACTCCGCTCATATGCTTTAGCATCTCCTGTGTCCAAACTGCTTAGCATCTGATGGGTCGCTCTAAGCCATTAAGGCCAGTTTGCAATTATAGATGTGTGGCTGCTGGACACAGAAACAGATGTGCTTTGATCTATTTACGGTACGATGGATGGGGTGGGGGTTTATAACAGCTTACTTCCATGCGTGGGTCAAATCACGCACCTCTGACACCCCTTCTCACTCAGTGTACTTGACATGCACTAGTGTTTTTCAGTCAGGGGAAAAAAAAAAAGTTTAGTGATAAATGAACATTAGCAGAGAACAGCAAGAGCAGCTGCTGTGTGAGAGTGTGTATGTCCACATGCGAGATCAAGCATGTGTGAATGCACCGCCTGTTGGTTTATGCCTTAAATATGCGTACGACAGCCACAACCAAGCATGTGTGGAGGTGAGAACTTGTTGAATGGAAATTTGGACAATCCAGTTGCACCAAATAAAAGAGAACCAATTCGGACCCCATCTGTTTAAGCACCAAAAAACCACCAAGGGGCAAAATAGTTAGTGTGGCAGTGCATTTTTATCACCTTGTCTCCCTTTTCCCCTTCCTTCAGCTTGAAGTGCTTTGGGTGGAGAAAAATGGAAAACAAATGTTGTGTTGACAGCTTTCTTATGCCCAGGGTGTGTATGTGTGTATTAATATCATAAAGTTGCCAACACATTCTGGATTTACAGGCTGACCATCGCTGGGGGGGGGCGGTTATCCCTTCGTTCATTCGGGTAATTACAGGATCAGGAATGCATAGGTCTTGATAAGCCTGTGAGTCATTCACTCACAAACAAGTCTTCTATAGTATGAAATTCATATTCCTACAGAAGAGTGAATTCACTACCAAAGTGGGACCTGCTGATTGCCCGTTGTGTGGCTGGGTGTGACAATTGCTCACTTTGTACCTGGAGTTAATGGCTGGACACACTCCTGTGTGTCGCTCCTGTGCCGATTCAGGCTCAGTCAGAGCATGAATCGGCTCATTAATATTCAGTCCCAGTGTCGTTCCTCTTCTTGTCTCATTGTCAAGAAGAGGAATACTTTGCTTGTATTCAAAATGCCAGGGTCACTTGCACTTGTGCTTGCCTTCAGCGCACTGCATGCTCATGCTAACTAGTCATTTGTGACCACTTTTCACTGTAGGTGAACCATGATTTCATAATGTTTACAGTGTCAGCAGGCAAGCCTGATGTAAAAATGGTAGTAACTCCACCACAAATATGAATAATGAATTAACTTATACAATTTCATGAATCCAATAGGTTGCACCACATATGAAAATAAGGTTCTTGCTACTGAGTTTCATTGTTAAAATGAAGACAGCTTTTACTGCAGCAGCACTGTATCCTATATGATATTGCCTGCAGCATGTTATGAGAACACTGTCTGCTGTACCATCACTGAGGTGCATTCCACAGAGCACACAGAGGGAGTTCGGCACTGACATTGTGCTGTAACCGCATCTGTCCTGAGGTGAACCATGTGTACACAGCTTTAGGTCGCCTATGATGTCGGTGTTTCTCTGTCCGCCATTGTTGTGTTACGAGGCCACCGTCCCACTGTGTTTGCACCACGTCAGTGTGCTGAAAGGAGTGCTACGGCTGCATTCATTCATAAACTTACATCTGGCAAACAGCACATAAATATAATTTGATATTGTTTTTCCTTGTTAATTTCTTTCTTCTTAGCTTATCTACATCCAGAAAGAACAGTTTTATTCCTCACAATAAATGGGCAAAAAAAAAAGCTAAGTTCTTCAACAAAATAACAGATGCCCAAGATGTTAATATTCTGAGCTCTGGCTGAACCTGCTCATTAATTCAGTTAAATGAAGTGAGAGAGGGGAATCAGAGTGAACAAAACAGGAAAAAAGCCCTTAAAACCATTTCCTGTGATTTGGGTAACATGCAGAAAACTCATTGGCTCAGTATTTGTCTCCCCTTCACTCATTCCCTAGTGTCCTCACATTACAAATGCATATTCATCTTATTTTTCTCACTTTGCTTTTCCCCAGCATTGCTCCATTGCCCTGACTCTGTGTGTCCCTCGTGATTGCTGGGTCAGTAATCGGGTGGTGGAGTGGGTCAGGGGGCACAGTCAGGTTTTGTCCACCAGCTTTGGGCTGTAAAGGTTAATGTCTCCTGACACTCTGAGCTCCATCAGTCCTAGACGCATCATTCTAGTAATGCAGAAGTCATCAGGGCCCAGGATTGCGTGGGGGCTCTCATCTGGAAACCCAAACAACCTTAACCTCACTGAATTCCTGTTGAAGAATGACACTTAATGAGTGGATTAAGCTGCTTCTTGTTGGATCTTATTTTGCAAAAGACATGAGGGATATATAAAGAGATTTGCTCAGGTTAAAGTCCATAAACATAGATCACTGTGGCAGTTGGAGGGATTTTGTAATTTCTGTGCAAAGGCCAAACATTAATCTGGATTGTGTAGCCTTTTCAGCTGGTGTGCTGGTCTTTTCCAACCACACTCCACTTCCTTTACAGGCACTGAACTGAATTGTTGCTTAACCTGTGCAGTGACCCTGCCACATGCTATCTACTGTACATCCTTCTACCCCAGATCCACCCCTGCACTATTACCCTTGCAGGCAATGGTTTTGCGAGAGACTGGTTTGTTTCACGAGAGACAAACCAGTAAGCCATAATCCTTATGTTGGGGCAGAGAAAAAAAAAGTCAGCACCAGTGCTTACTCATCTGTTAAAAACGGAGTGATCTACGAAGTTTGTACGAGAGGGTTTTTGACGGTGCCCTGCTGCTTTGTCAGTGCAGCACATGCTGCAGGCACTGGCATCCCCTATTGCCTTCCAGGTCATTGGCCAAGCTCAGCAGGAAGCGGGCTTCTAGCCCCATGACACATCCCTGATTCACAGCTGGATCCGTAACAAGGTATCATAGCAAATGAGTCGGTAAAACATCACTGGTCTGAAGAGCGTGAAAAATTGTCATGATATCATTTGTAATTCCTGATTCCGGACTGCCGTTGGTCGCAGAAAGTGCAGTAGAGAGTGAGAGAGGTAATGATGGGGTTTTATTCCCCTTCACTTTCTCCACCAGTCTCACCCCCCCCTGCCACCCAATCACCCATACAGGCCCAAAACTGATGCCTGAGGGTGGAAATCCAAGCTAATGTAAGGAGGCAATAATTAAACATCGCGTGATTCTCAGCCAAGTGGCTTATAGGTGTTGCACCCTTAACATGTAGGCGTTATGACACATTGTCCCATTCTTGAACTTGGCCCTTCCTTCCTTCCTTCCTTCCTTCCTTCCTTCCTTCCTTCCTTCCTTCCTTCCTTCCTATTAAAGACTAATCATTTATATGCTGTACAAACTGTGGTCATATACTGTTTCTGGTGGTCCGGCTCTGCTGGTGACCTGCATGGGCTTAGTGAGCTAGTGTCAGCATTTTTGGTTTGATGGTTTGATTTTTTTTTTTTGGGCAAATACAAAAATTCTTCTTTCTCTTCTGTTATTTTTATTCTGTAAATATATCTATTTATATATTTATATTAATCTTTTTTTTTTTTTACTTTGCCTTGTTGTTCTGCATATGTTGTAGCACTTTTGCTGAACAAAAAAGTCCCTGTGGGGACAATAAAGCATTATATATTTGATTTGATAATCCTTAACTATTTTACATGACTTAAAAAATTAAATCAAGAACTTCAGGTTATTAGAAAGCATTTCACATCATGAGTTGTTTTATTGTGTCCTTGTCTTTAACCAAAACCTTTAATTGTGCATATTCCAACGTACTTAGACAAAAGAAAGAAAGAAAATTAATGTGCTATGAATGAAAATGTATAAACACATAATGTATTATGCAATAAAATAAGATAGATAAACCCTGTCTAACCTTTCTCTATAGTGAGAGTACAGTTGGCTGTGAGGCAGTGTGCAAGTTTGATGGATGCAAAGAATGGACAAACATCATCTCCCTCTAAAAGCACAATGGAGACCTTGGATCTAAATGTCATGGTTTCATAACGGATACACTGACATTTGTGTGATGGGATTTAGCCATGGGTTAATATAGCCATTGCTGGCACACTGCATTGATGTCCATCTCACTCGGGCTGTGAAGTCTATCTCACCATTTTTGTTTGGTGCTGTCACAGAAGTTTCATTCGAAAGGATGAATTGGATTCTATGCTGGTTAAAGCCAATTATTTTATCAGAAAATAAAAATGTTTGAAATGTGTGCTTGTTTTATATGACGTTAATGTGCCTCAGGAGCTGTTCAGATCATTCTTTTTTGGTGAGTGTTGGACTGTTCAGCAAGGCAGGCGATCAGCATTAAAATCAGAGCCATGTAAATCTGATCAATTATACAGTTTTTCAGATAAAATGTTGGTAAATCAAAACACATTTTCCAAAAGTCACAGTATAATGAGAAATTTAAATTGGAAAGAGAAACCATTTGTTTATTATAAATGCCAGGGCGAGGTGGTGACTTGCCATCCATAAATTTCGTTATCCTTTCATATTCCTTTTATCTATGACTACAGCTTTGGCACTCGTTCAAGATTTTAATGAACCCAGACTTCTGAGGCATCAAGGCCTAGTGATGCATTGTCCATTTGGATCAGGGAGTACAGAAGGGGGGGACGCCTTTGACATATTATTTTATATTCTATTGCCTTACTGGGGGGTCATTGGGTGACTGCAACATTTAACAACATAACAGACTGACAAGAATAAACACATAATCAGCATACATCTGGAATTAAATAACAGACTGATAATTTTGTGCAAGTGTGTATGTGGCAAGGGGGTCACTTGAATCAAAAAAATAATTTTCTGTCCTTTATGGGGACACAGAGAACCCCCCTGCTCTGGCGAGACCTGGTGTCGGCTGCTTTCTCGGGCTTGGAGGTTCCTAGGGGAGACCAGAATGGAAGTTGAGCATCTTGCTGTGATCCAAAGAAAGTGTGCCAAATGCTATCAAAACTGGATTAGTAGACAACAATTGTGTTCGATGAACGGAAGGGTGGGAGGGAAGAAGTAGTTTCCAAGTAACCGATGGATGGAATTTTCCAGCTCCATTGCATTTTTATCCCATGTAGGCACTGATGTGCACATAAGCTCCCTTTGTTCAGGAGTAAAGTCTATATTGGAAAAGGTCCACATTTTTACCTGATCATGGATGAAGCAGAGAGGCAGCAAGCACGCTGAGATGTATTCCACATTTACTGTAAGAACCAGTGACCTATTTATACTTTGAGGTCATTTAAGATGTTGTGCAATGGAGAGATCACTCATGTCTGTTATTTGTGTTGAAATGCTTATGGGGAGAAGGAACAGTGTATATTAAGACTATCATTTATCAAAAAAAAAAAAAAAATGGTTGGGACTGTAAAAAAATGGCAAATTGTCACCATTAAAAGTCATATCATGGGTTACATATGTCCATGGGTTGTCAAAAAGTTTACTGAAAACTTAAATTGCATAGAAACATTTTTTTTCAAAGTTCACATATTTTCTTGGTGGTTCCCAGACTCTATGTACACTGTATGAAAAGATCATTTGTTTTATTTGCTTTTAATATTGAAGAAGCAGAAGATGTCCTTTTGAAGCAAAAACCAGAAATTGTCATCATGGAAAACACTCTTCCTTTTTTTTATTTTACTCAAGGTCTGCCACCAAATAGCTCCACGGCACTTCATAAAGTATCGTGAAGTCCAGCAGCATGTCCACATTTAAATACACCCACAACCCAATGGCTGTCCTCTGAATGCTGACATTTGGAGCAAATCCCCTGCTGACTTCATCATGGCAAATATTGCGTGTCATTTGTGCACCACACTTGGACCTGGCTGATGGTAGTGGTAGTAATTCACCACTGCTGTGAGAGCGAGCCCCTGGGGTGACGTGCCGTGTGCTCAAATCTCTCTTCTCTGTTTCCTTTGATTCCCCTTCGTTGCGAGCCTCAGCCTGTCTCTGTTCCTTCCGTCTCATAGAGCAGAAGGACACCAGAGTCATTGTAGACAGAGACCATCTGCGATGAAAAAAAAAACTCAAGGAATATCACTTGATCAGTCTTTACTATATTTCTCTTAGGTAGTTTTGATCACTTCTTTTGAATCATAAAATAAATTCCAGCCAATCACGTGGTTGAAACTAGACATGGTCGAGAGGACCATCTAAAGTGCAAACTGAGCATCAAAATGTTTAAGATGATGACCGAAGTGACTTTGAATGTGATATGGTTAGTGGTGCAGGATGTCTGAGTATTTCAGAAACTGCTCATCTACTGGGACAAATACAAATATCCAATGAGTGGCAGTTCCCTGTGTGAAAATGCTTTTTCAATGCCAGAGGTCAGAGGAGAATTGTTCCACATAACAAAAAGGCAACAATAACTCAAATAACCTCTCATTACAACAGTGCTATGCAGAAGACGATCTCCTGATGTACACCAACTCAAACCTTAATGCAAATGGGCTAAAGCAGCAGAAAACCACACCAGATGTAATTTCCGACACTTAGGTACACAGGACATCTTTGTACCTAATAAAGTGACCAGTGAGAGTGTAAGTTTTCAGATTACTTTGGCACCTTTTTTGGGGGGGGGGGGGGGGGGGGGGGATTTGTATGGTCAAACTTTGTTGTAAATGAAAATAAAGTGAAAAAAATTGTCCATTATCAAATATACTGTAGTTTAATAAATTCTACATTGATGTGTGTTTTTCATTGATGTGATTTTCTTTTTCTAACTTATGGTGCTGTATCTATCTCTCCCGCCCCCGTTACGTTGTTTACGTTCCCAGGTTCCCATCGCCTTCTTGACCACGCCCCCTCCAGAAAGTGACCAATGGCGTCTCCCAGTCGCCAACAAGGAACGACTTATGCCGCCAATGGCCGCGCGCTCTTCTTGACACGTCAGTGAAGCTAACATGGCGGCGCTCATGTTCAGAGCTGTAAGACGACTTGTCCCACAGTAAGTACTGATTTTATTTGATGTCTCCTGTGCTTTGAACGTGTCCTGTCTCTTGTAGAAGAAGTCGCTTTTTATAAAAGCGCGGTTATCTCTCTCTCTGTTGTCAAATACGTGTCCGTTGTTGAGAGTGGGAGAGGTGCACTGCAGCTTTCACAGCAAGAATGTTTACAGTTTCCTGTTTGTTTATTATCTCTGTTTGAATTATGCTTTATTAACACCAAAAATGTGCACAGGAGATAAACTGTGTGGTCCACTCAGCTCTGCTGGCTCCGAGGCAGTTGTAGTTTAAGGAGATACCGTCCTCACATTTCAGTTACTGCACAATTCATGACTTTATTTTCACAGTGAATTGGATTTACACAGAATATCACAACATGACATCCTGTTCTTAGGTTAGGTGAATTTTCTTTTCTATTGTCGTTTATAATGGAAGGGCTGCTTAAGTTTAGGAGGAGGGTTTAGCTGCATAGTGTATCTGTTGAATAGTGTTGTACTGTTTCTAAATAATGGTGACTTGTAACCAGAATAGTTAATTAATCTATCACTTATGTTCAGCATACTGTGAGTCTGCAACCTTCAGTATGAAAAGAGCCATTTGTTCCTCCACCCGAATAAAATGAATCTTGAAGATCAATAAGAAAACTGTTGACGTTTCATTGCTGTTTATACTCAACATTTCATAAAGAGGAGGAGAAAAAGCATTCCTTTCAATAAATCTTTGAATTATGTAGAGCTAGTTTTTTCATTTTTGAAAATTAATGAACTTGAAAGTAACCAACTTCAAAAAAAATAAAGCAAAATTAAATTTTATGTAGTTCATGCTTGACAAAGCCCGGCTGGCATAAGTATGTAGATCCAACGATGAACTGGACCCCAAATGTTGCCTTCTTTATGTACACATTACTTAATTTAAGTGTCGGTAATGGCTTCCCATAGTTCAAACACAAGTTTGTCAGGAGGTTTTCAATATCGCATTTGACGTAGACATTGGATGCGACTATATCTCAACTATATCTCCAAAATAATGTTCATTTTAATAGAAAATTTTTTTTTTTCCCCAAAACTACAATGAGCCACTGCACTGATTTTTCTTCCACATAATGTAATTTCAAGTTCACTCATAATATAAACTTTTGAGCTGAGATTCAGTTTAGTAGTCACTGTGTTCCAGATTTAAAACATGAGATACCTCACTTTGTAACTGTGAAAGTATTAATTAACAACGGTGCATGTGGCTAGCACTGTTGCCTTGCAACAAGAAGGTTGCCGTTTTGTGTCCCAGTCATTGGAGGTTGCATGTTGTTCCTGTGTGTGTGTGTGTGGGTTTTCTGCAGGTTTTCTGGTTTACTCCTACATGTCCAAAAACAGGGATTGGGATTGGCACCAGCCACATGTTGCGGATAAATCGGTAGGCAATTAATGAATTAATCCTGTTAGATTAATAGCGTAAATTAATACAGAAACCACGATAGGTGTCAAACTCTGGCCCACAGGCCAAATTTGGCCCGCAGTGTAATTATATTTGGCCCGCAAAACCATACCAAATGACTATTAGAGCTGGCCCGCCGGTATTATCGCCTACAGCGCATGTGCCGCTAATACTACAAATCCCAGAATGCTCTGCTGGTGTTTTGGCATGAAAATACACACTTCACATCAGTTGGTGGCGGTAATGCACCAATTTGTTGCTTGCCAACCGCCAAGAAAACCCACAAAGAAGAAGACGACAGCAGTCATAGCGAACAATGTTAAGTTATATATTGTATAGTATTAAGCTTTGCTTGTTCCATATTCAGTTGTTAAGCAAAACTTGTTTGGGTCCATATGAAAAGGTTCATTGTTATATTTGGAGGAAGTTTTTTTTTTCAATAAATATCAATGTTGGCCCGCGACTTTGTCCCAGTTTTGAATTTTGGCCCACTGGCTATTTGAGTTTGACACCCCTGATGTAGAAGAATCAATTAAATGTAGATATGAGTTGCAATCTGGTCATTTCTTACTGTTTGCATTTCTCACTGTACCAGTATGTACTTTATGTCCACAGTTTGAGATATTACTGGTAAAACTTGCAACACTTGCAACAACATAGGCATATTATATTGGAGTCTCCCACATTTCAAAATAAGTCGCTCAGGCCCACCCACTTTTACTTGTAAAAATATTAATGCGTGATCAGTCTGTCCACCCTTCGCTTTGCCATTCCACTTAATCGTTAGAAGAATGCCCATTCCAGTAAAAATCTTTTCCAGATTTTCCTTGTTACCTCCCTTCAATAACTCATAGCACGCATGCAGAACATATCGCTACAGCAACTGAACCGTCAGTGCAGCTGCTCCGAGCTGGATGAGGTAACATCAGCCCCAGTGCCATCTTGAAATGTTCATCTTTTGCTAAAGCCTTATTCTTTTGTTACAGAGCGTCTATATTAGCCCTAGGTCATGTTAGATTAATGTTAAATTCAACTAAACAATGGAAAAAAAAAGCTTTAGCTTGTTTCCTTTAATTTATAGTACTATAGACTGGCATTCTTTGCATAAACTAAGTCACAGTATCCAGACAGCAGTTTTTTTCCTATGGAATGGTTATTGCAGTTAGCTGTCTAGTCATTGTTTTCTTTAATGGTACAGTTAGTTATCATTTCATCCAAATTCAACTATGATATAAAAGGTCATAGGTTTGTTTTTGATGGTAAGTCAGTTTTTTAATCTCAAGAATGGATGTTGTGATTTGAAAATGCATATGGTGGCCAAGGGATTTGAAATGTCTTTATTTTATTAGCATCAGTTACACCGAGTATAGTATACCAAGCCCCATCTGCTAGTATTTTTGTATTATCAGCAAGAATACAATAATCACATCCAGGATTTTTATTGGACCTTTAGTCTTTAAAGAATGCCCAGTGCTTTGGTATTTTCTGCATAGAAACGGTGCTTGGTCTATAGTCCGACAACTTTGATTTTTCAAATTCAGCTGACGAAAGGACCACTGGGTGCCAACTAGACAACCACAGCTAGGCCTTACATGCCATTTGTCATTTATTGATGTAATTTCATGCTAATTCCTTGACTTTTTAATGCTCATTTATTTCAGTTATTGATAAAAACAATGCTCACCCATTTCCATCTCTCTTGATAGGTTCTTGAGACTGAGAGTGAGTCAGAGGCAGGGTCAGCATGTAAAGACAGTAGAGAGAGTTCCATTGCTGATGTGAGTGATGAAGGGTGCTGGGCAGTTATGGATAAAATGTGATGTGGATGGTCACAGAAATTTATGAAGCCTCATTTCTTTGAAAATTGCCAACTACATATACTGCTTCTTGGTGAATCATCCTAGACTTGACTCCCTTTCAAACAGCATATCCAAAATGTACACTCAAATCAATATTTATTTTCGGTGCATTGTAGGCAGTTGTATAAAATAAATTGTATTTTATTTTGGTAGTATAAAGATGATAGGCCTGTTTAATTTTTATTTCTAGGAACAAAATACATCAGACAGAGAAGAGGGAGAGAGTGAAAGAGAGCCAGCCAGAATTATTACTGAATCTGTCTCTGAATTAGTCATTGAATCGAGTGTTTTTGCCTACTTCTGTAATATAGTAATATAGTAATATGATTTACTCATTTTATTTTTTAGTGTCCATCAAAAACCTTTCTTCCTGGTTTTCTGCACGACTTATATTAAGTTTTGTTTAGTGCACAAGGTGGTAATATTAAGCACTGAAGTGGAAACAATATTTGATCCATATTTGCACTAAAAAATATAGTTTGCTGTCCAAAATGCATTTTTTGAAGAAGTGTCAATTATATCATAATTCACAGATTATTGGAAGTCTCTCACTGTAGCCAGTATCTCTGCAGGCCTCTCTGGCACTGTGTAGGTACCGTATCTCCCAATAGGCCCCCATGAAAATGAAGGGTGCTGGTGTTGCAAAACCAAGATTAAACCACTTGAACATTCAATTGAGACATAATCCCAGCCATTACACAAGTGATATATGTTACTTGACGGTAAGGTCACTTAACTCACAAGCACGGATGCAGAGTTTTCTGCTTCGATTTTGTTTTTTCTTTTTTAAAATCTGTTTTAAGTTTCTCAAATTGATGTTGCTGCATATTGAGCTGCTGGAGTTGTCCTTTTCAGAATACACACACACACAGAAAAAGAAAATTGTTCATGTTCTCTAGTCTTCTGTGCATTTCTGCAAGTTTAGCTCATGAGATTCAGTGGCAGATGATTAGCAGTCGCAGTTGCATAATGCTCTACTACCTTTTATAAATTGTCACGCAAATCTCATACCATGTACAATTAGAAACTTCAAACAGTCTTGACTGCCTCTTACAAAGAACTTAATATTCTAGCAGTGGGTCTGCACTGGTCAACAACATTATGACACGTGGCTCTAACTCAAGAAGCATGAATTTCCATAGGCACAAAGCTGACGATCCTGCCAAATGAGAGAGTGAAGTGACTGTCACGCTAGTGTGTGTCTCTGCTTGTGCTTGGTGGTAGCCCAAGCACCCTCTGTAATTCCTTGTTAAACTTGGCATTTTAGGTTTTTTTTTTGTCATACTTTATAAAGTAAAAGCACCAATATATCAAAGAAGATTTTTATTTTTGTGATGCGTATACCTGTTCAAAATAAAATCTATCATTATAATGAGATTCATATTTAATTTTGGCTAGTTTTTCTAGGAGGCGGTGTGTTTATGGTTAAATGCAGCCCCTCTCAGGGGGCTGGAACTAGGGGAGGAATGTGTGTGCTTGTTTTATAGACAGCCTAGAGCCCTTGCTTTGTATTGGCGGCAGACTGCTTTTTGTCACAAACACCCTCGTGTCAAAGATGCAACAGCATCCTGGAGGAAGCATTGACTGCCGCTATGAAGTCGACAAGTGATGAAAGTAGCCTAGAGGTTGTCAATTAAGAGAGCCAAAGCCTGGACCTTATAAGTTAATGGGCAGTTTCCCCTCTCAGGACCTGCTAGGGCTTTATAGTGTGGCTTATAAAGCCCCCAAGTGTAATGCACCCCTATAACGTTTTCAATTAAGAGAAGGGGCATAAAGCAGTGCAGACACTTGGCAGTCAAGCTAAAATGTTTATAAAGTGGCATTTGGCATAAATTGGGAGGGGGAATTTCAATTGTTCCAGTTGCTTTAAAGCAGCAGCTACTGTGCTGAATTTTATTTTGATGGCACTTCATGCTGACTGGAAGCATTACAGACTTCCTGGTGTCTTCCCATTACGAGTTCCTTTAGCTTGGTCATATGGACGCACAGCCTGACATTGAAAAGCCCCGTCTTCCAGTTGTAAAAGAGATTAAAAGCAAGAAAAGTCATACTTTTAATGTACAATTAGAATATTATACACCGCTAATATTAGAACAAAGTGTCATTAAAACTGCATTTGCTATTTTGCAGTAAATTAGCTAATTTGCATTTATTGTTTTATAATACCACAGGAATTCACACCACACCTAAAGTTTCTAGTTTGTAATGCTCTTGGAAATAAGCAATGCTTAAAGAAAGTTCCCTCACTCATCGGGTGTCTTCTGTGGCTGAACCAGCACTGGCTTCTGGTAGAAAAATAAATGAGTGTTGAATAAACACCGGTGTGTTGACACCTCATTTCCTTGCTGATTGGTGGTGGAAGCTGAGCTTGAGGTGTGTGGCCATAATCCAATCAATCAAGAAAACAACCATGAGGACTATGTAACCAAATTCTGCAGCTATGGGAGGGTGTACAAGTTTACAAAGTAATCTCAAACCTTATGTTCTTTGTCAACTATTTAATGTTGTCAAATTTTCCAAGACACATTTTTGGCGTTTGCTTCAAGTTTTCAAATGTTTTGATGCTCTTAAAAATATGCAAGACTCCTTTATGAGCCTGCACTCATTGCTTATTCCCTTACATTATGTATGGGACAACTACTGTATAGCCATAGCTAAATACAAGACAGTTTGTAAAAGAGGACATAAACAACATTAGCAACAGGGATGGGCATTATACCAGTTATCTGATTCAATGGTGTCACAACATGGATTTCACTATACTCTCTTTACAACACCTGATTATAGACAATAGGCCTATTAGGTGCTGACTTACCATGATACACTTTGGACTTAAAACAGTGCAAGCTGATTAGAAACCTTTTCCATCTTCTCCTGTTGCATGGTGTAGAACACCGCCTTGTCACTTGACATTAAAACCTCACAGCCATGAGTTAAGCGCTGCAGTTGCCCTCCTTCTCTTGCACCAGGAATCACCTCTGAGACGACAAAGCTTTGCCTTAATTGGCTCGAGGCTTCACTGATGTGGGGTTTGTTTTTGTCTGTAGAAATTCAGATCAGTTTTTGCTTATGGTTATCTCTCCCAAAGGGCATGCAATGTATTTGATCTCCTCCTTTTCACAGCTCATTATATGTGTACTGTATAGGCACGAACACTATGTTTAATTTAAGCAGGGAAGGTGTAAAAAAAAAGAGTTTGTGAAATGCAGCATGTAATCATTTACTGTATTGTAATGCTGTATTTCTCCTCTTTGACAATTGCATTTTTGGTTTTTGCAGTGTCAAATCTACAAAACTCAGGGCTCACCCGTGAAAGATAGATTTCTTCATGTGGGTTGGGATGGTTATGTACAGTGACTTTAGTCCAAAATGCAATGTAATAATTGGTGGCTGATATAATTGTGGAATGTTAGATGTCTGATATATGGGTTGCTTAGCAATTAGTTAACTCATTTTAAAACCAAGGCATGGTATCTTATGGTCACAGTAAAAACCACATAGCCCTTTATTAGCTACACCACAACATAAGCCTTTTTTGAGGCAATGAATCAATAAATCGCTCTGTTACCTGTTGTTGACCCAGCTAATCTTGTCTTTGAAATCTGTTACAGAGCATTAACTTAACACGTGTTGCTTAGTGAAAACAAAACCCTGGTCACTGGCTGGAGACCAGCTGAGTAAACGTAACTGAGGGAGCAGTGTGGGGTGGCAGAGAAGAGAAGCCTACACTTGTCCCAGCGCTAGTGAATCCATATGATCAACAGATGGATATGCTGCCCCTTATCCTTGAAGGAAAAAAAACAATCAAAACAAGTGTATATGCTCAAGCACTGAAGCCTTTGATCATAAGCACATCTTTGGCTTCAGGGTAGAACTTCTTAGGACCCCCCGATTGCACATGGAATCGCATCTGTATAAACATGGCCTGCAAGGAATGTGTGAACAATGCAACCAAAGAATTTTGTTCAAGAAACGTGGGGTGGACTTGGCTAACGGGTGGTTTTTGTGGTTTAGATTTTGAGCGTGGTGGCCAGATTGAATGAAAAGTTGGGGAAATATTCACTGTTTTTAATGATAACAAAAGTGAAACCTGTGATACTGCTTTTTATCACAATACAAGTGCAAGTATTCTATTGAAGATTAAAGCATGGTTTCTCATTCTTCTTGCGGTCAAGTGTTAATGCAGTGAAATGGTCCAAACTTATTCCTAATCTATTCTATCTGTTAAGTTGCACACTCACCACTCAATATTGTCTTTATTGTCATGACAATTTACAGCCTCACCCACTCACTCACTCATTCACTCATCTTCTACCGCCTTATCCTCCACATGAGGGTCGTGGGAGACGCTGGTGCCTAATTCCAGCTGACATAGGGTGAGAGGCGGGGTACACCCTGGACAAGTCGCCAGTCCATCGCAGGGCCACATAGAGACAAATAACATCCACTCTCACATTCAAACCTAAGGGCAATTTAGTGTTCAATTGGCCTAATCCCCAAATCTGCATTTTTTGTTTTTGGATGGGAATAAGTAGGAATTTTCAATAAACCAAGACATTGTTTGTATGTTACAATTAAACTTGTTTAGCATTAATCAAGAAGTAGTCAAACGTGGCTGTGTGTGCTTCCAGGTTTAGAGTAAGCACTTCTATCAATAGGCCGAAGGAGCTCTCTAGCTAACAAATACATAAAAATGTAGGTATACACCTCAGAAACCTGTAGGAGAATCTGCCATTTTTGATCATTATCATCAATTATTAGAGGAAAGCATGCATGTGTTGAGACAATGCTGTTTTGGTCTTCTCACGGCATTGAACTGAGGTTGGCTCATTGCCATGGTGATGGTTGGCTTGTTCCAGGGCGATGAGGTGTAATTTACCCAGCATTTCCTGTCTGATTCATGGCATCCTAATGAGTAAGATTCTTGCCTTTGCTTTTATAGCAGAGTGTTTGTTAACCAGACGCAGCGGGGGGTTCAGTGTGTGTGGGTGGTTGTTTTCAGTGTCTGTGTGTTTTTATATGCTTGTGTGTGTATATGATTCCCTTTGCTTTAAGTGCATGTTCACCTATAGTTGGGTCTGTCTATTATAGTGCTTGTGTCCATGCTGTGGCCATGTGGCTGCAGTTCCTGGTTGAACCCCTTGGTGTCAGTGTTGACAGTTTGCCTTGTGATTAGGTCTCAGTGCAGCTTAATTTATGTTTCTTGTTCTAGTGCCACTGAAAGCTACATCTTATTTATTTACCTCATAAAATAGTGCCACTCAGTGACCATCCAGAAAACATGGGTTGTACTATCAACTGTGTGTGCACAGTAATGTTTTCCTGTAACTTGTTAACAGGGAAAACAGCTAATAAAAATAACTAAAGCTACTTCTCTAGTAGCTGTAGGCGACTGGACCTGCTTAAGCTGACTAAAGCTCACTCACTCACTCATTTTCTACAGCTTTATCCTCCACATGAGGGTCGAGGGGGGCACTGGTGCTTAACTCTAGCTGACACAGGGTGAGAACTATATATATATAAAGCTGCATACCTATATTAGAATAATTATTAAATGCATAAAGATTACTCATGTAACTAAACTGTATACACAGATACAACTCTTACATTTCTCATACATTGCTCCTCTTCATATTACTGCAATGTAAATGCCTTGAATGTTTTTACTCATGAAAGCAGTTGGAAGTCATTGAGCAGACATGGGCATCTGTCATTTTCATCATTTACTAGAGATATAGTATTAATCTGTGTGTAAACTATTACTCATCAGCAGCTGCCCTCATTGGATTGTGCTTTAATCACTAATTTATTTTATTTGTAGAATTATAGCTGTCACAAACATGGGTTAAGAATGTTAATATAGGCTTAAAAAGGTAGGGAAAATGTAACTTGAGAACTTCAGAAATGTGTGTTTTTGTCCAGCAGTCCTAAGGAAAGAAACAAAACTCTGATATTCCTGTTGTTTTAAAGGATGAATGCACTAATTTTCCAGCTGTACATGAGCTTCAGGTGATTATCAGCAAAAATTATGGCACTTGCCAAAACAGAAAAAAATAAATGCTGTATTAATATTGGCTCTTGACCCAAAATAATTGCTATTGTTATGTTTGTGTGTGTCATTAAAGTGTAATTGATGTTGGTATTGTAGTTCCTCAATATTGGGCAGCACATTGATAACAACTATTGGATCAAAATATGACAACTGAGATGTGACTTCACAAAGTAATTGTTGAAAAAGAAAATCATGTTTGGTTTGTCTGGGTTTACAGAGATGAGTTGGCTGGTTAGTTTTGGTGTTTTGCCATATTTGGAAGTGGTTTCTAACTTCCATCAGATCACTGGCACAAGTTGCAGACAGGCAGCCTCCTGTTAGCACTACACTTCATTAGAACCAGGTTCCACTGTGCTACCACACACATTCAAACACCAGGGCCATCTACTTAGCATCAAAGGAGATTTTATAGAAAGGGTTGTCTCTGCGTCTGTCTTCCCATCAGAGTCTGCTAATGATGCATGCTGCACACGTTTGTAACACTGACACCCTCTTCTCTCCATCACTCATTCACACTCTCTATCACTGCTCCCATTTCTCTCTCTCTCTCCTTCTGCTCATCGTGGTGTTTGTTTGGCTGCTGGGTTTTGTTTGTTTATTGTTTCCAGATGGCAGATGCAGACTTCATTTGTGTGGCTTTCAAGTTCCCAGAGAGCTTTTTACTGCCTTGGCTCAAGCGCTTATCCTGTTTCCTCTAGCCAGGCTTTATGATGGGCCTTTTATATGTAGCAACTGGAAACAACTGTCACAACCGGTCTGCGTCAGTAAGACAAGGAGAAAGCAAAGAGAGGAGGTTCTTTTCTTTTTCTTTTTTTTTTGGCTTCTCATCTGAACATCTTCATTTGTGACAGAGCAGTTGATCCACAGAAAAGGACAAAGTTTTTTTTTTGTTTTAAATACAAAGGGGGAGCATTATAGAATTATACTGAAGACCATTGATCGTGTTTCCTGCTCTGCATCATCAGCATTCCTACAAAGAAATTGAATAAAACATGTAAAACTAATTCATTGTTGACATGACTGTTAAGCAGCATCCTCACAGTTGTGATGAGGCTGGTACTACGTTGTTTTCAAGGCATTGCTGAGTCTAGTCTGGGCATCATTATGTGCTGTGACATCACTTATTTACAGGAACCCAGGAGGGAAACTCACCCTGTAAATGTGGGGGAGGACCAGTGCATGTCTTTACTCATCGGATGCGGTTTTAAGATGGAGCAGTAATCAAAGCTCTCAGCTATATAAAATGTACCTCTTTTCCTGAAGGAGGCCTTTTTTTCTGGTTGTTGCTGAATGAGTGATTACCCTGGCATTCCATCCTGCCTAATCCAATTTCTTGCAGTGTTTTAACAGTGTTTTTGACTTACCTTAAAAAAAACATTCACAACTAAAGGGGCTAAGCAGACACTCTTTCCCTGTCTGGAGGACACTCAGAAGCTGGCCAATTTCTCCATCTCAGTAGTCATTGCTCTGAAATCCCATAGCTTCTCTCCTATGATGTCAGTGCTAATCGCAAGGATACTTGTGTTTGTTTACTATGAAAAAGAGTTCATAGTGTGTGCTGGGATAGAGGTAGCTCTGCCATACAAGTCGGGAGCAGAGGCACAGTCATTACACTAACCTGCTTGTGACCCTGCACAAGGGAATCCAAGCTGAAGTGTGAGGGGATCGGACTTGAATGTTCACGTAATCAGTGGTGTTTGTGTTGTACCACCACTGAGCGCCGTGCTTGCCGGCTAATCTCATCAGGTTTTGGGCTGTGGTGATGGGGTGAGCGAGAGGACAGCCTCGAATGACCCATATCTCCATGCCAGCGTGGCCACAACACTCCAATTTTGATGTGTAGTCCGTCAGAGTTGGCTATGAGGCCTTTTATTGGGGTGTTTACTATTGGACTGTCTGGCACAATAAGGTAAAGCCTGTACTAATGCCTTCTAAGGACACAGCCACTGTAGAGAAATCTGGGCTTTTGCAACTGCATATACTATAACACTGTATAGCAAGGATTGTAATATACTGTATAAACTGCCTTTACAACAGCTGTATGTTTACCTAATGTAGTTAAATGGGTTGGACAGAATAAATTCTGTCAACACTGGATTTGTACAGTTTAAACAGATTTTGCCAAGTACTTCTTCTTCTTCAAAAAAAAAAAAGAAAAAAGTATGAAAGTAAGAAGCCTTCTTGATGACATAGCTTTACATTGTCCATTAGACAGCGTTCTAAACACTTCTTTTTGTTGCCTTTCTTTTTGTTTGTTCTGTTGCCACTTGTGCAAAAAAAGATTATTTTTACTTTTTATAGTTTTTCCTTGTATGAATGCATAATGCCATATGATTGTTGAGAAAAAGCTGTGACTTCGTTGGCAGTGACTTCACCAGTCTCCCCTGCATCCTGATTATCTCCAGTTGAATCGTCAACTATCCTGCAGTCTAAATCCTGACTGAACATTGTACTCAAAAATTTGAATTATTCTATTTGAATTGCATTTTGTTCTTGAGTTTACCTAATGAACTGTTAAGTTATGGTTTATAATGGGGATTCCACTGGAAGTTAATGGCAGTCACTCAGTAATCTTAACCAGTTGGCTTTTAATCCCCACCAACAGTTTGGCAACATGATTAAGGCTGTGTTTCAGACCGACTTAGCCCAATGAGTAAACAGTATTTTGCTGTTAACCTTGCAATCCAGATAATGTTGTGCTGGCAGTACAGTCTGTCAGTTTATTATAGTACTAAATTTAAAATACTAATTCTAATTTATGTGCAAAAAATATTCATGTTTACACCCTGGACAGTTAATTTTATTGTTTGCTGATTATGTTTAAGTCTTGTTTGTTATTTACATTTTGTTGTTCAAATTAAATGTTACACACATTGTACTGACAATGTTGCTCTAAAAAAACCAGGTCCTTTTTTAAACAAGGTGATATTTTCAAACCAATCCTAACCCCTGATGTCTCTATGTGTGTGTGTGTGTGTGTGTGTGCGTGAGGACACTGGGGCACAATAAAGGAAGTTCCATTATGAGAGGGATGGATAGTTTTCCTATTTTGGTGTTGAAATGTTATTCTAAATATTTAGCTTTCCACTGTAAAACAAGGCTACTCATTGATATGGATGCCAGAAATGGCTGCTCCACCCTTTTGGTGAATACCTCTTGATCTGCAGTTCACTTTTACTCATGTTTCATCAGCCTCACTGGACTCCAAGTCAAGCACACAGTCCATATCTAGTCACACCACTGTGGACACATAATTTAAGCATTGGTGTGTTATTTCTTATTATTAAATTTATATGATTTAATCCCACACTCTGTAAATTGTGTGTGTTGTTAAATCTACCCTTCCAAAGACTTTGTAGGGTTTCTGTCCAGTGGTGACAGGAACCCAGTTCAGTTCTTTTTATTTGAAATAATTAATAAAGGAAGATACATCCATGTGAGAACACGTGTTTGAATCAAAGGAACTTTTAAAAACTGTTGAAATTGTTGCCGATGGGCCTAATTATCACTGAACAGCTGATGAGGCAACAAATCAGACATTATTATCTCTTTTGATTATTAGCCCAGCAAATTAATGGAGGCGCCTCAGTATATGTTAATAAAGGATTTGAGTTGATGGAAGTTGACTGTGGTAGCTAAATTCTGGCAGATTTAATTTAGATTTTAAACTGATTCTTCTTATTTTAAGATATTTGGTCACCTGCTGTTGATGTATTTTTTCCCACATATTTATCAGATGTCTTTGTCTGGGAATGTTCTTGTTGTGCCTCACACAAATAAGAACTTGTAATATAGTACAATTTGTGTTTTTCACATAAAAGCAGACACTGCATTATACCAGGCCATCAGGTTTTAGACTACAGGCATGTTACCTATATACTTCAAACTAGTATGTTTTGTTTATGCAATAGCATAACTAAGCTTATTAAATCAATAGATAAAAATATGCCTTGCTGTGACACGCAAGACTGGAATACAGAAACACATGCATAACCACACAAACACAAGCAGCATGATAAGTTGGCTTATCTTTGATGTGAGCCGATTGACAATGAGACTTCCACCTATCAAAGGATTACAAATAAACGCCATTGAAAAGACTTCTGCACTAAAGGTGGCCTGTGTTCTTACCATTTGTTATTGTTTGAAATAAAGACTGTTATGTATTATTAGTTTACATTCCTGCTTTTGATCTAAATGTACCACATATCCTTTTATAGTGGAATTTGTTTAAAGATTTACTCCCAGTTGAGGCTCATGTATTTGCTATTAGGCTATATCTACCATGAAAACTGGACTATGCACGAGTTAGATGGCGGTATAGGCCACACCACAATCAAACTGTCATGCCTTTTAGTCCCGTCTTCGATGATGCGGTACTTCCTCAGGCTTTTGTCTCCAGTTTGGGGCACAGCTGTCAGACTAGGTGCTATCGACGCTCCCCTCCCAGAAACCTCAGGCCACGCGCCGCTGCACCCCAAACACTAAATAGGAGCATTAGACACAGCATGTTAAGGGCTGGTGGTGTTTGAGCTGTGGCTGTGGGTGTGTATCTTGTCCCATTGCCAGAAAGATGCACATTATCTCTCTCTCACACACACACAGCTGCACAACATACTGCAAAAGATGTCCTTTTCTCCATACTCTTCAATCAGACAATAGATTATTCTTTTGTGTTTAATGTCCCATTGACCAATTGCTGACTTCTGTTTTGTCTTTTGCCTATTGACCCCTATTTCTGCTTTTAATTTCCATCTGCAGATCTGTGCTGTGAAAATACCCACAAGGCCTATCTACCCATATGTAGTGTTGCAGATTTTGATTATACACCACCGACATCACACCTCAGCAGGGTATATCCAAACATGAAAATTAATTCACAGCTAAATGCTGCTGTATGCAGTCTGAGAAGGAGAGGAGAGGATAAATCAAACACAGGTTTACACAGTGAACAGCTTCCAGCATTAAGAAAGAGAGCCTAAAGGCAGTGCTTATTAATGTGCAAAGTAAAGGGAACAGTTACACTCCCCCACCCCCAAATGACACACACATGCATTGGTCATTTCATTGCCTTTGATTGTGTGGAATTTTCAGTTGGCAAACAAAATTTACCTAAATGATACTGGTGCAAAATATTCCTATAGCTACTTAAAAATCAGGTTAATGAAAGAGAAGAATAAAATCAACATAATGAGCTGAAACAGAGCTAAGCACTCAAAGGATGTCACATCGATCAGTCTGCATTGAGAAAGTCTGGCGAAACTACTTTTACGTGACAAAGCAAACTTGTTACCTTTAAAGCTTTTAATTCTTTTTTTATTAATTTAAAGAGCTGTCATTATTTCCAGAAATCTAATCTGAACAGCTTTATGACTCGTAATCTGTTCAAATAAATTCGAACATCACAGATTTTACAGCAGAGTAGTCATAGCATACAACAGTAGAGTATGATGGAATAAACACTCCTTGAATGGAAATCACTGACAACAGGAGACACAGATAGTGTTTATCTAAAATGTAATAATGTAAGTCAGGGCAAACGGCCCACCTTAATTTCTGATATTTTTGCCAGAACAACAAGTCTGTCAACCTGATTAGGATTGAGTGTTGGTCTCTTTATTTCTAATAACGTATCGGGGATGACACGTACAGTATGTCACCCTGTAGGTTTGCATCTTTAAGATGCTGTCGCTGCTGCAGCTGACACTGACATTTGATATGGTGGGAAACCTTATGTGTGCCCTCCACCCGATTGTAAGAGGTACTACAGTACTTAAATAGATGCATTTGAGATGGCAGCATACATTTGGCTTGTCTTGTTTAAAAAAAATAGTTTTTTAAACAAGACAGAACTTTGAGTGGTTGTAGTGGTTAGCAGTCGCGGGTTTGCGACCTGGTTGGAACAAGGAGCCTTCTGCATGGAGTTTGCATGTTCTCCCCGTGTGTGTGTGGGTTCTCACTGGGTACTCCGGCTTCCTCCCACAGTCCAAAAACATGTAGATTTGGGGATTAGGCCAATTGGACACTCTAAATTGCCCGTAGGTGTAAATGTGAGAGTGAATGGTTGTCCGTCTCTATCTGGCCCTGTGACGGACTGGTAACCTGTCCAGGGTGTAACCTGCCTCTCGCACTATGTCAGCTGGAGTTAGGCACCGTGCCCTGCGACCATCAGTGGATAAAGCGGTAAAAATGAGTGATTGAGTGAGTGTGAGAACTTTGTTTTTAGTTTGATGTTAATTATTTGACTATATGGATGTGACTTATAGTTTTCTTGTGAACTTCAATTTAAAAGTGCATGGGCATGACTTTGTCTCAGAGCTATGCAAATAGAATTGCCCCCTGATGGTTCAGAAATCTCCCAGCTGGCCTTTAAAAGGTGATAATTGGAAAATACAGGATGAAGCCTCAGTTGAAGTTGGGCTGTTTTGTTATTCCAAGTAAGCCGATGTAAAGATGGAGAAGAGAGAACTGTAGAGATGTAGATGAAGATGATTCTAATATGTTAGTGTTTCTTTATGCATTCTCATTCCATTGCCTGTCATATGAATTCCGAAAACAAAATAGTAAACATTCTTTTTGAGTCTATAAGTAGTTATAACAATGTCTTTTCTTTGCCAATGGGGTCTTAAGATACTTGATTGTAAACATGGTGTGAGTAGAATAAGAAATGGTCTAGGTAAAAATTCCCACCACCTACAGATCTCTACTCTGAAAATACCCACAAGACTTACAGTATCTACCCTTAGGTAGTGTTGCAGATTGTTAACATGTCAAGTAAGTAAAGCCATCATTCTTGTCTCTACTAATTTCTAAAACCTGACTCGACATTCCATAACTTCACGGGAAGGAAGTGGAGTCGGAAGGTTGCGAGGCCTTCCTTTTACAAGGAGAGATTCAAAGCATTTCTTCACTCATCTCCTTGTGTTGGCGTAAGCCTGTGCATCCGGTCTCCATTACTGTGTTCTTCCGAGTAAATCTGACAGTGATAAGGCTCTTTAGAAGTCCATCTCCAGTGAGAGATGGACCCAGTGGCCAGATGCTGCAAGAGAGTTCTGAACTACATTTCTTCTCAAACATATGTAATAGATATGTTAACCACGCTCTTCCCCTGCGGGCATTTTCTGAGAAGTATTATATTTTCATGTGGATAAATAAAGATCTCTAGTTCAACATTTCGGAAAACATTAGCCATTAGGCTATATTCCAGTCAAAATACTGCAGCATGTCAACCACCATGCCCTGTGTCAATCAGCAGACATTTCCGCCAAAAATATGCCAACACCCACTCTGCAATCTGCTCAGGAAGCCTTTTACTATCTCCAAATGGAATCTTCTTAATGACTTCCTGTACCCGTTGCCTGCTGTTGCTATCAGCA
Organism: Brachirus orientalis; assembly: GCA_016785285.1. NCBI lineage: Eukaryota > Metazoa > Chordata > Actinopteri > Pleuronectiformes > Soleidae > Brachirus > Brachirus orientalis. Next base: position 1,968,767 of record JAFBJR010000310.1, read on the forward strand.
TTTCAGCAATGGGCCAGTGTAGGTGTACTCTTGACTTTTGACCTTGACAATGAATTTCTGTTGCGTTCATGACTACTGAGAATAATGTAAATCCTAATAAAGAGGTCAGCAGTTCTCTGATTCTCAATACGTACAGTGCTTCACACAACCTTTGGTTGTCCAGCTGTTCCTCTGCAGAACCCAGTTATTACGCATTGCTACAGGCCTTGGCAAGATTAAAGTAAAAATATTGATGAAAATAAATTCACATGTCTGTATTGTTGATCTGCCCTGAAAGTTTTTCTTCATTTAAAAATTGATTTATTTTAAGTCATGTGCCTCATCCACCTTGTTTGAATTAAATTATGTTGAAAAAAAAAACAAATTGCATTGACTTTCTTGGCCTTCATTTTTATACCCTAAATACATGCAATTGGTATTCAACAAGGTGAAAGATTCAGCTGTAGCATCACTATACAAGGGACAACATGATGGTAAGATGTTATTTCTCAGGTTTGATCTAACAGCCTACCAGTCAGCAGACATTTTACTAAAAGGCCTCATAATACAATTTTCATGTCATTTTGGACTTGAAACTGAGCCTAACAATATCTTTACAAACATACAATAGTTGTATGTTTTGATTTTAACCCTAAATGTCTTATTCACCAAGCTTGTCATAATATTATGATGTTTTTGACATATAATTGTAGGCTAGTCCTGAAATGAGTTGGTTCCAGATATATTGAACATGTAACACTGAGTTTTGTTTCCATAATCCACCCCAAATGGGAAGGAAGGGGCACTGGTTGACTACTCCACCTCCACCACACCCAGTATAGGCCAAGGTAGGGTCCTGCACTTTCCACCATGTGGCTGTGTCTGTGTTTTTATTTCTGGATGTTTGATCCACCAATAACATCATTAGGTTTGCTGCATCAGCTGTTACAAGCAATATGAAAGTCTCACTTCTCCCTCAAACCAACATCTGTGTCCAGTGAGAGCTATCACACATTTTATTGTGGGTTCTGTAGAGAACTGGAAGTTTCTGTGAATGTATTCTATTACATTTCTATTAAATGTGACTTATATAATATATATTATAATGCAAATGTCAAAAAAGGAGACTATATAGTTACAGATACTTAAATGATCTCCTGAGGACACACTTTTCATTGAATAAAATGAAAAAGTGTGTCCAAACTTTTGACTGGTAGTGTGTGTGTGTGTCTGTATATATACATATATATATGTGTCAAAAGTTTGGACACACTTTCTAATTTTCTAATTTATATATATATATATATAAATATAAATAATACCATGAGGGAACACTATGGAAACCTTGTCAAAAATTAACAGCACAAATTTATACATTTCACAAATTTATACATTTCACCTTTCATCTAAAGGTGCATTTTTACAATGCACAAACATTAGATTTTTACATGTGGAACTTTTATTGCAACTGTGCAATAATTATTGTTTTTTATTGCACAGCCTTAAGGAATGAATAGATGTATTTTACATGATATGTATTGTATAAGTGTTGCATTTTATTGTGTCCACACCTGGAGGTATAATGCTTGGATGCTTGGCAGGATTTCTCCTCCAGCAGATCAGAGTCTTAAACTCCTCTTAGCTGCAACAACTCACTCCTTTCCCTGGACATGTCCAAGCTCTTCAGGTAGTCATGTGAAACCTCTGCCCTGCTGTGAGAAGTAGTTGGTTTGTCTCACATTTACATTCACTTGATATTTTAGCATTTGACTAAAGTGTGTTGTTCACAAAGAGGAAAGTGCCAATAAAATAAACAGTTTTCCTTTGCATTTGCAATAAAATGTTGTCAGCTGCCGAAAACACAAGTCGCATAATGTGTTACATTGGTGAATCACAGAACACCTTGTGCAGAGGCAGAGGCGGTGGCTCTGCAATACAAGAATTCTCTCCATGTGGTGCAAAACACCTGCAGCACAGAGCTCTGACAATGAAACAATCCCCGCTCCCTATGTGTATCCCTATGTTGTTGCTAGAGGACATGCTCTATTCATTTAAAAATTGTCATATGCTTTTTGTTTTTTTCCCCTTTACCTTTATTGTGTCATACATTCTTTGCGTGTAAAAGCTCTGCAAAGATACAAAGGCTCATGTCTGCAGAATTCTTGTAGAATTATTTTAAGCATCTTCAGTGTGTAGCAACACATCTGTTCACATATAGTTTTACTGTGATTTAGAGACATTTGTTATGTCGCATATGATATAAAATAACAAAAGAAGCTCCTGTCATGCTTGCAAAGGTGGCTGGGCTGGATTGGCTGTTACTGTAACTATAGCAGTATTTATAGATGATTAGGAGGCCTCTGGCGAAAGGGGTGACATTTCGAACAAGGTATTGATGAGGATTGTGCATCTTGGTCCAGGCCAGAGTTGACAATAACTTGCTGCTCAGCGTGGATCATCCTGCTCTCTGTTGTTTTTAAGGACTTCTTCTGTGAACTGTCAGCAACTGTCAAAATTTGAGGATGTGAGATTATTAAATGCTTCTAAGTGTAGTATGAGTAATTAAATAGAATGAATAAATAAATAACGATAATTCATGTAGACATGAGAAAGACCTGAAAACCTCAGTCATGTAGTGACAGACGTGGGCTTTCAGCTTTCAGACCTTTTTATGTGGCATGTGGTATAGGGGCTCTGAGCTGCTATGGGGGGTTATGGCCTATATAATACTTCCATGGTCAGATATTCAAGGAACTTCCTGGTGTGTCAGGATCAATCGGGCCTAAGCCAGTCTTAATTAAAGGCTTGGGGCTGGGCAGAAGTCCAGGGCAAAAGGCATCCCCGTTGGTTGAAAGAATGAAGCATCTGTGATTAAAACTCTACGGGGAGCATCAGCTTTATTATTCAAAAATTCCTCTTTATTAACTCTTACTGTTGAGCAATGATAACACAAGTGGTGATTACATATTTCTGTTTTTCCACAGTGTCTGTTTTGGAAAAGAGCATTGGTAGCAAAGATTTGGTCACCTTATATCTCAGTCATGAAGTATTTACCACCAACAACAGACTGGTTGTCTGCCATTTATGTATTTTTGTTCAGACACGGCTTGGGTACTGTTCATGTTTGACCTGTGGATGTACCAGTAGTAGCACTTTTAGTACTCTACTTTCTCTGTAATAACACAAATGTTTCAAAACGTATCTGTTACTGGGGCATTAAGTACATTGTGTTGGTAGAAAACTGAATTTAGGTGTCGGCTAGTGCTAGTAATGCTAAGCAAATGTAAACAAAGGCAGTGAAAATCTGAATTTGTCACCTAATGTCTCACTGAGTGTCTAACATCTCATGTAAGCTGTTTGCTGAAGCTGTTGCAGAAAAAGTGGGACTTCACACGTAATATCTTTTTAATATACAATTTAATTTTACAAATGTTTCTTCACTTAGGAGCTGCTGTTCTTGCCATCTTTGCCAGTTTGACACTGTTTGATTTAATGTGAATTGGTAGTCACAATTATGAATGCATTTCCGTTGTTACCCTTAAAAGTACAGAGTTTAGTGTTCACCAAATTTCGTTCACACATTGTTCAGCGACTGGGCTTAGGTTGAGAGCTTGGTCATAAAATAATGCTGGCTACATTCAACTCTATTTGCAGAATTATTTTGAAGTGTAGCTACCATTGTTTCTAAAAATACTCTATATTGCAGTACATCATCTTAAATCCTTTAGCATCACTTCTCCTGAATTTGTATATTATTATGGCACAAAAAGGTTACACAGTTAAGCTTAAAAGTAGTACAAAATTCAAAAGTTCCCAAGTTTTACAAAGATGCATTTGTAAAAGCAGTGCAGTTATTATGGTCAACCACTTGGGGGCACAGGCAACTTACAAGGGAGAGGTGAGGAGCTATGAGCAAGTGTGTGTTAATGTTTTGTGTTTGTGTGTTTGTTCATTAGAGAAATGGACTATGATCCGAAAGTCTATGCTCACTCATGACACATCATATCCCACAAGAGGAAATGAGACAAATGTCACAGATGTCCCTTTTTTCTCTTTCCTGTTTTTCTCTTGCCGTAGTTGTCCTCCAAATCCAAACATTGGACAGACAGTGCCTTAGTATGTTTTGGTTTCTGAAATGGATCTTTCCAGTGCACCCATCTGTCTGACTTTTTTCTGAGGTCCAAGGAGGGGTGCAGGGCATGTGTGTCTGGGCTTGGATGTGTGTATGAGTAGGGGCAACAGACCAGACATATCACATCGTTGGCCAAATATCCAAATAGACTGATCTAATGTTCCAGTCTCATCCATGTCCAGGGTATGTCCAAGCACACCCCAGCTTAGATTGTTCCATGCAGACTACGGTATATTGTGATACTCTTTTAACGTTCTTGGGATACTGAAAATTGTTTGGCAGAATGGAGGCGCACACTGATGTAGTGGCTCCATTTCCCCTCCGAGTGCTTTTATACTATATTTAAGTATTTGTGTGTTTTTAACTAGCTGAAGTTCTTTTCAGTATTTACTTTTTGGTATATGTGCTGTGGAGGCTGAGCTCTGTAATACCATTTCTTAACAATTACAATAAAGTACTTCTGCTAATACTACTACTACTACTACTACTACTCATGTAGGCCTTGCCTTTCCTTTTCTTGTATGCTCTTTCTCGTTCATTATTCTTTTCCCCCTCTTTGCATTAATTCTTTTTCCAATAAGAAGACCCTTTACACCTGTGGGGTCAACTAAGCATGATCTCTTCTACTTCATCCCCAAATCCTAGTAGACTGGATTTGGACATGTAAAATTTTGCTGTTAATAACAAGTAAATCTTGGCTTTTTACTTATTTTAGATGCTCTCCCATGATTGTTGTTTTGCCTCCGATAATTAGGTAGGTTGACATCTTGCAGCAACATTAAGCATTAAGTAAATGTGTATCATTTGTAAGTGTTTTCACCTGCAGAACTAATACTCTTAATGCATTCATACTATTGGGTGTTATGTAACTGTGCTAGCTGAGACAGAAAGTGCAGCCACCTTGCCAGTATTAATGCATTCAGGCTCTGCAGTGTCAGATGGCCCCAGTGATCCAGGGGGCTCAAGATGGCAATGCTGTTTTACAGTCCAGTTATATCTGTGTGTGTGTGTGTGTGTGCATTTGTGTGTGAGACAGTGTTTATTAGATTAGATTCTAATGTGTTTTTCATATGGTTTAGTGTCTAATGTGGCGATGCATTTAAATCCTTCTGCCCTTTTGCCAAATGTGTTTCATGGATATTCAGTGTGTGTCACTGTCTTTGCATTGAACCCTTCCCTTCCTTTAGTGCTTTTTTAATTTGTATTGGCCAGTTTACCATGATAAATGCCATATCATTAAGATTATGTGCTCCAGAGTAAATGTTAAGTAAACTGGTTGATTCTCATTTTCTGCACTCATAGGAGTTTAAAATCACAGAGCGTAAACTTTACACTGACTCATATTGAAAGTTGAAAATTACAGTGTTATGGATTTATTAGAAGCCCAATATTGAGGGCAGTCATGGAAAATGCTGGTCTCTCTGCATTATCACTTGTTAAGAGACTGATTTTTTTTTTTTAAATATATTTTTCTGAGGTGAGCACCCATCGATCCTTCCCCGCTCCCTGTCTTGTTGTCTCTTCCTCCCTCTGCTCCCTTTGCATAGAGACCCGGCGACATGAGTTGTGGAGAAAGCTCCCCCACCTCTCCTCCGCCCCCTTTCTCCCATGTACTGTAATCCTGACACCAAAAACCGCCCCTCAGAGAACAAGTGTCAGCCTCAGAATAGAGCACGCAGTCGGTTGCCTCCCCCTTCCCCTCTCGTAAGCGTGCTCAAGAGTGCTAATGTTGATGGAGGTGACAATTAACTATACAATGATCACAGTGATGGTGCTTGTACGGCTGCCTCACAGCCTCACTAAAGAGATAAGTGACTGATCTCAACACAACTGGGACTAGGCACATGACAGATAAGCACATAAAGGGACAGTTACTTTGGTGAACATAGTGTAAGCTTGCCTATACCAGATGTTCTGCAAGCATTATGCTGCATATTTGACTTGCTAATATCAGCAGCCTATTTTTAGTGCTTTATTGGAGCTTTGAACCATCATGGCTACATATTAATTATATGTATATGATAATGTGTGTAATATGATTCTCCTTTTGCTCAATATTTCTTTTTGAGAAGGAAAAAAAAACAACAGAAAGTAAAACACATTTTAGCTTTTGCCCTCAAAACTTCACTTTGAAACACGTCTTTAGGACAATGAAATGAGTTGTTCCTTACTTATGCCATAAGACTGATGCTTCTGCTGCGGCTGACTTCTCTGCTCTGACTCTGAAAAACAGGGGAAATGTTTTGGAGACACAACCTGAGATAATGACCACCTTGCAACCCCCACTGTCAGGTTGTGAAACAGCCCAGAGATATTTGCATGAAATAAATGAGAATCTTTCTCACGTCCGGCTCTGCCCCGGCCAAAGGTTTACTGTCGCAGATGTATGCTCCATCTGGCCCTGTTCTCCTCAGTTTATTTATTTATTTATTTTTTTATACTGCTAGGATACACCATGATGGTTTGTTCTTGATTACGGTTGTTATTTGTTCTAGCCCTCAAATTATCTTTTAAAGTCAGCATTTTGTGTTAAGTATAGCAGAGGATTAAATGTTGAATTTTAAAGTTCACAGCAGGATACCAGAGTTCAAGAAGTCTCATTTGGCTGAAAAGTGACAGCATCTCAAAAACTGAGTCATACTACACTTTGTTTGTCCTGCTTGGGATTTTCGGGGGAATACAGGGTTGACGGGGGTCAAGTGGTCCTCTATCCTGTGCAAACATGGACATGGTGACAGCCACTGGGACAACAAACCATCACGAGAACCAGGCTGTCCTGCCAACACTCTCCCCGCCTCTGCACTATACCAGCTCAGCCCCCCTCACCCCTCAGCCCAGCGCTGTGATCCTGCATAGCCGTTATAATGAAGCCATATAAGCCTGTTATTTGCTGCTTTACGACTTGTTTTATGAAGGTGAGCTGACAAGCAGCTCCCAGAATGGTTCCTGTCACTTTAACAGACAGCATTACCAAGAGAAAAGGAGCATTGGGGAGGGAGGGCAGGGTAGGCTAGAGAATGGGCTGAGGCCTTTATGTTAGTCCTGCCACAGCTTTGATGGGTAGAGGTCTGGCTGCAGGCTATCACTGGTACATTTTACGTCTTCCACCTTTTGTCAGAGGGACATTATTGACGTTTGACCTATGTTCTCTTTCCCACCTCCTCTTCACTAATCAATTACCACATCGATCCATTAATCAGACAGTGTGATGGCCAGTTAAAGGGCCCGTGGGTATGTGTGAAGAATTGTGGGAGAGGCCTCAGGCTATTGAGGAGGAGGGCCTTCAACCTGTGGAGTGTGTGTTACTTATTGCAAGTCCTGGAAAGGCCTTACTTTAAAGGTATTTAAAAAAAAAAAAAAAAGGTTTCTGTTTCTGTGTGAAAAAGTTTCCATTTATGTAAACAAATTAATGGCAATCTCTTAAATTGCTTTAATGTCTTGGGTTGTCGCATGGATAATTAAATGGATGAATTAAATGTATGGCACATGCAAATGTGCATATTGTTCATACCTGCAACAAGGTATCATAAACATAATTGTTCTGAGTTTAAAGGCCAACAGGGTGAATATCAGCAAAAATTGTTCTCATTAACAAACTGTTGTTTAGGGTGACTTTTGGCTCAAAAAATTGGCTCAAAAATCAGCAGCCATTACAGAGTGTCACTGAAAACAAAGATGCCTTTTGAATGGAAGGAAACATTTTTCTTCATCTGACTGTTTCCATGGCGGTTGTGCAGTAGTATAATTGTGTTGTGGGCATAAACAGAAACAGTTCAGACACACATAGGCAGCCAAAAGATCAAAATGGAAGCTGCGGGAGCGGATCCCATCACACTTTGATTAGGTTTGGTTTGGTGTTGGTTTTAGTGTGTGCAGACTTAAGCCATCACCCCAGTGTGTCTTTGCCCTTGCCAGGTTGTTTACCAAAACAGGGAAAGATTTAGGAATGAAGGTTGGAGAGACAGAAGATGTGGGCAGTTATTGTCCACCCCCTGAAGATGACCAGGGTCCAGCCGACAGTCATCCAGCTCTTGTGGGTTTAGTGAATTGAGAAGACACTTCTTGTGTGGATTTTTCAATTCTTCAACATGTCATTTGGCCGCAAGTGCCATTGTCCCCTGCCCCTTTTCTCCCTGCTCCTTCTGGCGAGACGAGTCGTGTCATCCCCTCGTGATCAGCACTTTTGTTGCTTTTGTTTTTGGCCCTACCTCAGAAGTCCATCTTGTCTTTTATGTCCCTGCCTTTCATGCATAAGGGAACAGTTGTGGCCTGTTGTGGGGCTGTTCCACTGCATTTCCACCAGTGGGGTTTCCTTTCATTCTCTTCAAAGTACTACAATGGGCCTCTGAAGCCCTGAATGGCCAATGCAGAGTGCACAATCCTACAGAGCCCGCTCATTTTGTTTTGCCGGAGTCAATAAAAATGCTAAGTTAAAAGCTAACCCCCTTATGCCCTCCTCGAATGGAGTGACTTGTTTGACCTTTTTTGAGTTCCCCTCTCAATTAACTTTTAAGATAAATTCATTGTTTTGAATTCAATTTTGGATTCTATTAATAATTCATTTATTTCAATTTAATTCCGACTTTATAGAGCGTGTGAGCTACATAAAGGGCAGATTTTTCTGAGCTGACTGTAACAAAGAGAAACAATTGATAGACAAAAAAATCAGGTTGTGATTCTGGCAAATGTACGATAGCTCTCTTGCCCATTACTTATACTTGAGACCAGGATGAAGACATTTCTGTTCTTTTAAGGAAGAGTGGGATTTAACTAGTTTTAATATGAAGGGATAAGGAGTTGAAAAGAGGAAAAAAAAAGAAGTTATCAATGGGCATTATGGCAGAGGCCTTGCATAAAGGCATTGTTTGCCGATTTGTGAAGCCGGGGACTTTGAGAAGGATTACAGGTAGGCAGGCATTGGCTACTGAATACTGAAGATAACCGCCATCACTCCATCCTCCTTGTGTAGATTAAGGCATGAAACCCAAGCTAATGAGACCAGAAAGCTGGGGAAAACATTACAGAGAGGATGAGTAATGGGTTTCGTTGATGGTCACATTCACTGGAATTAACTTTTTAAAGGAACATAGGGCCACATGGTGATATAATCTGAGGATGTAACATACACACCTCAGACTTTGCATCAAATATGAAATGCCAATTTCATTTGTCTCGAGGTGAAAGGATTGGGCATCATGATATTGGGTATTGCATTTTTCATTTTGACAAAGGAACATGTGAAGAGGTTAAAAATGTTTCTTTCGTAACTGCCCTGGACTAATTAATATAAAACAACCTAGAACAGACATTCAGTTGTTTTATTGTAAACAAAGTACAGTAAGTACACTCATCATCAACAAAAAGTTAAGTCCAGTATGCTATTGTCTGTAGCCTCCAGTAAACTCTGCACCCCCACTCCTGATCTAATCTGGAGGGGAATGGATTGCACATCCCAAGCCTCAGTTTGCTGGAGGGCAAGCAATGAAAGCAGGGGGCAGAAAAGAGAAAAAGTAGAAGACAAGTGTTTGATTCTTTCCTTTCCCTGTCTTGGGTGTCTCTGCTTAATTTTTCAGAATTTCTTTGCCATCCAATTGTGTCCTCAGACCTCAGGCAGTGTGAAAAAAAGAAAACATACACATACAGCATCATGCTGTGAAGAAGAGCATGTGTGGGGAATCTCTTTCATTGTGAAAAACAAAAAGAAGTGTCAGACAGGCAGGTGGACATGAAGCTAGGTAAATATTAATGACTTTTTTGACCATTTTATTTCTCACCCGCCGACAGCTTTCTGCAGACAGAGAGACTCTCGATGCTTCAGCAATATCGATTTCAGACCTGCTCTTTATTCATCTTTTTTCACCAAATTTAATCGGGAATCTTAAGCACCACAAACCTCAGAATGTAGTTTGCATATTAAGAGGTGGCTGATTATCATGGGGTAGAAACACAGATCTTTAATTTTTGTATTTTACACACAGCGTCTGCTCACACCACCATGCTGGAGATAATTGCAGAAATCTACATATTGAGAGGGAAGCTGTTGTCAAGGCCTGATTCAGAGTGGTTATCTGGTTATTTGTTATAATTCATGTGGTACAATGAATATTATCACCTGAATTAGGCTATTATACTGCCAGGTGGAGGCCAGTAGAGTTACAGGAAGTAGTGATCATCATGTCATGATAATGAAGCAATTACTATGGGTTATTTGTAATACAGTATTTACAGCCAGACCACAATCACTTGTCTTATTTCAAATTCAGTATTTATCAAAATATAATTGTATGCTGCTGTAGAGGAAGCCTACACTCACACATTTGGTAGAGCTGTATCTTCTGGGCCCATCCACAGGGACACCTCTAATAAAGCCAAAAATATAGCTGTATTGGCCAGGCATTTCTCAGGGACATAAAATGTCCAAAATTGTCAAATAAGGTCCAGTAAGAAAAAAGTTTGCCTTCCTTACATAATCATAAACTTTTGAATGACACATTATTTCAACCCCCCAAGTGCAACAAATGCAATCTAAAGCCTAGTACTCGCAACGTAACATGCTGCAAGAGTGTTTTGCAGTTCACTCCAGTTCAATAAAGCTACATTTCCACCAAGCAATAAGTAGCAGTTGAGCTGTTTGTATGTTTTTCTAAAATAATTAAGACAAGCGCTCTGATTTCTCAGCTTCTTGTCAATATTCTCTGTTTTTTTTCGTCCATATAACAAAGAAATTTTGAAACTGAATAATTTTGGTTTGTGGACAGAGCAAGACATTTGAGAACAAAATTCTTTTGAGATTTGAGAAACAGATCAACATTTCTGAACATTTTTGGTCATTTTGTGGACTAAATGAATTGATTAATGAAGAAAATAATCAACAGATTAATCAGTTATTAAAATAATTGTTAGTTGCAACCCGATTCAGAACTGAAGATGCCTCTCTGATGGCAGGTGAAATGTCTGCAACAGAACTCAAGCAAGTCTAGTATAGTATACTTTTGAAGATGCAATGAACCCAATTGGTGGAATCCTAGAAACATAGTCTGAGATTTAGTTTAATATTTATAGTGACAAGCTATTAACTGTCACCTCTTAAAATAATTTGATTGCATGACACAAGACTTCAGAGATAAGGAGGTGAAACTGGAGCCAAGTATGGCAAGCATGTACATGAGTCAAATAGTAATTGTAGAACTTAATAATAATTTATTAAGTTCTACAGACATTGAAATTATCAGAGGCTGCTCTCTTAAAGTGAAAATCAGTTGACAGTTGATAAGCCAAATAACTTCTTAGTCCAATACACTTGTTCTATTAGCATGGAGACATTCTGCACACTTTATAAGAATGTTTTATGGCTGTTCAAGGCAAAAGGTCCAAATATTGTTACGTCCGAAATACTTAAACATGGGAAAGCTCATGTAAAATCTAACACGGTGCTCACTACATTCCTTGCTTTCCTCATCCTCCTCCCCCTTTTCAGTGCCACTGTATGCCTCAGTCTGCTGCTGCCTCTCTAATGAGAACCATTCCCATCCTGCACCACATAAACCCACTAACAAACACGTCCCTGATCTCAGACCAGTAAATGTTGTCACTGTGGCTAGGCCTCACCACTTTACAGCTGCCAACATAACCACACATCCCTATGCTATCATAACCTTTCATGTAAAAGAAGAGATAAAAGGGGAACCAAAGGAGTTGGTAGCGCTGGAGTATATGTGTCTGTGGGGACTGTTAATTATACAAAACTCAATAGTGATCTAATAATGGGAAATGTCCACCAGATGTGGGACAGTGTAAAATAAAAAGGCTATATATAGTAAGGTCTGTCATTTAAATGATTTGTCAAAGCCAAAGGTTAATCAAATTAAATCTGTCACATTAAAATCAACATGTGTGTGGCAGAGACTAACTTTAACTTTAGGAGTTTATCAATCTCTTTTTACATATATTGAAACCTATCTTTTTTACCCTTCATTTTCTGTAATTGTGGCATATTAAATGTAGAAAGCATAATAAACTCAGGGAAAGAAATGCTGATTTTGGCCTCTAATACTAACCTCTACTTTGAGTGTACTGTTAATAGCATTAAAGTCAAGGCACCACCCCCTCTTCCTGTTTCCGTTTTTCCCTTTATAATGGAACTTATTTTAAATTATGGAATTATTAAAATGACTGTCATCATTTTGTACAAAAGCTGTATTACAGTATATTTTCCTTTTAAAGTGGGTACTTAAATTTGAATTTTCAACACCCCCCATCATGAGCAGTATGCACTGAATGGACTGATTTCAATTAGATCTCAACAGTCACCTCTTGCCCCCTACTACTCAGCATTCCACCTACCTACCATTTCCTTTCTAATATTCCTTTCTCTTTTCCTTTCTTGTCCATCAATTCAGACCCTGCTAGAAAATGACAGCAGCTGCACGTATTTTCATTGTAGTCCTCAGTTTGCATTGTTGTGTTCCATAGTTGTTTCTCCAACTTGTGCCATATTTCTCTGTAAGCTTTTTATCAAAAATGTCCTGATCTCAGAAAGAGTCTCGGTACCTGGAAGCACTAAAATGCTGCAAAGAACCTGAATTGTTTTAATGGCCAGCTACAACCACAACATCCCAAGTTAGATTAGGCGTTAGTGAGACTGGAGGGCACATGGAAGCGTAGTTGACAGGATTAAGAGGCTATTGATGTGAATTTAGCTCACTTTGAAGAGCAAAGTACAAGAAAAAGATAATTATTAACCTCCTCGTGTAATGGGGGCATACCTCTCTTTTCTGTACTACATTCAAAATTATCCTCTGAAGGGTTTCAGTGAGAGTTTGTGGAAAAGCTTTAAAATATTAAAACATGAAGCCTACGACCATGAAAACCTAAACATTTAGGGCCAATTGTGTCTTAAACGAGATTAATGGGGAAAAACAATTAAGATGCATATGCAATGTGGAGTTGCAACGATTGAATAAGAAATTAATCTGCAGCTATTTTGATAAGAGATGAATTGCTTTTACTTTTTTTTTTTTTTGGTGAATAAAAAATATTAAAAGCCATCTGTTTTTTACATTCATAAAGGATAAACATGCGTTCATGCTGATATGCCTGATATGTATGTATAGTGATATTTCATTTGATATTTCACTGTGCTAATCCAACAGCTATTGGGTTATGCTGTTTAGTTAAACTGATTGTCTAAGAGAAAAAAACTAAAATCAAAACTGTTTTGAATAAATGGAATTATTAAAGATGCTGTAAGAATCACACCCTCTTTGGAAAGACACTGTGCTGCATTGCCCTTGCAGTTTTTAATTTACTTGTTTAATTTCCAGCTTTACTGTAAGTATTGACTTTTAAACAAAAATTAGCAAAGATCTGACAGTCACCACTCATGAAGTATTTAACTCATGTTGCACAAATATTACACTGCACTAAATCTCTGTTACGTCTTTAAATGCCTTTTATTGCTGTTATGCATTTTTATCCATTTGGTGTATCTTAAAGTGCAAAATTTATTTTGTTTCTTTTGCATTATTGCAGCAAAATTAAGCTTTTTAACGAATAGTGACAGCTACACTAACAAACTGAATTTATTTCATGACTCAGCCACTGCCGACGCCCCTGCCCATTCACTTTCAGCTGCCTAGATATTCAGCAGTGTGGCTGAATTAGCATATCAGTGGTTCAATGTTTGGGTAAGTTTGTTCTCAAAGCACAGGTCAACGGCTCTCATCCACTTCAATGAACAGCTGAAGGGCAAACAGAACTCCCAAAATGAATTGTTTCCACATTTTCACTCTTTAGTCTTGAGGATGTGGCCTTCTATACTGGGTCTAAAGATATTATGAAGATGAATGCAGCAACAGCCTTTAATTATTTGGTCCCCAACTATTGCATTCACTCTTGCATGCACTGAAAATATGTACTTGTGCATTTATGATGCCATTACCTGAGTGTGGTGCACATTTTTGTGGCATACACTAACATACATGTATCTTCGTGCCACTTTGTGCTCATGTATGTATATATTTCTGTTGAAAGGGAGAGCAGCTGGCTCCTGCCCTCAGCCTGGCAGTTGTATCCTGAAGCATGGCGTCAACACCATCACTCTGCAGGCCCCTCGCTGCGCTACATACCCCGCCGGGCGGTTCTCTACTGCCCTGGCAATGATGAGCGAAAATTGAGGAAACTGGCCTCGTTGGATGTTGACTGCGCCGTCTTGGACTGCGAAGATGGTGTAGCCCTGAGCAAAAAGGTACCAAAATACACAGATGCACATGTATCGGCTAAATGCGCCTTCATTTCAACAGGTCAGCAAGGAGCACACAAACACACGGACAGCTGTGTGATCCTGAATGATTATATTCCTCCCTCCATCAGACAGGTGCTAGGTTCTAATCACTGAAAGGAAAACTACCTAAGTGAGATGTTCAAAACAAGCACATTTCACCCTATTATGATGACATAAAGGCATTGGTTCCCCCCATCGGAGTCCTTTAAAACAAGGTGACTATATCCCACTGGGCAAGCAGCGGGAAAGCACCAGATGCAGCAGGTTAAAAGCATTCTCCTCCCACCCACACGACCTCCCCATTGGCCCTCCTGAACTGCCCATGAAATTGTGATTGGTGAGTAGGATAAAGAAAGGGCCTGGGTAAAAAGTTACCTAACAAAGGTTTTTAAGTCATGATAATAAAGATGATTGAAATGGCTGGAGGCTGTTCCTGTAGTAGACAAAGACAATAAGATGATGCTCTGTGTGACTGACAGGCTAAAACTGTGACCCCATGATGGAGTCGGTGGATGTCAGAGCTTCTGTCTTTATTACATTTCAGAGGAATGTAGCTCTGAAACAGGCTTTCAGGCTTGGGGAGACTCTGAGCTCTCGAGCTTCATATCTCTGTTTTACTTTCAACAAAAGTATGCTCTTACCATTCACTTTTGTTCACCAACCCACTTGTTTCACATAAGCTGAAACTAAGGATACCATTAGTTTACAAAAAAAGAATTGTAGATGTTACAAACATGTTTTCTGTCATTTTCAAAGACCCTTCTGTTTGGAATTAGCAAATGTTTGATTTAGTATGGAGGATATTTTCAGAAGCTGTGTGTGCTATTAAAAAAACAAAGAAATTCAGGCTCTCTTCATGTGCAGAAGGCAAATCAGAAGGCAGAAGGCTAGTCCTTCGACCTTCAGCAATGCAAAATACAAAACTAAATTCCTGGAAATAGTACTGCATAGGTTGCCATTGTATAACCACATTACTTTGTTCCTTTCTAATTTCATCCATTTACTGACACCATAGAGGAGACACAATGTGCAAAAATCCTGTAACCTGTTTTCTTGGTAAAATGGAAAATTACTTATTGACTTTAATATAATATACCTTTCCTGGCACCCTTCCTTCATTTCCCACACACTCAGCTTCTTTTTCCACTGTGGCAATTAGAAATCCATGGGGTTGTGTTGTATTTATACCCTCCTTTTAAAAATATATTTTTTTTGTGTTGAATAAATTGCACATAGTAAACAGTGTGTATGTGTTTGAGAGTGACGGCTGCCAGGAATTCCATTAAGACAATTGGTTTGGGTACAAATTGCAGTGTTTTGAAAACAATTTGGCACCATAATTGTTGTACTATTAATTTTCTCCTTTGTCTGATTTTGTGCATACAGTGCATTCAGAATTAATCAGAACCCTGCACCATTTTCACTCATTACATTGCATCCTGTGCTAAAATTCATCTTTTTCATGACACATTTAGACTTTGACATAGTATGTCTTCAGGCCCTGTACTCAGTACCAAGTTTGAAGCACTGTGGGGAATGAATGGAGACTTTCTACAATTTTCTCTGCACAAGTCTTTCAGGTTGGATGGGGTATGCCAGTGGACAGCCATTTTCAGGGCTCTCCAGAGATGTTTGATTGGGTTCAATTGGCTGGGCCACAAAGAGTTATGCATTGATTTGACTGTCGGTTTTGGGTCATTTTCCTGCTGGGAGGTAAACCTATGACCCAGTCACAAGTTTCAGGAGGGATGTCTCTGTACTTGGTTCGTCTTCACCTCGACCCTGACCACTTTCTCTGTCTGTGCTGAAAAACACTACCACAGCATGATGCTGCCACCTCCATGTTTCAAGGTTGAGATGGTATTGAGTGGTGCCTGGCTTCCTCCAGACATGAGGCCAAACAGTTCAATCTTGGTTTCATCAAACCACTGAATTTCTTTCTTTCTCACAGCCTAAGAGAGGTTTATGCAGAAGTTCAATGAGAAGTGGCTAACATCTGGACACCCTATTGAAAAAAACAGATTTGTGGAGGACTTGAGTTCTTGAAAGTTTATCTCATCCTGCAATATATCTAGAGCTCAGCCATATTGTAACCTCTGGGTTCTTGGTCACCTTGTTTACCCCTGATGTCCAATTTGGGTGGACTTAGGTGAGCTCAAGGAAAAGTCCTAGTTGTTCCAGACTTCTTCTATTTAAGGATTACATTCTTGGGTTTGCTGATTGTTGTAGCCTTGAGTGTGGCCATAACAATAGCCCTATTCCTGAATGAATCCTGCATACACTGGTGGAATACTGAAGCTTTATGTCACTAATGAACAGCTTTTGCAATCCTGCCTGTGTAGACATGGTGTAAAATCTGCAGACAGTTTTATTAGGTGAGAGTCTAGTATTTGGTAGAAATGTGCGGTAGAAAGAGTGTGTTTAAAGAATTTAGCCCTTCTTCAGTGACAGTTCACTTGCTAACAAGACTGAAGTGACACTATTAAAGAATATTGCAACATATTAACAGATATGAGATCACCTCAGATGAGTAGTCTATTTAGCACCACAACATTTACCTCTTTTTTATTTTCTTCCAGCATCTTAATTTACTTTACCCTGCTGTTATTAAAGCAGCCTCATAATAACTAATAACCCAATAATCTTTATTTTATTTCTCCATTTTCTGCTATAGTCTTTTTACCCAGCTACTTCAATGGTGTAGCAGCCACAGTGTCTGTAAACTATGACATCACCCTGATGACATTATATCTATATGCTTCCATGTTTTCAGCTATATATAAAAACAGATCTAAGACAACATTTTACATGCTATACAGCTGAACCTTATGCTTTACTAAATATACAATAATATTATTCTTATTACCATATAGATGAAACCGCAATGTATTTTGTGAAAAGTAACCAGCATGGTGCACATGAAGATGAATGCAGCAAGAGCCTTTAATGGTCAAACACTGACGTGTTTTTGCTGGTGACAACTGAACAGTTGAGGGTGCTTGCCTGGAGATGACTATTCTCATCAAAGGACTTTCAGTGCATATCTAGTGCTTTGTGCGCAGACAAAATGGAAGCAAAAGAGAGAAGCCACTCTCATGTTGAGGGAAACAATTGGGTTGGCCTTAGGTAGAGTTACTCCACCAAATCACCCTGTTATACTTTATGTTCATTAATGTATTTGTTTTATGATCTGTCACCTTCACCTTAAAGCAGGCAAGGATTTGTATAACAAAAAAGTACACACCAAAGGTCAGTCCACCCCCTCCTGTTTAAATCTGAAACCTGGGAGTGCCCGCTTTAATTGCCTGCCACTTTGACTCCAAAAATGTCTGTGTAGTTGGCAGTAATTCTGGCTGCTTATGAGGCAGAGAGATAAGAAAGGGAGTAAAGGGTAGGAGCCACCCAGAGCTTGCTAACTGTCACCATGGACCCAGAGGGGAGAGGAGAGAGGGGAGGGAAGACAAGGCTGACTGCTCTAACACTCTTACACATATCATCATATCTGTATGATCAGTGGGGCGGAGGAAGAGGGAGGGCAGGTTGAAACCCCAGAGCGGAACTGACGGCTACACCTGTCCTCTCTTCCCCTCACTTCGTTGCCATCTTGTTCTTTCATTGTCCCTCTCTCACTCGTCTCCCCTCTCCTGGGTCCTTAGGGTTAAGATTGTTTATCTCTCCCTCTCATGTTCTCTCTCTGTCTCTCAGTGCCCTATGGTCCAGTATTCCTCCTGGTGTTTCTCTCTCTGGCTCACCCTCTTTTCCCCACATGGGTTCCTCTATCCTCCCTGACTCCCCCCTGCCTCCCTGCCACAGAGATTCTCTTCTAATCCCTGGAAGTTTGGAACTAATGAACTAACTGCTGAGCCACTGCCACGGAGCTTGGTCCCAAACTATACTGTACTTCACACTCGATTTCCTCTCCAGATGGCATGGTGGAGCGCCCGACTCGACAGGGAGCACCGCTCGCACACCAGCACGCGCCCTGCAAAGGCACACAAGCACAGAAGACATGTAGAACACAAACATGCATTTGTGCACGTGCAGACACACATGGGCAGAAATTCACGCGCAAAAATGCACACACGCACATTAAAAGGCATGTACACACACAACCTCTTACAGTCAACAGCCTGCGTCACTCAGGCATGACTCACTAGTTCTGTCAATGCATATCATTCAGAGACACTTAATCGTGGTTAAAATAAATTAATTCATTAATTGGAAAGTATAAACCATCCCCAGTTTTCACTACTGGGGCAAAGAAAAAACCAGAAACCATTCTTATGGAAACAGGGGTGTGATTGATCATAATTTATTTGACACTTTTAAGGTAAGCAATACAGAATTGCTTAGCGATTGATTTGTAGAACTTGCACGGCAGTGCACCTGAAACAGTTCAACAGGGATCCCTTTACATTGATTTAAAAACTAGCATAGCTATTAACTACAAAGATACACTGGTGGACTTGCTGATTGCTGATGCTTCCACATTGTAAAAAGGCACAATGAGACCATAAAACCCACCAAATATAGACAGTCCAAGTTTCGTTTGAATCTTGCAAGTGTAGCAAAAGTAAAAGTTTTTTACATCTGGGCCAATGAGCTGATAATTTACATGGTCAAATTGCTAGTTTGTTAGCTAGTTTGTTAATTGTTAGTTTTCTTTTGTTATGTTACTTATTTCTTCTCACAGCTAAAAAGATAAATCTTTGAGAGCAGCTGACGGAAGAGTAGAGGACACATTGAATGACATTATTACAGTCGATTACCTTTAGGATGTAGTGCAGTCAATGCATGAGCTTTGGTCCGTGCATGAACTATGTCTGGCACCAGAGATTTTCAACTTAACATAAATTATACAGCCAACTGTCAAGTGATACATGACCTCAGTTCAGTGTTCACTGTGTTATTTCAGAGGACACGGAAAGATAAGCGTTCCATTTAAGTGGATTCAAATGACTATACTTGTGACAGAATGAACTCCTGGGAAATAACACCAGCCAGTTGAATTATGAATACTGAATATTTGTATTAATATGTCAGTACGTGCATGCATTTACATCTCTGTATATTTGTGTGTGTGTGTGTGTGTGTGTGTGTGGGTGAGCTTACGATCCACACCTCAGAGAACCCTAGAGATTAGAGAGAAACTCCCGGTCAGGCTGCCAAGACTCACAAATGGGAACTGAGCTGCTCAGCCAGAAAATAGACCCTGTTCAAGCCAGATCAGAAAGACTGTCCATTCCAAAGTCTGTCTATCACAGTCAAAGTGTGTGCCTAAATGTGGGTGTAATAAAGCAAGACTATGTAACTTATGCTAAGCAGTAGTAACAATGGTGTTTCCAGTACACTGTAACAGGACTGCACAGTTCTCCCCAAACCTGACTGAGTTGGAGAGAAAACTAACAACATGGAAGGCATTTTGGTTTTTGTTTTCAAACCTAACATATGATCCTGACACAAGCTGAAATGTGCAAAGCGAATATTGGGAGTTGCACAAAGGTCTGTGTCACCACAGAGAGATAACAGGGTGTGTCATGATGTAAATAAATAGAGTCCGTTCTTAATACTTGTTGGCATTTTGTTGCTGCTTCCATCTATCACTCAGTCCCTCATTGTCTGCCACTTTATCCTCCACATGAGGGTCACACGGAGCTGGAGCCAAATCCATCTGACATACACATATAGGCATTCCTTCTCATATTCACACCTACAGTCAGTTTAGAGCGGTGGTGCCCAAATTGTTCCCTGTAATGGGCGAAAAATAAATTTTATGGGTGGGCCACAGGCCAAAGCAAACATTACGCCACTCTACATTTTATTGAAACATGTCATGTTTATGTAAGATTATCATTAAACTCAGATGTAAATGTTTAAAGCAATTAAACAATGATATGGTCCAACGTGTGTAATAAGAAGGAATGTACTTAAGACTAAATATAAAAAATTTGTAACCATAAAATGAACCAAAAATGTGAACTGCAATAACACATGCCCTTGCAACAGTTTGCCTTTTAAGCGATTTGAAAACTGTTGGATGGTCCAACTTGTGAAACCAGAGGGAATTTACTTAAAACTGAACGTGAAATTGGATTGAGTAATGAGTAGGGAATTGGACAATGTGAACTGAGGTAAATGTTGGACTGGCTGGCTGGAAAAGTAACAAATATGTTATGTTTAGGGTGCATACAACATGCTACAAGGATGTAGCAAACATTATGGAAAATACAGGTTCAGGTTCATTTATTCAACCATGCAAAATGTGCTAACTCAGCCAACAGGACCAGACCAATATATAATTTTCAAAGTTGTATCCAAACCTGACCTGACCCATTGAATATCAGACTGTAGTTGCATGTTCTCCTCTACAGCCCAAGTTTGTAATGCTGGTTACCTAAATTATGTTGTGCTCCTTGTCTGAACGTTTAGGGTTACTTAACAGCCCATTTAGAGAAATCAAAGCCTTTCAATTGCTCCCTATTACAAGAGGGTGTAGCATCAAAAAGATTTTTACAATGTTATTTCGTTCTAAACTATACCTTCTCATGTGTCAGGTATCAAATGAAAGCCTTTGGGAGGTCACTACAGGCAAACAAGAGGTCACGGTGCACTGAGAGTGAGGTCTCTGAAAATTATTGCTCTTAACTTTTTAGATTCAGTCGAAGTGATATATTTAATTTCTTTGCTTTCTCTGGTATTCTGGCTGCTTTTTGCGACACTTTAAGACACCTTGGTTTAGAGGACTGTGGCCAAGTGAGGGATGAAGAAAATGCTGAGACACAGAGAACAGAGAGATCTCTCTCTCCTGCTCTCATTATCCTGTTACACTCTTGTGTTTTTACTGGCAGAGCCTCAGCCCACACTGCTCTGTGCTACATGGGCTGCGAAACACACCCAACACTTGGATCCTAGCCCTAGTAGGAGGAGTGATGATGGAGAAGGTGACGAGTAGAGGAAAACATGAAAGGATGGTTGGAGGAAGTGGTATGGAGCAGATGTGGCTGTGTGATGAAGAAAACTGAGCAAAGGTTTTATAGCGTGTTCAGCAAGACTTAAAGATGTTTAAGAGATTTATTGAGTTTAGTTTTTGTTTGATTTCATGATGATTTTACTCACCCACTCATCTTTATCCTCCACATGAGGGTCACAGGGGGCACTGGTGCCTAATCTCAGCTGACACAGGGCTAAAGATGGGGTACAATCTGGACAGGTCGCCAGTTCATCACAGGGCCACATAGAGACAAACAACCACCCACTCTCACATTCACACCTACAGGCAATTTAGAGTGTCCAATTGTCCTAATCCCTAAATCTGCATGTTTTTGGACTGTGGGAGGAAGCCAGGGAAGCCGCCGAAAACCTATGCACACACGGGGAGAACATGCAAATTCCATGCAGAAAGGCCCATGTTCCAACTGAATCGTGAACCTGGGTCTTCAAGAGTGCTATGATGATTTCAATGATTTCAAAATTATTTTCTACTGCTCCTACGAAATCATTTATGAGAACTGTTGAGTTGTGGAAATCGTAGGGAAACGTTAAAATAAAACGATAATGCAGATCAAATGTTTTAAAGAATAAATATTAATTGTATTTTGAATTAAAAGGTCCATGAATTTTTCTTTTCTTGGCAGTGCTTACAGCAAAGAATGCAGATGTCAAAGCTCTGTGCATGGCATTTTTTTTTAAACCCTCAACAACAATAATTTCCCCTTATTAGCACCTTGGTCCAGGCTGAAGCAAGGCCAGGCAAAAAGGACAGGAAAGACATTCATCCTCAGTGGGTAATGAGGGGACTTAAAAGTATTTTCTCCATATCACACAGGTTCATTTTCATTTGCACTGCAGCAATGACTTTACAGCAGATTCTTAAATTCTTAGGAAGAGATTCTCAGACAAATTCTTAAGTGTTTTTAAAGTAGTAAAAGCTTCTTTGCATTTCAAAGGGCCATTTGTTCTTTAACATTTTTGTATTAATCTTATTGTACATCTTAGGGACTCCAAGAAAAACCTTTATTTGAGTTTTGTCACACTAAAGTCACGTGATTTTTCAACAATGATTTTTCTTTTTTAATTTCAGTGTAATTTTCAGTGTAATTGAGAAATTACGTTTGACATTTGTCTCAACCACTGAGTGTGCAAATGCAAATTTCTTCTGGCTCATACTGGGTTCAAAGTGCTATAAATGGCTCTGAGTCACTTACATATCTAGGTAACAGAATAACTGTAAATAACTGAAAACACTCATTTGGGAAGCTGACATACATTAGTGTTGTAAGCAGTCAAGATGTAGCATTCTTTTATTTCAAATGTGGCAAATGAGTAGAATAAATATTTATGCGTATTACCTACATTATAGGCAATGCAAAGATGGTAAATGATGTGCCTGATGAATAAACACAAAGCCTTGGGAACATATGAAAGAAGATTGAAAAGCAGCTTTTGTTGGCTATTATTATTGACTAATTATGGCTAATGATTTTGTAATAATTGTTTTCCAGCTCTGGCTTTTAGTTTTGCCCAAATTTGACACACATTTATTCTGATTCAGAAAGTCCCTCTTCTCTAGCCTGATAGTTGAGTCTTGGTTTCTGCCCCTGAGTGAATGTCTGAATCTTTTTTCTGCTATATCTCACTTATCAACATACCCTGAATTAGTCAGTCATCCCACTCCAGTTGTCTGGAGTGCAGCGTGTCACTTGTCAAATCTCATCCACGATGACTTGGAGCTTGTTACAACACACACACACACACAATACACTGACAAAGACAAATGAACAAATGCTTGCACAGTCACACTTCAGGCAGGCAGCCTTCACCTGCGATAGTCTGCAGCTCATTTTAAGTGGCACCACAAGTTGCACAGCATGGTGCAAAATGGCAGCTCTCAAAGGGTAAACAGAACAGAAAAACAACTACAGTACATGCTTATTCTGGCGTGTGATTTCCTACTGCTTTACTCAAAATAAAGAGCATATAGTGTTTATACATACACCTTCACAATAAAGCAGTACACCATAGCAGCACACCATACAATGTAAAGGTACTGTACTTTGTCAGTGATTAAAAGTGCAGTGAATGAACATACACGCAATTTCTGCCATTCTTTTCTAAAACATGTCACGCTATTCAACGTGGAAAAGTTGTGCCATTGTTCTTGTTTACTGTATAAACCTATAAACACAGAATCAAGGGCACTGTTGTTTTTGCTTTATCCTAGCAGCACAGGCGGACACGAAGATGAATCGGTGTAAAAAGATGGGACAAACTGAATCTGCTCTGCTACATTGGCAAACTATATAGAATCATATGTGGATTGATAATATATTGGCTTGTTTAGATAAGTGTAAACAAGCAAGGGCAACATAGGAGTCCTCAATATAGAGTTTCTGTAGAGAAGTAGCTATAACTACCACTTGCCTTGACATTAAATCTAAATTAAATGAAAGGACAGAGAGAGCCAGTTTCCATCCAAAGTCTATCCAGAGGCGATGTTTGACGTTGCTTGTTTCAAGCAGCATGGCAGCAGCTGGAGAGGAAGGTGGTCCCGCTGTGGCCTGTACACACATAAGTTTGGATGCTCCACTCTGATGTAGTGTCTACAAGGCAGTATGCATGCTGGGTCATGCATGCGCACCACTCGGTAGGATCCTGAGCGTCCAGTCTCAGGCTGTGTGTTAAGAAGCTGCCCTCGCTCTCCTGGAAGGTCAGCCTCTCTGCACTTGAAAAGCTTGATGTGTATCTGTGCGTTCAACAGCCATGCCCGCTTGGCCAACTGCTCGCCCGCCTGCTCGCCCGCCTGCTTGCCTGTGTGTCAGCTTCTAATGATGAGGATGATGGAGGGTATCAAAGAGGAGATGGAGCTGACGTTGGGGCGAGCTCTCCATGGGACGCCGTGTGATTAGAGAGGGAACTTTGAAGCAACTTGTTGGATGGCTGTCCATTAATGTAAAATATGTGTTTTTCAAAGGGCTTTATTCAAGCTCGGAGTAGCGGAGCCCATCGGGGTCAAGGTGTCAGAAGGTGGCAGAATAATCTCATTCTCACTTTAGATGAAAAGAGAGATAAAAGAAAAGATGGTGAAAAGTGACCTGGCCATCTCCTTAACCATTCCTGGTGTCATGGTTTCAGGAATACTCGGTTAAGAAAGAAAGAGTGCAGGAGACAATTAGCAGTCTCTGTTTATAAAAGAATTTTATACATGCAGACTGCCTATATATCAGGCTACAGTTGAAGCTGGAGACTTGACTGTCTCGACTATTAGATCTGTAAATTTTATAAACAATGCTTTTTGATCATTTAGATCTCTATTTATCTAGTTTGGTCAGGGATCAGTGTGACTCACAGAACGTAAAGCAGCACATATCAATTTTCTCCAGTCACTACGAACTGCAGAGGGACAGACAGAATATTATCCACCAAGTAGCAGGTTTATGAATAGTGAATTATAGCTGCGTAAATCGCTGCCTCCGTTTTAAGTTACCAAGATACAGTCACGGTTCTGTCGCGGCTTATGAGAGCGACCGTAATAGGGAGCAACAGAGAGGTTACAGCAAAACTTGAGGAAGACTCAAAGATCACAGTGCACTCATCATATGGGGTGACAATCCCTCTTGTCTGATTCAATGACGTAAAAGGGAGAAATGGAAGACACACAACAGTCCAGCCTGCTCATGACCCCTATTAAATCTGAGCAAATCTTTGATATGTACTTTGATACTGTTTTGTCTCAGAAGCTGTCCCGTGACCTTTTAGGGGTCCCCATAAGTTCGTTCTAATACAACTCCCCCTGGGTCAACTCTAGTCCTTTTACAGGAGATTTTGATGAATGGGCTGTCCATGTTTTATCTGTCTACAGTTTTCCTCCCGCACAGTCACGTTACTCCAGTAATCAACATACTAATGGTCTGTTAGTTGGAATAGTCCTTTCAGATTTTGCAGGGCAAAAAAAAACAAAAAAACAAAAAACAAATTCCACATATTTTACATTTCTGCATTTCATTTTTAATGGTGCACACAGTAATAGATGTCAGTTTGAAAATAATGTTTTGTGGAAAAAAATAGAAACAAAATAAAAGAATATATGCATATACAACTGTACAGCCACTTAAAGGCTTGAGCTTCTCATCTGACCTGACAACTCTTAAGCTACCATTTCCTCATGCTGCTTTAACTCAGACCACATTTTCGCAGAGAACCTGTCTCCTCTCACTATAGCCAGACTTCTCCTCATTTCATCCCCTTTTCTCTCCATTCCTGTTGCTCAGCATCTGGTTTGAATATAGCAATGTGTGCCACTGTGTTACTGATAGAAGTTGGGACTGTAGGCTTCTCTTTGATTTTTCTTTTTCATCTTTCTCATCTCTCTTCCTGCTCAGCCTGCGTTGAGGGAACAACGTTGAGTATGCAGCCTCTGTTTTGTTAAATTGGGCCGTAGATGAACCACAGAGAGACAAATGCATGCACACCAAGCCTATGCCTTTTTCATATGTTAATTTTGATGTTTTTAATTAACTCTGCCAGGGAGGTTTTTGCCAGCGTTGGTCTGTTAGCAAAATAACTCAAAGTTATTTTGATGAAATTGTGATTTTGATGAAATTTTCAGGAAAGGTGTGTAATGGAACAAGGAACAGATTATTAGATTTTGGGGCTGATCCGAATCAGCGTCTCGATCCAGTAATTTTGTGAATGATTTTCTATCATTGCTTGTCTGCGCTCTCTAGTTCCAGATTGATTTATGCTTAATTTAAATTCCCCACTTATGTATGTCACATAGTACTTTTTAATGATCTGATTATAATCAAGGAATTGTGTTCTAAACACACTAAATTGCCAAAGCAATGGATCGTAATTAAATGCACAGAATTTTCAGTCTTATTGAGAAATAATAACTTATTTTTGTGTTTAATGCACTTATTGTATGATATACATGCAATACAACAAAATGTCCTCCTGTTTTACTTGCATCCATGTCAGCTGTATTGTGATTTGCTTAAGTTTTGGCTAATTTGCTACTGGATAAAATATTGTGTTACACATAAAAGGCTTTTTTCCTTTTGGAATTCTGAGACAACAATACCCATGTCAATGGCCAAGCACTCTACAGCCGCCTTTACCTCTGGCGTTAAAGTTGGTTTTCTGTGATTGCAATTGGGTAGTGCCTGACCAATTGTAAGTACATGTGTAAATACATTCAAGGATGGATTGTTATCCGATCTGCCAAACAACTTCGGGAGGTGGTCAGAGACACATTGCAACCAGATTGAACAGAAATGTAAATGCAATGCATTTGCAAATGCAAGCGGAGGCACAAAACTGCACAGTCTCCTCTGCTTTCCACGTCCATACAATAGCACGACTTCACAAGCAGCTAACGTTGTTGGTATTGATATGGCAGCAAACATAGGGGGAGGTGACGTAAGGGGGTAACCATGAATCAAATAGCCATCGGATCTTGATGACACTGAAGATGCATGTTAATATCATAGGAAAATGCATGTGGTGAAGTGTTATGCCAGGGGTAAAGAGGCCTAAAACTGTAATAGCTGTTTAACACTGAGCAATGAAAGATTTTAGCAAAGGTATTTCACCAACAGCTGTTTTCTGCGTAAACAACCTCTAAATATACTTTAACAGACCGTTAACTCTCTGTCTTTGCTCTGACATCCTTCCCTTACATCCTGAAGGTGACACCATCATTTTATTGTATTTACGTATCACTGAAATTCCCTTTCAAACAGCACATCTTCACTTGTAGCTGTTATTTACTATTTTGGTGCTCAAGGCCCAACGGTGTGATGAAATCAGCCATTTACAAACCCTAATCAACAGCATTTCAACTCTTCGAAAGGTAATTAGGTAATTAATGCCCCTGTTTTATTACTCAAATGCTCTGTAACTACACTTGATTTCAAAATGTACAGTTTTAAATCTTACAGTTTCACTTAGTTTGAGTGAATCAGCATTTTTGTTAGGGTTAGGGGTTAGGGTTAGGGTTAGGGTTAATTACAGTGTAGCTGACGATTTTCCATCTCTTTTATGCTTGTGTGCTGCAGACGGAGGCCAGAGAGACCATTCCCAGGATGCTGGTAGAACTGGATCTTGGCCGGACAGAGAAATGTGTGAGAGTGAACTCGGTGTCCAGTGGCTTAGCTGAAGCTGACCTGCAGGTCATTCTGCAGGGTGAGGTTCTGCCTCCTGCCATCATGTTACCCAAAGTGGAAGACACACAAGAGGTGCAATGGGTAAGGTACAAACTCTGGCCTATCCAAAGTGAGTTGAATGGTGTCAGTTTAAATGTGACTTTTTCTCCAGAACCATACAAACACCGACAAACTGTTGGAATACATGCAAAAACAAAACAAGCCTGAAAATACCCACGGCATTTCACTCTTTCACCTCTGAATGTCTTAAAATAACACAGTAGTGCTCTTATACAAACTCATGAAGTAAGAGGACACCACGGGAATCTTCAAAGCAATCATAACAAACTTTTCCATTTCCCAGTAAAAGTGGGAATCGATCCCTGTGGCAGGACTCAGGGATGGACTGAGTGTTTTTCTTGGCTGCAGCTCAAGAAACGGATGACATTTCTTCAGATTAGCTTCAGAAGCCTGAAACGTTTCTATAACAGCACAAAATAGTTTCTTTTGTTACTTCTGAACGTATTGAATACTGGCTGGAACAGTGTCATATGCTGTGGCTAAGAAATGTATTCAAAAAATAAACTACTCAGATGGGCATGATGAATAAGTGCAGCAAACGTATGTCACCTTCTTCCTGATTTTTAAAATGCATTTAATGTCAGTATGACAAAGTCACAGGCCAGATTTGATATCACATATCCCCAATTTTTTCCAGTGGCTGTCCAAAAACCTACATGCAAGTTTTGACTTTTTATTCTTACGAAATTAATTCTGTCATTTGTTCAAACTAAGTGGACCTGTGCCCTAGTTGAAAGGTATTTGCCTGGGCTTGACCGTCCCTTTGGCTTCCTATAAAGGTGCGCTGTACGGATGTCAGGTCCTGAAAGGTCAGGAGCCAGTGACATCATTAATGCAAGCCTTTCTGATCAGCTCCATATGGCTCACTTACCAGGATTACACAGGGTACTATCTGTGCGTTCTTTACTGTTTGAATACAGTTTTTATTCTGATTGACAAATAGGAGAGAAAGACCAAAAACTAATTATTCACCCTTTAAAAAAACATACTGGATATATAATTGATATGAGAATAAGAACATTGTCTTGGATTTTGGACCCCACCATATTAATAAATATAGTCAAACATGGGGAGCAGGAAGCTTCTAACTAGGGTTTTTAATTAGAACATGTCTATTTCCTGCTGCCCTTTCTTTTCTTCCAAGTGTAATTGCTGACAGGTGTTCACTAATTCTTCCCCTGAGCTCATTGATTTCACCTTTTGCTGATTTTCCTCACTTAAAAAGACACTTATTCTGTATGAAATCATTTTTGAAATACAAAAAACGTTATTATTAATAATAATAGATTGTAGTTTACACATTTGAGATATCTAAATGTGAACAATATTTCCTTTTTTTTTTTTTTCTTTTTTTTTTGCGAGAGCTACAATAAATCATGTTTACTGTGTGTAAGTCTCATGCTCAGGTTTAATTCTCCCTTAGAAGAAATACATGCAAATACACTGTAAACTAGTTTTAATATAAGCTAGAGTAGAGGCTGTGTTTTTGCGTTAGCAGGTGCATGTCTGCTCCTGACACAAAGTCAAGTTTGTGGACGGAACCTTGGTTCTTTAATGTGCGCCCATGTGTGCCCACCCTACGGCTTTTGCTGTGTCTGCTTTGCATATCCTTTTTCTGTCTGTTTGTGTGTTTATGTATCAGTGTTGTAAACATGTGTCTTTCCCTCCTTTTGTAAAGCAGTGCTGTAAATCCCTTTAATTGTTTATTTTTCTCTTTTTATTGATATTAGCACAGGAACCTCCAGACTGATTTGTCGCTAAAAGATGGACTTGCTTGTTTCTCTTTGTGTGGAAATCTTTAGCTCTGCCTTTCTCGTCTCCCCCAGCCCTTGTGTGACTGACAGGCCTTATTGGGCTATAACAGGCGTAACTCCCTCCTTTGTCTGAGGACAATTCTCACCCAGATTCGGAGCCATGTGCATTCTTTGCCTACCACACTATTTGGTGTGCACTGGGACCAAAAGAATCGCACCCCGTCCTGCTCCTCCTCCTCGACTCCTCCTCCTGTCCCCTCCCCTCATCCCTTTCTCCGCTTCCCCTCTGTGAAATGAACACTTCAGCAGGCCGGAAACATTTAATCTGGCCCCCTTTTGAAGAAAATTAATTGAAACTTGTCCCACTATAGCGTCCTTTCTCCAGCTCCATCTCTCCCTCCTTCTCTTTTCAGGATTGGGTGGTGAAATTGTCAGAGGGCTTGTTTGTAGCGTTACTTTGAATGGCAAGAAGAGGTGTTATTTCTTCTTTCTTTTTCCCTTTCTTTTTTCTATTCAGTTGAGAATAACAAATTAAAGGGTCCTAGATTTGAGAGCCATTGACAGATAATGGTTGCTGTATGCACTGCAAGAACAATGAGCGGGGACTATAGCAGCTCTTGTGCCGTGTAAATCAGGCCCTCAGAGTGTATAATAGCTGGAGAGTAGAATACAACAGAGGGACAGAAACATGTCGTCAAAGAGCATTGAAGGATTTTTAGTCAGTGGTGCCGCATTGAGCTGTCATTTGTTTTCCTTCAGCTGAATCTAAATAGCCCCCTTGGCTCGCCGCAGCCTTGTTAGGGTTTGTGACTTTGCGTGGCTCAGTGTAGTGGTGGTAATCTCTGTGTGTAATATCAACTAGCTTTCCACACAATGGGCCATATCTACCTAGTTTCCGCTGTCACAGAAATAGGTTTATCTACACTCTCTTTTTCACACTCCTCCTCGGACCCCTGCTCCCACCCTTTCCTGTGTTTGGAGGGGGGGGGGTGTATTATGCTAAGCCCCCAGCGTTAGTTTTTATGTTGCCATAGCAGCCTTGCTCCCACAGGGTTGTGACCTCAGATGATTACAGTACAAAGCCTATTGGTCTTGAAAACCTCTTTGAAGATGAAAAGTCTTTGATGGTTTGTATTTATGCAAATCTCTCAGATATGATTTATCCAACTGAGATTGAATGGAGAGATGATTAAAATTGCCTCTATTTTTTGAAATCCTTCAATGGAGGCCCACTCTTTCAGTTCCGAGAACAAGAGTGGTGAATGCAAGCGCAGGGGTTATTTTGCTCTTCATTTAAAAAAAAAAAAAATAGCACTTCCATACCTGAGGTTATTTATACCTTTCTTTTTCCTGGTGTGTCAAAGAGGGAGCAGGAAAATGGAAAAGAAGCAGGCATATGGAGTAAAACATTTCTAGTCTGCTTTTTTTATAACTCTTTTTTTTCCTTTTTTCTTTTTTTTTTTGACTGGCTTTGAAAGGAAATATCTGACAGAGGGGGCTTTTGTGTGTTTCCAGATGATAGATTTAGGAATTTGGGCTACCCCACTGGCAGTCCAGGGCTAGCTGTGAACTGGTCTGTTGGAAAAAATTGGAATGCTTTGGTGTTCAAAGAATTGAACTTGGTTTTAAAGCCCTACTTAGGTGAGCTTGCATATTAGCAGGAATCGTGCAGAATAAAGGCCTCAGCAAAGTGTCACATCACACTCTGATTGTTGCTCCAGTCTCCCTGTTCCCGACCATGGAGGGGGACGCAAAACAACACACTCACAGACATCTCAAACCTTGTTTCTTCTCTCCTTTAAGTTTTTTTTTTCGTTTCTTCAGGGGTTTGCCGTGTGTATGCATGTGCTCGTTCGTGCATGTGCACATTTACATGTGTGCACACTCTCTCGGGGGAACACATGCTGTAGTTATGCAGAGCCTCTGAAAGAAGGTAGAGAAGAAGACTTCAGACGACAGGGGAAACCCTGGTGATAATGTAAAATATTTTATTTCACTCGCTTTTGTTGCCGCTCTCTTCTGCTTGCTTTTTCTGCTATTTGAACCTCGCACATGTCTCTGAATAAGGACTGCGCTGGGAATGGTGTAGGTAATAAAGGTGTCAAGATTTGTATCAAAAGTGAGTTTTTTGAACAGTAAAATTTGGTTTTCTTCCCCCTCTGTCAGTCTCACCCCACAGTGGTTTTTCAAAGATGTGTCATAGCATTTACCATTGTCGCTGCTGAACATTTTGTCGCGTATTTTTAAATTCACTTTGTCAAAATCGCTCCAAACCTCACCTCACTTCACTGATGGTGGCACTGACACTGTACCATTACCTTGAACAGAAATGATTGTCAATAGATAATGTTTTCTTGCAGAACAGTACCATGCAACAATCCAATGCCTGAAAAGGTAATTGTTTAAATGTCACATGAGTATACAGTATTGCTCCAACAATGAACAAAATGTCTGATGAATGTGATGACATGTGAATGTGATTATTTGGAGGTTTATTGTTTTCCATTCGCAGAAACAGTGGGTGTTGTTAATGAGCTGTGCGTGAGATTGTCCTTCCTGTGTGTTAAGTTTGTTGACAGGTTTCAGCACAACTTGAAAGGACAGACACTGACAGAACCCATTCGCCTGGTCACCTATGTAGAAACCGCTGTGGGCCTGCTCAATTTTAAGGTAAATTACAAACAAGCCAACCCCTCCTCCTCCCCAAAAAAAACTGCATGCGTAAGATATTTTTGCTGTTTCTCCATTGTTCATCTTAGATTAAAGAAGGCATCAGCGAGTCGAGCATAGCACTCCACGTGTCCACAATAAAAGACATTCAAAGCTTTTGGAAAGTCTCTCAAAATCATTTCCCTTCTGTCTTTCTGTGTGTGTGTGTGTGTGTGTTTCCCTGTTCCAGACATGCTGACACTTTTTAATTAGAGCAGTTTTAATATCATCATAGTGGAAAAGTTCTTAATGATATTTTGGCAAGCATCAAAGCAGTTTCTGTTATAGTACAGCACGACCTTCAGCTACATGGGGAAAAGGGCATGGTTTTTTTTGGGCATTTGGAGAGAAACAAGCTGTCCTCCCTACTTTTGATTTGTCTTTTAGCTCCCTGCTCTCATTGTTAGACAGTGTTTGTGGGTTCTGAGTGTGTGCCTGTGTGTTTTGATGACAGGGGGTTGCCTCTGTGTGCTTTTTGGAGAACACCCTGCATCTTTACCCAGACTGAACCCAAGGTTACAAGCATGAAGAAAAAAATCGCTGTGGCACAGCCAGTGGTGAAATTAATTTGGAGGCCAACAAAAGCAGGAGACATGTTATTATTGTTTCACTCTGTACACTGCAGACTGTGGCATACCAGATTTATTTATTTGTTTTACTTTTCTTACCCACTAGTTATGGTAGCCATTAGTTCAGAATTGTATTTCAAGGTTTTACCATGGAGAAAAACAAACATTTCTTGTATTTTTCTTTAAATTGTTTTGTTGTCTTGATCTTTTCAAGCTTGTAATCTTAGAAGTACATTCTTTAATCAGCCCAAATAGCGTGACTTTGTAAATGTGTGGTAGAATAAATATCGGCGGCTAAAGCAACACCTGCTTTTCTGTCTGGATATTGACATCTAAGTGTCTTGGATCATCTTGTTATCAAGAGACAAATCTCACTGCTCCTGTTTGTGTTGGTTTGTTGTCATGTACAGTATGCGTACTGTATGTGCCTGTTGGCTTTTTGTGTTGATGAATACATCAGTTTTCATGGAGAAAAAAAGCTGCTGAAGATTATAATTTGACACAGTATTTATTGGGAGATTTGTTGGAGACAGTTTGGTGTGATTATGCTTTATCTGTCTGCAAAGGAATCCCAGATTGTTTGAACTACTGTAGGAATATCGGAGTGTAATTAGATTTCCTCGGCAGTATGTATGCCAACATGTCCAATATTTCATTCCCCCCTTTGGATCTGTGTCACTTTAGTCAGCCTGTATTATGCTAATATACGTATGCTCTCTGCAGGCGGTGTGTGAGGAAATCCGTCGACTTGCTCCCGGGGCTGGTCTTCACCATGACGCCGTAGTGTTTGGCTCTGATGACTTTTGTGCCAGTATAGGTAGCCTTTTACACTTTTAAAATACTTTTTTTTTTTTCCTTAACCACAGCTGTGCTTTTATCTCTTTCCTCCCCTTGAAAAACTCATTATGTAATGAAACCTGTGTTTTTAATAAAGGTTCATCCAACTACAGAAAAAGTAGTGGTTTGTGGATTTAGTATGAGAGGAAGTTCAACATGCAGTGATAGATTTTGATCAGTCCTCAGGTCGTTACCTACCTTTCCTTTCTTCTGTCTAATTTTTTTTCAAGTCAGATGCAATACTCTCTTGACACAACTTGCTCTATGAATTTAAAGCACTAAAGGTTTTAACAATTAGCCAAGCACATTTTCTCAAAGTACAGTTATGAGGTACTTATAGTTCAGTTATTCCAAGATATACTACTTTGTACGTTACCTCTGTTGTTTTGGAAGGAATTATTATGCACTCCATTACATTTATCTGAGAACTTGAGTAACATGTTACTCGTAAGATCAACAACAAACAAACAAACAACAACAAAAAAAGTTTTAAGGCACAACATTACGTTGAAGCGTGGACCAGTGGCTTCCAAATGTTGAGGGGTTGTCAAAAAAAAACCAGCCAGGCTAATATTTCAAACATTTATGTTAATGGGATTTTCACACACACACACTTTTGTTTTGAATATTGAAATTTCCAATACCTCATTTAAACAATCCTATTCTTTCTCTCAAGGTGCCACACGGACCAAAGAAGCCAAGGAGCTCCTTTACGCCAGGCAGAAGGTGGTTGTGACTACCAAAGCGTTTGGGCTGCAGGCCATCGACCTGGTCTACATTGACTACAAAGATGTGGAGGGGCTGAGGCTCCAGGCCAAAGAAGGAGCTCTCATGGGCTTCACAGGTGAGGTGCCTCTTATCTGTCCTATCCTATCTGTCAAGTCCTAATCTGAACATGTCTGTCTGAATGAGATTCCTCTCGTTTCTGCAGTAACTTGCTATTTTTGTATACCATATATTCTTCACTTCTTCTTCACGTCTGCCGAGCATCTGCTTTTCTTAAATATAAGGAGGACATTTCTTAAACGTAGGAGGATGCTGAACATCTTGTATATTTTTTGACATACTTGTATTGCATATTGTACTGAAGATCTGACATGTGAATGACCATTGTGTCTCATTTTAAGTCTTCCTTGTCTGTGCCATTTTTTTTTGAACACTTATGCTGATGCTGCAGTAAACTCCTTGTCAGACTTTTCTTTCTTTTCGTGTCTTCCATGAACGGTTTTGTTTCCGGTATCTGTACTTGTACACCTGCTTTTACTTGTATACAAATGTGCATGTTTGTGTGGTCAACCCTGCAAGTACGATTAAAGGCCTTATTAGCTGAGTGAGGTAGCGTCTACTTTAGCAGCACTCTTTGTGAGTGTCTGTAGCCAGGCAACACTGTCAGAATGTGTGTGTGTGTGTGACCTGCAGACTGCATATAACAGCCTGCAGAGGGACATTCAACTCCTCCAAAGTGGGTTTTTCCATTCAAATTTTATCGCTGTGCTTAGGACAGTTCTTGCATTTTCATCCCTTTAAGATTAACAACAAATTTCCTAGTATATAAAACCACAATAAAGGTGAAAAATAACCATATGTTATAAATTTGTCCATTTAATCAATGCGGTAAAGTTTTCTGATTTTTTTCTTTTTTCGTTGTCCTCCAAAATAGGATGATTGGAACAGAGCAGCATTAGTCAGGTGTTACGCTGGAAAGAGATGGTGAAAAGAGGCACATTGTGAATCTCTGTGCACACACACACACAAAAACCCACACACATTTGTATGATTTTGAACTTATAGGTGAAGCTTCCTATTGTGTCCTACACAAACCTGAATTTTCGGATGATCCCGTTTGCTACTTTTGCACTTGTGTGTGTGAATGGTTCTCTGTTTACATCAGAATTGCTAAGCATTTTGCCATTTTTATCCTAATGATACATTTACCCAATGAAAATAGATGAATGAGCTTAACTGACGCTGTGCACACATAAACAAATTGCAATCCTTTTAACATAAAAGGTATACAAATATTTTAAATTTACTATTCAATTATCTTAATGTTTTTTTTTTTGTTTGTTTGTTTTTTAAATCAGAATTTCTGCAGGGTATAAAACCCAGTGAATACTGACAACAGCCGTTCGATGAAATAAGTAGTTAAATTTAATATGGAAAGCACCTTTCAAAGCGCTGGATTAGTGGCTTACAAGCCATGGGCACTTTGTACAGTATAATCTTAGTAGCTATTACTGGCCTGGGTGTGCTCAAGCAGTAATAAAGTGGTGCCAAAAGCCTCTACCTATGCAGTAATTGACCTTGGCATTGCCTAAGCCACAGTCGGCACCCATTAGCACCAAGAGACACTGGTGAAACATTGAAACCTGCCAAACTGATGTTTCTTTCTGTTAAAAGGTAAAATCCTACACAACTTTTATATTAAATCTCATCTTTATACTCAACCTACCATTAAACATTTATTTTTGGTTTGGACTTAATGGTCACAGTGAATGTGTTTGACTCCCACAAACATAAGATGGTAACACACAATTCT
Organism: Brachirus orientalis; assembly: GCA_016785285.1. Classification (NCBI taxonomy): domain Eukaryota; kingdom Metazoa; phylum Chordata; class Actinopteri; order Pleuronectiformes; family Soleidae; genus Brachirus; species Brachirus orientalis. The sequence continues at coordinate 2,004,791 of JAFBJR010000310.1, forward strand.
CTTCATTTGACTTCCCACCCCTGCTAAAGGACCCTGTCTGTCATTTGTCTCAGACCACTTTGCTAAATAGCAATCCTCCAATGAAACGCCAGCACCACATGGCAGGCCAGGATTGGCTGCAAGATATGAATGATGCATTTTAAGAGAACCAATGGCTTGTAACCAAGGGTACCTGAATATTCCTTCACTGTTTCATTCTCTTGTGTCCTAGACACACACATATGCATGTTTGATAGCTTGGGTAGTGAGGCCACTCATCGCCATAATGCATTCCCAAGGCCCTTAATCTAACCTAAACCCAATTCTAACCCTAACCCAGATACCAAGTCTTAACCTTCAGAAACCCATTTTAAGGGGTTTAGGGGTTAAGGGGTTTCCCAGAATGTCCTCACTCTGTGTGGTTTATAAATTTTTGTTCCTCACGAAGATACCCATACAAGACAGCACACACATCTAATGTACAAGTAGACTGTACATTTATTCCTGCCAATTTCACTGTGGCAGCATGCTCCCATCATAAGCCAGAGCAGGAATACACACCTCACTCCTCAAGAATAAGAAACAAATTCACAATGTTCAGAAACAGAAACAAAATGCTCCTTTTATTTAAATACTGCAGTCGACATGATGCACTGGCCTGCTCACAAAAACACACACTTTTGCATGTGTCTCCTGTGGCCCTGGGGAGTCCTCATGCTGTTTGTTCAACAGAGAATGTGCAGTTACAGCACAGGTGAATGGGCAGCTTTTTTTTTTTTCTTTCAGGAGCCTTTTCAGTTTTATAGCATCCTCGGTGAGTCGTTCTGTCTGACTGAACACATACAGGATATTACGCTAACCCCTGTAATGCAGCTGTTTCTCTTTGGTGTGGCAGCTGATATCAGATGATGGAGATAATACTCACTGCTGGTTTAAGCCAAAACAACAGATCTAGATTTTCAGTGGAGACATTTAAGGTGATAAAGTAGCAATTTCCACCCCCTTTGTCCACAAAGTGTTTGCCTGTTGCGTCATTATAGGCCAGTGAAAAGAGTGTTTTTTGATTTTTGTGTCCTTAAATCTCTTGTGCCATATTACTAATCTGCTCTGAGATAAAAGCTGTGGCTGTGGTTCACTGTAAACTAAAATGCAACTTTACACTTTACACACAAAGTCACCCTGACTTTGACCTGACGGGCACACAGGAAAACCACTAGACACATGTTGGTCTACCCTTTAATTTTATCTCGGTAAAAATTCGGTGTTTCGTTTTCTGTGGTTATGAATTGTCTTGTTGTCTGAATCAAACGGTCTCTGCATTCTCCAAAGCTGAGTTGCAATATTTCTACTTGACCCCAACGCACACATCACCATTTTTGCAGTACAAATCGTTTAAACCTTTGTTGTAAAATGCACTTTATTAATGAATTATGTTGTAATGCTACTAACTGTTGATGCTTCTGACCGCAGCGTGTCGATTGTGTAACTGTGGTGTGTATTTTTCTGAGGTTAACTGGGGTGAGTGGAGCTCGATGAAGGGAGAGGGTTCTCTCCTCCCCTTTCCTCTCCTCTTCTCCTCCTCTTTCCTGGGCTAATTTTTTCCCCTCCCGTGCAGCCCGCCTGCTTAGCCACCTTGAAGGATTTGTTGTTGGCGACAGAGCTAAGCCCTAAAGTGTCGAGTTCCTGCTGGCTGCCGCTGAGCCGCCGTTCTCACCAGACATTTCATAACCTTAACTTATCACTACAAGTTTGATCTGCAAATGTACATGGGATTATGTCTGTGGCGTTCGCCCACATTTTACTGTGAGGGAGTGGGAGCAGGGTTGGGGAGAGGGGTGTGACACTCTTCGGTTCCCACTGGATATGAGGAAATGTATGCGGACATGAAATGCATAGAAATCTTGTTTTGTACAGTTTTTAAATATTTGCTGCTTGTTTCTCACTTTCGTGACACTGTTTGTTCTTCAGTTCATTTTATTCCCCTGTGAATTATATTGCCATTTTCCCACAGGGAAATCCTCACAAAGAATTTGCTCAAAACTCAAATTGTGTTATTAATAGCTTGTGCCAACAAGTAAAAACGGGATTCTCATTAACGCGATTTACGCCTTCATGCGATTTTATAAGAATTTCAATTCATTTCTTCCTCTGTGTGTTTGTGTGTAGGTAAGCAGGTTATCCATCCATGGCAGATCCAGGCTGTACAGGAAGAGTTCTCCCCTAGTCCGGAGAAGATCCAGTGGGCTGAGGAGCTCATTGCTGCTTTTGAGCAACATCAGAAGGAGGGCAAGGTAATACGAACATCCTTTACCAAAACTTAAATCTCATTATTTTGTCATTTTAAAGGGAAAAAGAAATGTCTCTAGTATTGTAGTGTATTGGTCTTAAATAGATATTCATTTGTTTATTTCTGAGACAGTTTATGTACAAAAGTGGAAGAAACTGGGTAATATATAATTATTATTATTAAAATTTCATTTACACATGAAGGATATACAAATAACTCTAAAAAGAAAGCTACAGTCCTGCTGTCTATGCTCATTATGCTTTACTAGCAGTTGTGCAGGCTGTATTTGTTATATTTCTAGTAAGTTCACATTGACTGCAAACTGAAAACACAACTTTCTCAGGGGAATAGTAGAATAATAAAATATTTGTGGTGATTGTGTGTGTTGAGACGACAGGAGTCTGTCTCTGCTGTGTTTCTTTGTGTCTCCTCTCTTGCACCTCTGTAATTTCAGAGAATGCGTACTGTACTGTCCATCCCTGGGTGACTCTCAGAGACATCACAGGAGATGTGTCGGGGGGGGGGGGTGGCATTTGAGCAAATTAAGTGTACAATATTATTGTTCCTAATTTAGTGCATGGTTGGATCCTGTGTGTTGAGCTCTGTGGGCTATCTGCTGAGGTAATACACAATCTGCCCACACCTCTCTTCCTGCCAGGGCTGCTCCTACTAAGCATCGCCCGAGGGATTCATATCCAACCCATCCCTCTGCTGTAGTGTTTGTGTGTGTGTGTGTGTGCTTGTATTTGTTACCTCTTTAGGACCTTTTCTGACATAAACACTGACCTTGTCAGGACCAGTAGTCCTAATTGTGACCGAAACCTGGTCCTAAGGCAGAATGCGGCAGAACCTCATTTCTTGAGGAACTGGCCAAGTGTAGGACTGAGATTTGAACTGTGGTCAGTTTAAGGTTAGGGTTAAGAAGCATTAACTGGTGATGGTTGAGGTTATGGATAAGTCTGTCCAAATAAATGGAAATCAATGCAGTGTCCTAAGAAGAGTAGCTGTGCAAACCAGTGTGTGTGTTTTTAATGGTTTGAAAAGAGAGCACGGTCACTCTTTGTCTTGCAACACGACAGGTGCCTGCTTTTCATAATTCTTACCTCCAGCCACTGAATACATCTTGGTCTCATCTAGGTTTGTGTTTTTGTTTATTTAAAAAGGCAATGTCTCAAAATAGTATTTAAAACCAGAAAATAGTATTTTTTTTAAAACACATTCAAAGTTGCATTTTATTCTTCATGCCTCATTTAGTGGGAATTAATGACAGTTTCATTTACATTATTACAGATTAAAGTGTGAAAATGAGACCTTTCCATGATGCATCTTCATATCCCAGAGTAAAAGTCACTGTGAATGTCCAGTCTAATTTTTTTCTTTCTGCTCTTGCCTCTGTTTGCAAACCTGTTCAGGGTGCATTCACCTTCCACGGAAGCATGATTGACATGCCTTCGCTGAAGCAGGCGCAGAACATCGTAACGCTGTCCGAAGCTATGCCCGAGAAGTAACACAATTTGGGGGACGAAAACGGGAGGAGGCTCACAACTAAAGTGGGACTGGATATGTTGCAGGTCTCATGACCCACAGTAGCACTTAAAAAAAGTAATTATTGGTGGACATAAGAGTGGAGTGACATTATGAGTTTTATTTTCGGTTTAATTGTTGAAACATATGAATTCAATCCATCTGTGTGTTATTGCAGCTGCGGATGAGTTTTCTTTTTTTTTTTCCCTGTTGAGGCCTCTGAGACAAATCCTACATCACAAACTCTGCACATAGCAAGAAACAGCATCAGCAAACCTTTGGAAACCAACTGATGGAGATTATTACCCTTTTAGGCACTTTCTTGGCAGCGCATGCACCATCATGACACTCTCCAGTGTATATATATATATGTGTGTGTCTTTGCCTCCCATCACTTCTAACTCGTGATGAATGCTCTTGCATCTCCACGGTCAAGGCAGCTGGGCAAAAGGGTAAACAAACACAACAAGCCACTGTTGTGGAACTATTCACTGGGCCCCAGCCTTCCAGTCAGGCCTCAGCCCCCCTGCCCAGGGCCTAACTCACAAACATCAAAGTCCTGCTTACTGAAAGAGAAAACAAAAAAACACGAACCGCCGATGGAAGTGTGTTAACTCACGATTTAGCTTTTTTGTGTCAGTCTTTTTAGCAAAGACACGCAGCTCGCTCTGTGGAAGCAGCGAGCCTGTGGTCTTGATGGAGAAGGCGTGCAGCGTCAGACACACCATGACCTGCACGGAAAAGTAAACACTGCATACATTCACATGCTGCGGGAGAATACTTAACCTGATCTCTCATTTAACACACGGAGTTCAGCTCGGATTTTCAGCCACTGTTTTGCGATGACTTCACCTGTTTTATGTCAGCATATTAAAAACAAAAAAAACCAGCATTTAATCAGCAGTGAGTGGAGTGAAGTAGGTTGTTGTGCTGTCATTAATAGAAGTACAATGGTGCTCTGTGGAGCGCTTGTGCACATGTGACTTCCAGAGACAGTGAAGTGGGTGTGATGTAAAGAGTGAGACAGATTAGTGGCCATGTTGTTCCAGCAGACCAGGACCGAGGCTTTGTCTCTCTGACTGTGGATGGGAGGATAATTGGGGGGGTGTTGAATGGTTAATAGTGCCATTGGTGACCATGGTAATGAAAGGCACCATACCTCCCTTAGTCACCTCATCCACTCATCTCTCTTCTTCTCTCTCTCTCTCTCCCCTACTGTATGATCTATTGTGTCTGGGGCAGGACTGTGATCTGTGCCAGGCCAGGCCAGACAAAAAGATCGAAGCCACTCCTGCATCAGTCCCCAAAAAAATGTCTGTCTCTCTGGCATTTGGAAACGTATTTTTGATTTATTAAAATTAATTTCCTGTTATAAATTTACATTTGGCTTATATTAATAGTGTCACCAATGCTCTACTCTTAACACTGCCCTTATGTATGACATAACATTATTTGGGTGGAGCCATTATCATATGAGGCTCTGCAGAACACCACACACAGCATCTTGAACTTGGATAAAATTCCAAACATAAACATTGTGTAATGATTGTTTAGATCCTAGTAGATAAATCAAACAAAACCTGTTTGTTTTTCATTAAAAGGCTCATTTTTAATTATTTTTGTTTTTAATTTGTTGCAAATAAATCTGAAATTAATGAAGAACAGTTTTTTTTTAAATAAAACTCTTTACCTAGTAAAATTTGTTATAATAAAGATAATAATAATTGTCATCAGCCAATCATGAGTAAGAACTACACTTTCTGTACTGTATTTAAAATAGCATTTGTTGCTGTTATGACCAGGCTCTTTAGAGCAGAGGGCAGCAACTTTTTAAAGCAAGAAAAGACAATAAATTAACAATAACAACTTTAAGTGAAGAACAGGGTGGCTGGCTGCCGTTTGTAATAAAATTATCTGAACCTAAAGAGAAATTAAAAAAAAAAAAAGTCTCACTTACTGAATACGAAAAAATATTAAAAATTCTAGTTCAGCTGTCAGTTTTTTTTAACTTTATGAATTTGATGCTTTGGCATATATTTGTTAATATCAGACCCATCAAATTGATACAAAATACACTTCATAATGCTGTTTGGTTACAGATTTTCATAGTAGAAGAGTTTTGTTGAGTTTTTGAGGATTCTCCATCACTCCGAGTGAGTGTTATGGTAAAAGAAGAGATTAATCTAGGATTTTCCCAGCAGCTCTGCACCAACAGGTGTCCTCACCCACATGAAGGAAGGAAGCGAGGAAGGGAGAAAGGGAGGAAGGAAGGAAGGATTTCAGTGCAGAGGAAGCAGCTCAGTGGCGAAACTACAAAAAAAGGACAACTTTTCTGAGCATGATTAGGAAATAATTTGGTCACTTGTAAGAAACCACGGCATCTTCTGAGTGTTCAAATGTGCCACATGCTATATTATCTTTATCTAATAATCTCACGGTTGATATTGCCACTTGTACATCCCTCTCCCCTCTCTGGATTAAAATGGAACAAACTTTTTTTTTCTTTTTTTTTTCTTTCTTCTTTTAAAGAGCTTCTTATTCAATCCTGAAACATCTAGAAATAAAAGAAAAACGGTCCAAGATTTCGGTGACATCTCTGTAGATTAGAGATTCTTCCTCCGCTTTGTAATTCTACTTGACATTTCTATTATGTGTGGAACTGATATAATCTCCCCACTCCACTCGGCGCTTTTATTTAAATACATCTCTCCGGTTTATTCCCTGAGAGAGTAAATTACAATTAACACGATTATAACCTCACGAAATTGTGACGGGAATCAATTAGGCTGCGAGCTGCAGACTTCATAGCCCCGGTAATGTGTTGGTCGAGATTGCTTTCATAAATTATGAGGGACAGCGCAGGCGGAGAAAATGCATGTATGCAAAACACCGTCAGAGGAAAATTAAAACGAAATGTTTTACATATTTTTCCATTAATCTAAATGGGACCCGGGTGGCAGAGATGGTTTTATTCTAATTCCCCGCCCGGGGATTCCCAAATAATGACTTGATGTTTTAATAGACTTCTAATGACAATATATGACAAACTAATTGCAGCAAAAAGATTATTCCGAGGCAATAATATAGCTCGTTATTGTAGCTGCAGCACAGTTTGAGAAGTGCAAAGCTATTAGCAAACGCTGGAGTGCAGGGCTGATCAACATAAAACATTTAGTTTAAGCTAATTAACTCTGTTTCAATATTTAGGAATGCAGTTGAAATAAATGAGCGCAGGGTTTGCAGGGTCGCCGTGACAGTCACAGTATCACACGCAAACCGAATCTCCTTCTGCCCTCTTACTTATCCATTTCATAATAATAATAATAATAATAATGATAAACTTAATTAATTAATTAAAGCTTTATAATTAAATGTCTATTTTTTGAGATATTTATTCTGTTAGTGTATAATTTGAAAACAATTGTGAAATAGTTTACATTTACAAAATTGTATTTTTTAATGGAATTTGAGAGTGAAATATATTTGTAGCGTTTGCGCCAAATCTATATATATATATATATATATATATATACATACATATTTAAACGAATCTGTTTAGATAAATATTCTGTATTTGCTTTTATTTCTCTTGCATGAAGGATTTTCTGTAACACACACACACATTTACTGCATTTACTCAGTATCATCGGGCCGGTTTTTGTTTGTTTGTTTGTTTTTTCTCTATTTTCCTCAGACTCCACTTCTTTCTTTCTTTCTTTCTTTCTGCTTTTTATTTCGTTTGCATGATATGAAATGCACCGTGGACTGCCTGTGCTGCATGACTGCTCTGGCACATGTGGACCATTACTAACTTCATTTGAGGGGGAACCTTTTGTCTGCTTGTCTCCGTGGGGACAGAACTGCGTGGCGTGAATCAGTATCGGAGGTGTTAAACTTTTTAATGACATAATTCATGATAGAGTGCATTCATAAGATCTCTTCTGGATGATTTGTTGGGTTTTTTTTTTTTTTGCAATTTTCTTTTTCTAACATTTATAATATTGTGCATATAACTACACCTACTAAATGTCTATTTCTATTTTTCTTTTAACTAAACCGAATAATTGCTTGGGTCGATTAATCAGGTGATGTTTGTTTATTCTTAAATAAATTATTACAAATTATGCAATTTTTTTTTGTTCTCTGAAACTTGACAACACTTACTAAATCACAAAAACGTAGATTTTCAAGAATATGTTTGTTTTATTATTTATACACCCGTTTTATGTATTTATAGATTCTGTTTATTGAATATATTGTATGCAATTGTCCTGCATAAATGTAGATTGGATAAACAGTCCATTAGTGTTATTCAATAACTGGTTATTCAATTTAAGCATTCTTTTTTAATTTTATTAGATGAAGGGAAAAAAGAAAATCAACAAAAATAAATGGGCCAAAATAAAAATTGGCCTCCATTATCGGCCCTGATTTCCAAAAAAACCTGCATCAGCCGTACACTGACCCATATCGGTCGAGCTCTAGTTTTAACCCGTGCATCAAACTTGTCCTGGCCTCTGGAAGCCATTTGAGGTCTCTGCATTTTTTTGCACCAATGGGTTCCTGAAGGTTCTGCACCTACAGAGGTGTATGTCTCCAAATAGGTTATTTATAAAAGCATGTTTGTGTGACTTTTCCTGCACAGTCTTCCTCTCCTCCTCCTCCTCCTCCTCCTCCTCCTCCTCTTCTTCTTCCTCCCTCCCAGACTCTCCTCTCCTTAACGGGCCCAGATCAAAGACTCACCGGCCCCGGCAGAGACCACTAAACCCGCCCGCTTTGTCTGCTGTTGGCAGGACGGAGGAAGGGATGATGAGGAGGAGGAGGAGGAGGAAGAGGGAGACATGGTAATGAGACTCGTTACAAAAAAGTCTCTGCAACTTTTTTTTTTCGACCCTAAAAAAGTGTCCATCTGGCGTCTGACATGGCACATTCCTGCTTCAACGTCACTCATTTCACGTCTAACCCACTTTTATTTTTTATTGTAAAATCCAACATTTGTCTTATACGTTCAGCTGTGTCACACACACACACACACACACACACACACACACACACACACACACACACACACTAAATGAAAGGGCGGGACGAAAGTAACAGCAGCTCGTAAAATGAGAAGGTCAGCGGTCAAACACACGACGGACGAAGTTACAGCCAATTAACCCCTTTCATATTCTCTAAAGAGATTATATATATATACATATTATAAAATGCACTTATACCAACAGGGACATAAATCGACCTTAACCTTTTCAGGGCAAGTACATGAACTTGCGCGTGCCCGTGTACCTGAGATCCTGTACGTTCTGAGCCGTTTCTCTGGACATTCACATTCTTCAAATGAATAGGTCATAGTCGTTTTTCAATTTACAACCTGTCAACTTCAAAAGTATTTTAACAAAGTTGTGTCTTCACAGTGAACGATTTTCAAAAACGGCACACTCGAAAGCCTGTTCTTTCTCTCTCTCTGTCTCTCTCTTATTCTTTCAGTCCCTTCCTCTCTCTCTTATTCTGAGCAGGTGGAGGCCGCGCACCTGCACGCACAGCTGCGCGCACCTTGTTATTGCTGCCGCTGCGTGACGCACAGACGAGCGCAGCGCACATCCAACCACTCTCGTCTCCAAAGTACCACAGTTCTCAGCCTGCGGCGTGTTTTCCTTTGTTTTAAGCGAAGACGCCAACACATGAACTGCTCTCTAAATTACATTATAAACACACCATTTTGTTGATAGGCGAATAAGACTTTTGATTGGATGAGGATGAAGTCGTCTCTGTGTCCTGTTTGTCGCGCTCCGGACTTGAACACGACACCGCCCATAATCCAATTCAACATGATAACCCTGCACTCACGTATTATTCTCTTTCCTCTCTCTTTTTTGTCTCTTCAAGTTGCTGACAAGCACTCTTGGTTTTGTGTGAAAGAGGGAGAGTCAAGAGCCCTCTCTTAATCCCGGCCACGACTAAAAGTGATTGAAAAGTGAAAGAAACCCCTCATTGGTCCTCGAGCTCGTCGGTGTTTCCTTTGTCCGGTGCTGTGGCTTTTTTTTTTTCTTTTCACGCCCATCAGCATATCAGTCCATTCATTTAAGCGGAATCACCTTTACTGAGCTGCTGACAGTTATTGGTTTCTGTCTGGACTTTCCCCGTTGAAACAAAATATATAAATGTCAGTGTCTGACATTGTAATCTATAACTAGGCTGCGAGAGACGTTTGAGACAATGACTAGTTGGAATGAGTTGCCATTTAATAAAGACTAAAAACATGCTCTCGCTCTCACACACACACACTTCATACGAATAATATTATATTCACAGCAACTTATGAAAGTTTGTCACTTTGACAGTTTTCGTCGTAAAGAAATTTCATAAACATCTCAACACACACACAATTGGCAGCTGTTTCTGTAATACTTCAAAAAAAAAAAAAAAAAGAAAACTAGTAGCCACAAATAAAGCTTTCTTCATCTTTTTTCCTTCTACTTTCTTTTTAATTCGCTGCACACTACCATTAAGTGCATGCCACGTTGTAGGTGCTGCAAAATGACAGGTAATTGACATTAATCCGCTCTCTCCGAGGCTCGAGGGGGATCTGAAGTAAATGGGGATGCGGTTAATGAAGCACCACTTGCCCTTTGGATCTCTGTCGCAGTGTGCAGCGTGTGGACGTTTCCGGACATTTCATAGGTTTCTTCATACACTTTTTTCCCCCCCATAAATGCTTCAATAAGTAAATTTGTTTGTTTATTTTGTCGGTTATTGTTGTGAAAGTTTTTACTTTTTAAAGTGATGACTCGGTTTATTGCTCAGCTGAAATGGTCCCACAGAGGCAGGAGTGAAACTGATGCTTGCTCAAGTGCTTCCAGTGATGCACTTCAGTTGTGCGCATGCATCAGCCGCGGCGTTGTTATTATTATTATGCTTATTATAATTCATATTAGCAGTCTTCCCTATAGGAGCTGTGACAGACAGACAGACAGAAGCCAGGAGGGAGAGCGGAGACTCTGAGCGCATGGAGTTGCGCCTCTCCTCTCTATGCGCACGGGGGCCTGCGTAATGAGGGCACCTATGGGGCCCCTCCTGGATGGAGAAGTGTCCTAACCTCGCACCGGCCGGTCAGAATTGAAGTACCGACACCTGTGTGTCACCTCCTCCTCCTCCTCCTCCTCCTCTTCCTCCTCCGTCTGGCTCTCCCCGGGCAGCACCTGCCACAGACAGCAGCCCCATCACCGAGAGTTCATACTCGGCGCTCAACTTTTTGACAACAATAATGATGCGCATGGTGATGCTGAAAATCCAAGGAGGGGCTGTGGTGTAGGGAAATTAGCAGCCTCCATGTCTGTTCTGGAGGTGGGGCTCTTTCAGTTTCTCCTCAGGACCAACTCACTCCAGGTGGAAGAAGCTCCACTATTTCTGCAGCCTTCTTTTCTCTCTTCTGCTCGTCTCACTGCTTGCAGATAGATTAGACTGGATGTGATATCAATCTAATCTCTTTTTTAAAAGCATGACAATTATATTGACAAATTTTGGACATCAAGTGCAAGATAATAATAAAAAAAAGTTAAACTTACACTCATCACTTGGTTTGACTAACAGTGGCTTGATTCACTATTCATGTAGGTAAACCTTTTGAATTAAAAAGGGGATTGGAAGAGTTGGGGCCAATAATGGTGGAGTTGAAGCGCAAAATTCTTCCTGTTCATGTTGAACAAATAAATTGTATGTTGTATGTGTCCTATGAGGCGAATGGGAAATTGCTAATCAGTACAGATGAGGACAATTCCATATGTAAGATCTATTTCGAAGCAAGAGTCAACTTGACTTAAAATAAGTAACTTGAAAGGGCTACCTAAAGCAATCTAGTATGTGTTTGCTTGTTTGACAAGACATAGCACGTTTAATCAGCAAACAATGGTTTTCGTCAAGTTGGGTTAACTTGCATTTTTACAAACTTTGTGGAGTTTGTTACTGTGTAGCTCACACAAACAAACAACACCTCAACAACAAAAAAATCATTGGGATACCTTCTATAAAATATGTATTTAATTCATGTTACATACAAAGAAGATTAGCATATGATCACACTATAATAGTCACCACCACATATTACGTGACAAGCCCACTTATGAGTTACAGCTTAGATTTCTCGGGGAGCTGTCAGTCACATTAATAAAATATTGCCATCTCTCAAGCTTTAGTGTCACTAAGATGGATAAGCTTTGATAGTTGGTGAGAATATACTGTCATTTACTATAGCAAGTGTCTGCTGAAGGCCAAAAGGTGCCCATCCCCAATGGAGCTGTCCTAATTATACAATTAGTCTTGCGATTGGGAGAGTCCACAGCTAAATGTCCTGTGGGACAACCAGACACATTATGGCTGTCATCAGCATCTTCACAGTGAGTAAAAGAGCTTGGCTAAGTGAGTGCTCTGCTTATGTTTCCTTAGATAAAGTGGAATAATGCGGGTGCTTTGATTCAACGCGCTTCTGTTTGTTTCAGTGGCATTTTAGGCCAAACATCTACTCTGTGGCAACAAAGAAGGCGAGGAATGGGAGAGTGGGTTGAGAGGTGCATCATGGACACCATTATAGGTCATCTTAGTATTCAATCATTCATGTCTTAAAACTCATCTGGGGCCTGAAACCACATCTCTTTGAAGCCCATTGGTCAGATTGAGGCCCCCATATCTCATTGCCTATCCAGCCATATTTCCTTTCTGGCTTATCCCTGGTCAGTTGGAAACATCAAGACACCACATTTTCTCCTGCTCATCCAGAGCCATATCTGCCACTGCCAAACCCACAGCTGTAGGAGAGAAATGGGTGTGAGGCTTGTGATGTTAGGGGTTCACGCAGACACCTCCATGAAGTCAGAGGGTGGTCTCTGCCCAGCATGGTAGAGGAGGCAGCGTTGCCTCCACATTGGATACTTTGACTGCTCGTACACTGGTTTATCACATTGGATTAGGGCGCCTACAGGGAGACTAGAAGCTGAAGATGATTGGTTACCAACTTGACCAGTTTGCTCAGGATGAACATACAGTGGCTTCCACATGTGAAGGCAGTCAGGAGTGGCGGAACTCTTATCTGCTGTTGGCACAGATGGTCTCTCGTCTTTTGCAGTAATTTGCAGGTTCATTTTGCACATGTTGCCTCTCTTCTTTAAATGGACATAAGCCTTTTTTTCTTTCTGTCCAATCTCTTTCCCAAGGTTTGCCCCCCCCCCTTCTACCCTGCTGTGATCGAATGATTTCCTCCCTAAAACTAAATGCTGACCTTTTCTTACAATGAAACCAGGTGCATTCGGGTCATTCTGTCAGATGATGCAGGTGTGATACTTCTGCACAAATCTGGCAACGATACCAATCTTTGACCACAATAGAAAGAGTTGTGATGATGCGGGAAAAGTGGAGCAGTGATGGATTAAAATGGCAGACTGGCGCGATACTTTTGAAATTGTTTTGATCTATAGATATACTGTACCTGTTAAAGGTGCAGTGTGTAAAAATGAGTGACCTCTATTGGTGATTGAGCAAACAGAGGGCCTCTCTCCTCAAAACACCCTTTGTGTGTCATGGAACTTCACTCATCTTTGCTTTCCTTAAACAATTTTGTATTTCTTCCTTTGCTGCTTTGTCTGTTTGGGCTACTGTAGAAACATAGTTATAGTGTTTAAGTTGAAGTTTTAAGGATGCTGACCTGTGACATGCAAAGCCCTTACCTAAAATAACTAAACTAATTACCTAAACTAACTAATAAATGTAGAATATTCAATATCTGCCAATTAACCCCATCAAATATTGCAAACTGGGCCTTTAAAAGATATGGTTTGTTAAAAGGAAGAAAATCTTCTGATTGGAATTGTATAATACATTTACACATAAAAATAAGTCAATACACTGTGTTTACCCTGACTATATTGGCGCTTATGGCTCTACTTGTTATTTGTTTTCGTCGCTTCTCATCTATCTGACAATATACTTAATGCCTATTTTAAATTCAGTGGTACATTCAGAGACTTGGGGAGGGAAAGCTGTTTCTTTTAGCACAGTCTAAAGCACCTTGTAAGCAACATATCATCCCTGGACACAAATCAAAAATATCCTACTCTACAAAGTCCATCTGGTTCTCTTTGATGGCCTATATAGTTCGCCATTTCCCTCCACCTGCTCAGCTGTAGTTTCCAAGTACGCTGAAGCCTACATCCTGCATTTAGAGGCTTTTAGGAAAACCCTGTCATTCAATAAGTGACTACTGGGGCAGCATGCTCACGCTTATCTGCACTTTAGTTTCTACTTTCTGGCTGGTGGGCCGTATAAGGGCCAGGCAGCAGGGCCTGGCTCATGCAGTTGTCCGTGGACGACCTTGCTCTCCTCACCTACTGCCTTGGAGTGGCTCCCAGTCCTGGGATGGGGCTTTTGGACCGGCACCAAGTCTCTACCCCCACAGATGTTACAGAGTCACCAGATATTATGTCAGTTTGTGAGTGATGTATCATGCTCGTCTGTGCAGAGCCGTGTCTGAGTGTAGAATGGCCGTGGTGCATGTGACCACAAATAAATCACTGAGGAAACCTCATTTCTTATTTATTTAGTTAAAGAAAATCTATAATCATGAATCTCTGTCAGAGATCACCAGCTCATTCTGGCATAAAACAAAAACAATTTTGATGCCACATTGATTGATAAAATAACAAAATAACAGCTTACATTATTGATTGTGAACACATATAATTCAATTTGGTAAATGATCTCAGTGCTATTGTTGCAGATATATACAGTGCATTTTAAATCTCTTGAACAGATGCCAGCTTGTTGGCACCTGTCTCTCTTATCTCCCCTCTAATTTATTTATTTTTATTTTTTTTTCTTAAAACGTTTCTGTCATTTTACCTCAAAGTTACTTTTTTTTTTTACAAAAACATATTCACTCATTCTAAACTCAAATCAAACTAACACATGACCTCTCTCTATTTCAAAGAAACTAATTAAAACCTTGTTTTATATATTTTTATACATAATAATAAGAATAATGATGTCTGCTGTTGTAACTGCTGGAAATCTTAATAACTGTCACTTAACTTGAGATGGACAAATGCCAGAACAAGAATAAAAACCATTTCCCTTCACTGTATGTGCACTTTGCTCTGCAGGTATAATTTCATTTAATTGCAGAAGCGCCGCCACCTGCAAGACACAGTCATGTCTTCATTTGAAACGCGAAAGGGAAAGTCATATTTGAGTTATTAAAAATACAGAAATAGCAATGTGCTCACTGGGTAATTGATTTATTGAAGCTCTTGTATGAAACTAAAACCAAGCACAGGTCAGTTGAGTAACACACCCCCCGCAGTGCTCAGTGACAGATGTTTAACTCCCGCACTCCTTTGGAGAAGACTTCAGGGTTAATAGGTGAAACCACAGCTGCTGAAGTTTCTCTGAAGAGGAGCGACATTCTTCCTGTACATGCACGTCCGAGAGTCCGAGCGTAAAAACCGGACAAAGATTCTTCCCTCATCCCCTCAGCTTCCACAGTCCACAGTCCACGAATGACGCGCGAGACAGTTCCTCTCCTCAAAAGTTTCTGCTTTCTGCTGATTTCTTCTCCTCTCAGCCTGAGCAGTGTGAGCTGCACAGTGTTCGCAGCAGAGCAAAAATAAAGCAGAGTCTGAAAGGATTCTGTGGGAAGAACGAGGGGGGGAAAACAGTAGGTCCGAGTTAAACCGGGAAAGGTGAAAAATGACCTGGACCTTTGCGTTTTTTCTGACTGGGTCGTGAAACTTCAGACTGTGGCCAGGTATATATACATTGGAGCCTGGAGCAAAGCTGGCAAAACGCCCGGACAAGCACACAGAGGCTGTATATACTGTAGGTGACTGCAGAGGCAGAGGAAGAAAAGGAGAGTGCGAACGACAGAGGCTTCACACTGTGACAAAGTTTAGACGCACGAACAGGTGCGTGTTCTCTGTGGCAAAGACTCAAAAACTCGCAACGACGCAAAACCTGACGCAAACCTGACGCAAAAACTGAACGCAACTGACTAGACATTAAATCCAACTGTGTAGATAACTGTATAGAATGTGAATATATATATATATATATATATATATATATATATATTAAATCCAGACCATATTTTCTCAACTTGTTTATGTTTTACTGTGGATTTCGGATGTAAAATAAAAAAAAAAACCAATCAGCTGTTTTCTCAATTATATTCACATAAGAAATTAAAGTCCACATGGAGATGCACAGATGACCCCAGCTGGTGCTCAAACACCTGCCCTTATTCCCTCTGAGACTATTTTTAAGTACATTTTAATTCCTTTATCTCAATATTTTTTTTTCCAGTTCTCCATTTAAAGTGTGCCATTAATGAATGAATTTGAGCAGTCATTCATTTCTCATATAGTAAGTTTTTATAGAGTAGGCGTATTTTAAGATGTGTAAATTTCTCAAGGTCATTTTTTTAATTAATAATTCTTTTTTCACCTGAGCCCGTGAAATATTTGTACACGTCTCTGCTCATTTACCAAATCATATCATGTTTTTTTTATTTGTTATAGCTGAAGTAAAAGCTCATTCGTTTTCATGTTAGATGAGGCTGTGGGATGAAATGTGTTTTTAGTTTCAATTTAGTTTAAACGTTGTGAATTGTGATTTAATATGTACATATATATGCTGCTGTTGTCAAGGTGAACCACTGTCAGTTTCAGGCGCAGGTGCTCGGCTCAAGTGTTGACAGGAACTCTTAACTTTTCGGTGACAAAAAAAAAAAAAAAAAAAAAAGGATCACATCACAAGCCATTTTCCTGCGCATTGTGCCAACAGTGTTCAGTAGATGGATAAAGCTTGTAAAGTCTGACAAGTCGGCATTTGTTTTGGCTCTACGCTCGTCTGAGAAATTATCATTCAACCCCTTTAAAGGGCGCAATTGAGAGGCTGCGGCGTTTTCACTGCGACTTTTCGCTTTGTCCCTCGCCAAAGTGGCGTCTGCATGTCTGACTCCGCCGGTTACTGATTTGCAGGCAGTGTGTTAAGGTGGCCCATGTAAGTGATTTCCACGGGCGTCCCACTAAAGGAGAACAAATCGCTGACAAAGGAGCGCCTTTCCCATTCAGCAGCGTCGTTAGGACAACCAAAAAACTATTTCTCAGATAATAAGTTCTACTTCAAAGCGTTTCTCACTGAAGGGTGACTGCTTCACTCCTTTTATTAAGTCCCCCTCCTCTTAAATGCCGAAGGAACTGTCTCTGCTTTTTCTCCCCCGTGTTTATTTTGCAACATTCATTGAGCACTTGTTTCCAAACAGGAGCTACAAGAGTGGGCTTCTCTTTAGGCCCTAAACGTCCACGCACAAAGCGAGATGAGGCCCACGGCTTTTCTTACAGCATGAATGCAGCAGCAGATTTTTCCTTTTTAGAAGTCTTTACAGAGGACAGCATTAAAACTGGAAGAGGAAGGTGCAAATCTGCTCTTACTGCTTGTATTAAAGCCTCCTCGTGTTGCAGGAGTGGTTCCTTCCTCGGGTTGTAAATGGTTAATATTTGTGATTATGTGTGTGTGTGTTATGGCCACAGTCCCAGCATCCTCCAGGTTCACCTGAGTTGAGTGCGCCTTAATTGGTGCAGTGTGGATATATTTTATTATTATTTTTTTTTATTCAAATAAAGATTTAGTCCAAGTCTCATGACCAAATATGACACTGCTGTGTCAACAACCTTGTGATGACACACACATTTGCATCCTGCGCTTCGATTATAGTTCATTTAATGGCAGTTAGTGCTTTTTTTGTTGCGCTCAGATGTGAGCGTCTCACCACCCGATTGCCATAGAAATCCTAACGCACCATGAAGACTTGTCAAAGCAGGGCCAACCTTCCCCTCGCGTGAAGCTGGAGCCTTTGAAGTGATGCAGGACTCGCGCTGGTCCGTTTTAATTCTATGGACTGGACAGGCAACTCTTTGAAAGTGAGACGGTGCGTTTTTAATAGAGGAAATAAGAGGGTGAACTTGTTTTCTACACTCCATACAAGGCCCTGCTCATTGTCAGTTTATCCTTTATCTTTTATTTTTCCCATGAATGATTCATGCCGCTTCTGCTTTGTGCTGTCTCGCGCCTTTCAGAAGGTAGCACCATCAGGGGGCTCTAGGTTTCCCCATTAGCTCAGTGATTAGTTTATACCAGGCTTCTTTGGCCCGTTATAGGCCCAGTTCTCAGACAACATGTTGAAGAAATGTCGGGATAAGCAGTAAACAGAGCCACTTGTAGTCTCTCATTTGAGGTGAGTGACTTTTATGCTTATCATTTACACTTAGCATTTTATAAACGTCACCTGAAACTCACCAGCTGCTTTTATCTTGTTTATCTTGTAATCTTGTGTTTTTTTCCCTTAAAATTTGAATAGAATTCACCCATTAATCATCAATTTGACACTTATAAATTGTTTACTATATATGTCCTGTTTTTTTTTTTTATTTTAGCAAGATATTTATATAAATTTAATTCTGAACAACAAGGCTCAGCACAGTAATAGCTGATTCATCCACCATGTCCAACGGCACCATGCACCTCAAAGAGAAAGACGGATCACTACAAAAGGCATGCGAGGAAGGGATTTTTCACATTACACAGCCTATTCAAGTTTTTTTTCTGTTACAGAACACAATTAAATTTTCAAAAAATTCAACAAAAGTTAAAAATAAAGATAAAATAAAAACATCAGCAGGGTACTACCATCACCAAAACTGATATTATTATTCTTTGGTGTTTCTGTAATTCCAGTACAACATTGATACCAGCAAATAAATTACAATGTACAAAACAACATTTTTTTTCGTAATTAAAACTACACAACATTCACAAGCATCAGCACAATTACATATATACAAATCCTACAGGGTCAAAACCTGTCAGTGTAGACATTTAGGGTCTCCAGGGACTTCACTCATACTCTTTAACGAGCATAACACTTGTACTGTGCATAAAATATAGACTTAAATAGTTCTTAAATATTACAAAAAAATCCATCCAAACACATGTATTGTATAAATCTGAAAATATAAATGAGAACCCTTAAGACACACAGATGTTTGCCTCTTTTTTTCCTTATCCTTCGTTTATCAAAGTTTTGTACAATATCTCATCAAAGAAATAGAATAACATTACTAAATAAAATTAGAGTAAATTAAAATTAAACTATATAGAATCACTAGATCATGTCCATTGAGTATTTGTTGCCAGTTTGTTTTTACAAGTAGTACCATTTATTTCCCTTGCATGTGTGGGATTTGACAGTGATTGATAGCAGCCCAGTTATTAAACTGCAAAAGGAATGATGGGAGGTCACATGAAAGATGTCACTTCATCACACCAGTTGAGTCCTAAGACATGCAGTTAATTAAAAATCTGCAAAAAGCTTTTATTGGGGGGAAAAAGTCACTTTAATATGTTATATTCAGAACCAATTTTTAGTGGCCATTTAGGATATTTTTATTTCTAATGCTGTATAAATGCTTTATTTTGAAAGTTCTGGTCTACATTTTATTAAGAAAAAAAAGAAAAGGTCAAGGTCTCTTCCTTCTCACCCAACGAGGCGTGCATTGCATCCACGACACGTGTGTGTTACTCTATCACAGTCGTTTAATCATACTACAGTGAAAACAACTGATCGATATCCTGATGTGGCGCGGGTCAGCATGGATGTACACACTTTAATGGGTCAACTATGACACGTCTGACAGTCACGTGGTCGTGAATGGGGGGGCATCAGAGCATTGTCCTCGGGTCTGAGTTCCTGAAAGAGTCCTCGTCGTCTGAGTCAGACGTGGGTACGTCGCTGGAGGGCGTGTGGAGGTGGTTGGGTTGTCCTCCGCTTCCCTGACACACGTACCACTCGTTGAGGTTTGTGACCTGAGGAGAAAGGTTCGAGGTGCGGTTCCTGTGCGCCTCGGTGTTGGGCGAGAGTGGGTCTCCGTGGGGGTTTGTGGAGGGGATGTAGGCGACGTTGGTGGAAGGGGGCGGCGGAGACTTGCAGTGGACTTTCATGTGCTTCCGCAGCGAACTCGGGTGCGTGTAGGACTTGTCGCAGCCGCGGATTTTGCAGTAGTAAGGCTTGTCACTGGTGTGGACGTGGGAGTGCTTCTTCCGGTCGCTGCTGTTGGCGAATTTTCTATCACAGCCGTCAAACTCGCACTTGAAAGGTTTCTCTCCTTGAAAGAAAAAAGAAAGCAAAAAAGCGCAGAGGAGCAGTTAGTGTCATGTGCAATAATGTCCAAGTATCCAGACACGGATTTCACATTTTTACGCACGTCCTCCTCACAGTTACCTGATAAAACATAGTGAACCACAGCTTCTCAACATGTCACCAGCGCTAAACATCTACCATAAAGAACCACCGCTTCTCAAACACACACAAACACACACACACATTTTCCTGTGTGGACGCGTGTAAACATGCCTTAGGGCCTTGTATGTGTTCATATGGGGGATAGAGGGCACTCTAAGCAGACCGTACAGTGGTGGACTTTGTTAAAACTCATCACACACTTCAATTGAAAGAATTAATAATAAGACATATCCCAACCTTAAATGAAAAACCTGTCAATTTTCGACGTGTTTTGTGCGTAAATAGCAGGACTGTCAAATGTAGGGTTGGAGTAAACTGTTCTTGGCTGTAACTTGGATCCCCTGTGTGGACGCGTGTAAACATGCCTTAGGGCCTTGTATGTGTTCATATGGGGGATAGAGGGCACTCTAAGCAGACCGTACAGTGGTGGACTTTGTTAAAACTCATCACACACTTCAATTGAAAGAATTAATAATAAGACATATCCCAACCTTAAATGAAAAACCTGTCAATTTTCGACGTGTTTTGTGCGTAAAGAGCAGGAGTGTCAAATGTAGGGTTGGAGTAAACTGTTCTTGGCTGTAACTTGGATCCCTCCCCCCCACACACACACACAGTTCTGTTTTTTTATTTTAGAGCAATCTCATACTTATTTCCCTGTGGATTTAACATCATCCAATGTGGTGTAGAGGCATTTATCTATATTGTTTCCATACAGGAAAGACTGCGCCCCGTTTAGCCAAAACACACAAAAGAACACAGTCTGAAGATGCCAACATAAACCTGTCTCAACGTGGTGAAAACTTTGACAACTTGGGAACGTAAATCTCCCTCTCTATCTCTATCTCTCTCTCTCCCTCACACACACACGGTTGTGTTTCTCCATTAATACTACGATACAAGGCTTTTAACTCATGCTTGATATCTCAGTAACCACATTGTAAGATATTACGAAGTGTGTGCATAAACTAGTCGACATATAGACTTAGATTTTGCGAGAATACCGCTACGCCTCAGGATAATCACTTTTACGCGTGTTCTCGCGCTGCCGCTCACGTACGTAAGCACGTTTTTACAAATCGTATGCTCTAATCCGCTCACGCCTGCTGCAAGTGTTCGTGTGAGTAAATAGAAGTGGGTATTTCAGAACGGAAATTAAACACGTCTACGCGCGGTGCGAATGCGTCACTGAATAAAACCGTTTTTACGCGCCTGTGCACAGAATTACGCAGGGTCGCACTGTCCACGCGTTTGCGATTTCTAGTGAAACAAAATCACGTCGATAAGAAGGCTTCAGTGCCACGCGATCGAGCGATATTTTTCTCCTCGCCACTTGCAAGTGAATAAGAGGCACTGACCTGTGTGCGTCCTCTTGTGTATCTTTAAATTCTCCGATCGAGCGAACACTTTTCCACAGCCCGGGAAAGGACACGGGAATGGCTTTTCTCCTGTGTGAACTCGGATGTGATTGATCAGTTTGTACTTCGCTTTGAAAGCTTTCCCTTCCCGCGGACATTCCTCCCAAAAACAGACGTGGGAGCTCTGCTCCGGTCCCCCGACGTGCTCCACCGTGACGTGGTTGACCAGCTCGTGCATGGTGCTGTAAGTTTTGGAGCAGGGCTTCTTCTGACTCTGCTCCTGGTCAATCCACTTGCAGATGAGCTCCTGCTTGATGGGCTGCCGCATGTATCTCAAAAACGCCCCCGCCGCTCCGTGAGGAGCAGAAGCGATGTTCACATTAAGGTTCATGGAGTTGTAGCTGTGGAGAGAAGAGGGTCCATAGTGTTCTGGCCTGTGCCCGAAATGCTCTGGCCTGCCGTAGATGTCCCCCGGTATACCCAGGCGCATCTGCCCGTTAAGGGCATGGTGGTGGGCACCTGGGGACGCCTGGTCGTGAAGTCCAGTAAAAAGTGAATGGGCCCCACTTTCCGTGTGCCCATAAGCACCTGTTGGGGAGATGAACATGCCATGGTGATGAGGGGAGGAGGCGGAACTATGTTGGTCGCCAAGTGCATGCATAGCAGAGGCTGAGAGTTCTCTCCTGAGGATGAAGTCCCTGCTGCTTGAGTAGCCTGAGTGGGGGTGAGCCACGGGGAAACCAACTGTGGTCTGAGTGGAAGTGAAAGATGCCGCGGTCTGGGCTTCGTGATGGCTCTGAATGTGCTGAGATGGGCTAAGTTTGAGAGCATTTGTCTGTGCCATGTGCTCTGGTCCAAATGGAGTGAGTGCCACTCCGGGGTCGTTGCCCAGCTCCCCAGGGTGGAGGTGGGCATGGTGGGAGAGAGGGTGATGCCCCCCGAGCCCCGGGAAGCCTGTCATATTCTGATGAGGAAGGGGTTGAGTCGCTGCCAATTCCGCTAATCTTATCGCTGGATTCCTCTTGCTTAAAGGGGGTTCCATCACTACACTGACAAGTCCATGCGCACTCACCGCAACTGTTTTTCCACCACACCACGCTCCCTAAAACATGAGGAAAATATGTATATAAGGGCTCTATAAGTTCTTTTGTCCGGCTTCTAACTCTGCTTGCTCCTTTTCCCACTCTGTCCTCAAGCGATTGGCAGAACACACAACAGTTGGAGGACACAGTGGGGAATACAGTTTAGAAATGGCACTGCGGGTATTGGACGGATTTCGGTGACTGGCAGTTAGGAGAACGAAGCGATTGGCTGTCGTTCAGCGCAGGGGCTCAGCAGGGTTCCGCCCCCTCACTCTCTTTATCGCTGTTGACTCCAAAAAGTTGTACTCACAGAGTTAGCAGCAGTTGTGTTGGTGCGGCTTTTCTATTTACTGGCGCTGCTGCAGCGCGTGGTTTACCGACCTGTCAGTTCATGTGACAAGTGCAGCCTGTATAGTTTATGGCTCAGGTTTAGTGCGTTCAAGTTTCTTTCTGATTGATTTTATGTCAACATAGGTGGGAAACAAAAAAATGAAGGAAATAAAGACATCGACGCTGACTTATCGGGATTATTTACAGTGGGGAAACCATGCAGCTGAAAATGCAAATTGACAAGAACGCACCTGTAGAAAATAAACCACATCACAGAAAAATACATCAAAAAATAAACAAATAAATACAAGTGCCAGACATCGATTCTGTGTCAGCCTTTTTAAATGTATTGTTCAGGTTAAACCCACTCAGCCTCCAGCGATTATTAATCATCATTATCATCATAATCATTATCAGATTGGACATGATTCATTCATTCAGTCAGTCACCGTTAGCGTGGTTATTTAAATACGGCACTTGAATTTAAAGTAGCTCTAGGCTAAATCAGATTCAGGTCTGCATTCCCATCACACTTCAAAGCTCAAGTTACGAAAACCAACAAAATAATTCTTTTTTTTATTTTCGGGAATTTTTCATACTGCATCAATAAAAAAAAATCAAATTAAAACAATTAAAGGCTTAAAAGCACATAATATAATTTAAGGTTGTCATCAGTAAATTAAGAAAATAATTTTATAACCTACTTCAAATTTTCAATTTTTTAGGCGAATTTTTTGACGGATCATGTAAAATGTTTTTTTTCATCAAACAAACAAAAAATGTATTAAGAAACGTTCTCCTTTTTAATATTTTGATAATGTGTTTGATACATATTCTATGCAACTTCGCCTCACATGACGGATCAAGTCATTTGAATATTGTCCCTGTTGACAGCACGATGTGCTGTATGTGTCTGTCACAGACATGAGACATGTCTTCATTCAAAAAAAAAACAAAAACAAAAAAACTTTCAAATCAATTTGGGACATAAATCACAACTTCCACCAGGTTTTGTGTTGCACAGATTGTGTGTAACGTGTGTAACGTGAACGTGTTTGACATAACCCAAAAAAATGAACATAAAATATACGAATCAACACAGCAATTGAGTTCCATCGTGGGGTGTGGGGGAAACGTTTGTTTTCTACTGACACTGATTTATAGACTTGATTGATTATTATTTTTATATCCCAACTTTTTAAACTGATATTCAAGCAGTTATGGACCTACAGTAGTAATAATAATAATAATAACTGTAATATATGTTTTCTTTATTGCTAATAAGTATGTCAATATTTTATTATTTACATTTTTTTTTTGGGGGGGGGGGTCTTCCACCTGGGGGGGTTCACTTAGAATGCAATGTAAAAGTTAAAAATGTCATGTTCCATTGAAAAATTGTGAAAACCCATAAAACACAGAGTGGGTGCGTTGTTCATGATGTATTTAAGGGCCTATAGAAATGAAACGCCACATGGGATACATACACACTGATACATTTAGCTTTGAATTATGGGCTGATTTTTTTTTTATTATTATTATTATTTCTATATAGTTTTAGTAGCAGAAATATAGTAAGAATAAGAGCCATTAAATTCCTAATGTAAGAAAGAGGAACTTTTGAACTTATAAACTACTGTGTAAATATCGACTTGTGGTTTTCAGGACACCTAAAGCTGACTGTGTGTGTGTGTGGGGGGGGGGTCTTCCACCTCCTTCAACCTCCCTCGCTCTCCTTCCCTCTCTGTCTCCCCCTCTCCCTCTAAAACAAAGACGCTTTGTCATAAACAGGGTTATTTTACCAAAAGGAGTCGAGAGGGCAACATATGTGGTCTTAACGGGTCAGAGGCCAAACATCCATGAAACACAAGGTCAGGGAAGCCGCACAAGTGACCTTCCAGTGTGTCAACATACTGAACATATTGATATTGTCAGATATCAGAGGTGAAGAATATGTCTCCGTGTCCCCTCCCATTACGGGCAATGCCACTTCCTCCGTTCACGATCAAAGCTATTGGTTTTATTGATAATCTTTGCTGCAGAGTTAATCGTGACTTTCATATCAGCTCTAACTTCACGTTACATTCTGAGTAATCTTTCGCGTGATTCATGTCTGAATGTGTGTTGCTGCTCCTCAAACCTGTTGAAATACTGGGCTTTGGGTTTTTTTTTTCTTCCAATAGACCCACTTTCTTTTCCAAGCAAAAAGAGAAAACCTTCAATACTCGATTGATTTTTGTCTTCTGCTCTTTAATTCTCGTCCCCCCCTTTTTAACCCCCACTATCTGGTGAAGGTTTTGTGTTTTCTTTTTTTCCTCTTCTCGGAGAAATAAAGAAGTTCTTATAGAGGTCGGCAGACGTGACTTTGAACTTGGATCAGCTCCTGTGTTTCCTGTGGTGCGGGTTGAAATAGACTGGGAATAATGGCTCACAACGCCCAGCCTGTCCCACTCCGAGCTAAGAGACACGTTTTCTCTGGAGGAAAAAAAGAAAGAAAGAAATAAAGAAAGAAAGAAAGAAAGAAGTTTTAAAACGTTTCCATCTCCTTGGACATTATCTGTCCTTGACAGAGCAGTGGAGAGCTGAGAGAGGCAGGGAATTTTGTTGTGTTTCGAACCAGGAAAGCTGGTGGGATTTTGATTTGGTGCAAATGTAAGTATGCTTATTTTGACTTGGGCTTGAATGAGCAGCTGTGGTGTGTGGCCTGTATTTTCCCATTTGAGCGTGGACACACGGTGCATGTCTGCTGTAGGAAACTGTCTGTAAATGAAGGACATTTGCTTTTTTTAATCAAGAAAACCACATGTAGAATGTCAAGAATGTTAGTTAACAGTGTACAAAAAACAGTGCTGGTGTGTTTATCCCACTGTTTTCTTAAGAAGGAAGCTGAAACATTACTCATACTACCCTCACTTAATATCAACCATTTATTGTTGGAACTTTATGACTGTAAGCTGCAGGGAAAGACACGACCTTATGGGTCACTAATGGTTTACTCGGATCTAAAGCGCAGTTCACCACCATAACGTGTCACTTAATTGGTGTGGTGAATGTGAGAACCACCGAGGAAGCAGAACCAGCAACATATGGAACCATTAGAAGCACACAGCAACCGCTGCATGGCGGCTGCCAGTGTGCAGCAGTGCTGCCCCACTAAAGGCCCAGTTGTGGTTCCACCACCAGTAGGAAAAAAAAAAACACACTGGACGCCATATGGAGCACACATGCTTTTTCAGCTGTGAAGAACTGAGAGTGAAACATCTAATAACTATATTAGGTGATGGGTTATCATGATATATCAGCATTTCAAATCATTAATGTCTTCAAATGGGGACATTTATTCTGATTTAGTAAAACAAAAACAAACAGGTGAGCCAACAGTACATTTTATTAAACATATTAAATATTTGAAACTGCTTTGCTTTAATAGATGAATGCACTCATTGTTTACTGTGCGTTTTTTTACCCTTCAGAAATCTTTTTTTTTTTTAAATAATCATTTCATATCCAAACAGAAGCGTGTGGTGCTTTTTTAATATGTAAATATGTTTGTGCGTAAAAGTCGCCTCCGGATATTCTGACATGCGTACTGGACGTTTTCTACGCACGCACTGTCATAATAGTCTTATTATCTTTCTTTTTCTTTCTTCTTTTTTTCATATACATAGTATGTTTCTAATATCAGGTTTTGGATTACATTAAAAACAGACCGCACTTTATGGTTCATGGTTTAAAATACGTGCTCTACGTCGATTTTCAAAACATTACAACTTGGCACCTATGAAACATAAACAACAAAACCATGTTCGCTCTTCTCCCATGTCGTGTTTGCCTTTTCCTCTATATTCGCCCCCAAATGTTCTCCCTAAAAGTAGGCGGTAATTATTAGTGGAAAATGGCGTTGCACTATTAAGTCGCCAAAGCGCATCCTGCTATTGGAGGGGCACCTGGGATTGATGAGGCGCAGTGGCCAATGAGGCTGCGAGGAAAGAGTGAACGGGCTCCAGTTAAAGGGGGCGGAAGAGGAGGTAGAGCCAGTCCACGGAGAAACAGGGAGCCTCCGCGTTAAAGGCAGGCAAAGCCACAGAAACAAATACAAACCCCAATCGGAACAGCGTTTTTTGAGATGCTCCTGCTACTTTCGCCCTGTGCACGCAGAGGACACCTAGTAAGATAATTATTTAATTCTTCCTGTGCATTTTGAACGCAAACCAACTGTCACAGTCAAGAAGAGGGGACGCGAGGAAACTCTTCACTACATTTGGATTTTTTTTTCACTCAAGTAAACTAGAATTAAATTCAGTCTTTGCTAAGCCAAGCAGATTTTTTCCCTCCTCATGTTCGGAGCAGCGTTTTGAATCACACCTGATATGGTGTTTCCAAGGTTGGAAGTTGAATCGTCGCGTGCCAGCGTCAACATTTGATTTTTCTTTCTTCCTTTAAGTTCATCACTGTAGCTCTGAGCTGTGCTGATTTCAGTATAAAAATATTTTTGTGTTTTGAATAAAATGTTGCTGGATGCCGGTCACCAGTTCCCCGGACTGGGGGTGGGCTCGTTTGCCAGGCATCACTCAGCGAGCGAGATGCAGGACAGAGACTTGAGTTTGGCACAGAATAGCTTTGTAGACTCGGCGCACATGGGCGCGTTTAAGCTCAACCATGATCTGTCTCCGGGACAGAGCTCTGCCTTCACCTCCCAGGCGCCGGGTTACCCCGCTGCGGCTCTGGGGGCTCACGCCGCCCATGTCACGTCGTATGCGAGCTCGCCTTTCAACTCCACCAGGGACTTTCTCTTTCGCAGTCGTGGCTTCGGTGAATCCTCTCCGGCGAGCAGCCAACACACTATTTTTGGCCCCACGGCGGGATCCCTCCATCACTCCCACACAGACACTCAAGGCCACATTCTGTTTCCCGGGATCCACGAGCAACATGGGTCCCACGGATCCCCAAATGTCCTGAACGGCCAAATGAGGCTCGGACTACCCGGTGAAGTTTTCGGACGCTCCGACCAGTACCACCAGGTCTCCAGCCCGAGGACCGACCCGTACTCGGCCGCGCAGCTCCACAACCAGTACGGCTCCATGAATATGAACATGGGGATGAACATGGCAGCGCATCACCACCCCGGTGCCTTTTTCCGCTACATGAGGCAGCAGTGCATCAAGCAGGAGCTCATCTGCAAGTGGATCGACCCCGAGCAGCTCAGCAACCCGAAGAAGTGTTGCAACAAAACTTTCAGCACCATGCACGAGCTGGTCACGCACGTCACAGTGGAGCACGTCGGTGGACCGGAGCAGACCAACCACATCTGTTTCTGGGAGGAGTGCGCCCGGGAGAGCAAACCGTTCAAGGCGAAATACAAACTGGTTAACCACATTCGGGTTCACACCGGGGAGAAGCCCTTTCCCTGCCCGTTCCCCGGCTGTGGGAAGGTCTTCGCACGGTCGGAAAACCTGAAGATACACAAGAGGACTCACACAGGTAATTATCGTTTATTTTATTTTATTTTTTTTAAACCAAACGTGTTGGCGTTAGTCTTAACGCCAACTGTAAACCTGCATGTGTCATTATCTCGCTGGTATAGACATGCGCCTTGCCAACATAAACACACATTAAGATGTGATTATCAGCTGCTATTTCGTGCTGCTAAAGTAGATAGTGAGAAAACATAAATAAGAGTAGATTTAGGTTTAGGAGCAAAGTCAGGCAGTGAAATGAGTTTAGAAACGTGTTTCTCAGGAAAACTTGCTCTCGTGCGATACATTTTCCAAACGTGCTTTTGTTTTGGGTTAAAGTTGAAATAGGTCAAAGAGTATGTATTTATTTTTTAATTGTTTCCCTGGTTTTTTTTTTTTTTTGCCCACGGCACTTCTCCACTTACGCTTACATTTCGTTACTTAAAAAACAAAACAGTTTCAGAATTAGGGAGTTTTATCTCAGTTGTGGAGCACAGGCAGCAGAGCTGCTGTTTATGCCCGAGGATTTGCCTTTTGTTTTCGGATGCGTCCTCATAGACATGAGCCTATAAGGTGCTAGACGGGGCCGTTACCAGCCTTTCACATTTCCACTTATTTTCTTGGGAAATAAACGATGGTGTAGTGCCATGGAATTGGTCAGGTGCTAATTAGATTTTTATTGTCTCCCAGCAAATGGTACGCCTTCTGTATGAGGCCCGCTGAGGACGGCCTTGCCCCCCCTCACCACCACCAGCTCCTCTCCAAATCACTATGCGCATTTTTTAGGCTAAATAAGAGGCACCAACCCCCTCCTCCATTCTCATTTAAAAACGACTCTTCAAACTTTGAATATCACAATTTGAGTCGTTTAAAACGATTGCTGTTGTTTCCCCCACACTAAACTTCACATTATAATTGTACCAACTGGATCGGTGAACACTTTTACGCACTTCTCAGGAAAACAATAACTGACCTTTTCTTCTTCTTCTCCTTCCTTGGTTGTTTTTACTTCAATTCCCTGCAGGAGAGAAGCCTTTCCAGTGTGAGTTTGAAGGCTGTGACAGAAGGTTTGCAAACAGCAGCGACCGAAAGAAACACATGCACGTTCACACGTCGGACAAGCCTTATCTGTGCAAGATGTGTGACAAGTCCTACACGCACCCCAGCTCCTTAAGAAAACACATGAAGGTAAATAATAGTGTTAGGAAATATCAATGTATTGACGTTTTGCCGTTGCTGTTGCTATCAATTGTCATTTCTGTGGAGTTTAATTTGGTTCACGTGATTTTATTTGTGTGATTTTTAAGACATTTTTTCTCTTTTTCTCCTTCAGGTCCACGAATCCTCCCCACCAGCGTCAGACTCATCACCAGCAGCCAGTTCTGGGTATGAATCGTCTACACCCCCAGGCCTGGTGTCTCCCACCACCGAGACCCAGAGCAACACCACCATGTCCCCAGCCTCAGCTGTCCACAACAGCAACACCAGCCACAGTGTCCTATCCTCCAATTTCAGTGAGTGGTATGTGTAGTAGGACTAAAGATGAAACGAAGCCACACACACACACTGGCTTCACAGCACTGGAACATCCAGCAGGAGATCTGGGACACGTGCACACAAAAGAGGCACAAAAAACATTTATTTTTTATTTTGTTACTTTTGATTCACCAGGGATGATGATGATAACCAACAGAGGAAAATATGTATAATAGTCGAGGTGTATTTCATATTGTAAATAATTACTAAAAGCCCACTTTTCTCATTGGTTGTGCTAGTTTGTCAGTCTTTGGTGTATAGATGTTCCTTCAATGGTAGCTATTTCTCTAACTGGACTTTTAGTGCACATATTACAATGAAATTGTACTATACTGTTGAATATTGTGATCTTAAGGCAAATTGATTGTACTATACTTAACACCTATAAACTGGAAAGAGTGCCAAAGTTAACATTTAACTCAAAAAAGACCACAATATTATGCTTGTGAATGTATATTTTAGTTTGCTGGGCTTAACTTGTGATGTTTGTGCTTTGCAAGTTTGAATTGTGAAATACTATCTGGAAGATTGTGAGGAAAATAAACGTTGTGCCGTTCGATTTTCTGTAACCACACCCATCCTTTTAATGTAAATATCAGCTGCCATATTTATCCATTTGTAATTAAATTATGGTATTTACTTGCTACAGATGAAACAGTATTTATAAAGAATGTTTCTTTACTATAAATATGTACAATTACGCGCTAAACATGGGCAGTGGTTTCGTTTTGTGCTTTTGTTCAAAGTTTTAAGAGGTGTTTCCTTCCTTATTGTGATAAGAATTTTACTGCATACAAATATAATAAAAGGTGTTGCAAGTGCTAAGTATTTTCTTTTGCTTTTTCCTGCTTTGTGTTGTTGGTGCAGTTAAATATTCATAGTTGAATCCTACTTTTCATAGGTGGGATACATTTCATACCAGTTAGAGTTAATGGTTAACGCTTGGTTAATTCTCCGTTTTGTCCTTTAGTTTACGAGCACTGAGTGGTTTTACCTGCTGCTTTGCAAAACTTACAGGCCTCAAACCCTATGGCTCTTGTGACTGTAAATAAACGAGATTTGGTTTTTTTTTCTTGTATTCTTATAGTGAGGGGTTTGTTAAAAATAAAATATAAAAACAGGAATTCATTTTTAACGTTACAATATGCCTTTCTTTATTTTCCAACGGAAAATTTAAAAAGGCATTTATAACGCTATTAAATGTAATAGCGTTATTAGTGTTATTGAAGAAGAAAACGACAGCACGGTTTTTCCTCTTTCATATAATCATATCTCAACACTTTATATTTTCTCAGGTCAGTTACTCAGTTCATGTAAATGGAGACCCTCCCGTGGGAGCTGCGTGGACACTTAACTGCACAGGAGTAGGTGCAGCCGTGAACTTGAACCTGACTTGTGCTTGGTCTTATATACTGCATGTGTTTTCCTGCACTGGGAGATTCAGCCTGTTGTTACTCCAGATGGTTTGGGGTGAGAAAAAGAACTGCAGATTGGTTTGTTTTAATTTGCTTTGTTGTGAGTGAAGACAATAACGCAGTAGCATCGAAGGCTTTTTTAAAAAAAAAAAAACAGATCACAGTCTGAGAAATGCGAGGCCCAGATAAAGGCTGTCATCATTAGATTTGTTTACTATAATGATCATAATTTTTTTGTGCCACATTGCGCATGCTTGTGTGTGTATAACTTAATGTCCTGTTTGCTGTGTGAGTCATGCTTCATGGATGTTCAGAAACAAGCAGTGGGACTTGTTAGTGATGGTGGATATCACTGCTGTAAGTGGCACTCAGTGTGTCTTATGGAGCTGCTGCCTCCTGTTATACAAGCTGCTCACATTACTTGGCGCATACGAGCATGTAGTAAATAAAGAAGGTGGCGGGATCTGCGTAAGCGATGCTGATTAAGACTTTGACAGCAAGTAAAAAATATCACTTTAAATCAGTCACAAACTATTAATATGATCTTTCTTTTTTAAAATCTTACTTGAGATTTTGTGTGTGTGTGTGTGTATGTGTGTCGTTTCCCATGAAAAACAGCAGCATATTTACATCATCAGTCAATCGATTTAATTTAGTTTAAGATAAAGACAAAGGCAGAGTTGATTGTTTACATGCAGCTCATTAGAAATCACCTGCTCATACAGTGACTTCGTGGCCCGCTGACCTCTCCGCGGAGGAAAGTATGACCTGTGGGGAGTGGGAAAGGTCAGCTCCACACAGTGCGTCGATGCCGGTTCCTGTTCTGCTCCTGCTGCGCTGATATTGATCCGCAGAGGAGGAAGAGTTTTTTTTTTCCTCTTCACCCTTCTTCTTACCTCTTACAGCTGTTTAGAGTATTGTTGGCTTTACTGTAAAGACGCGGAGCTCAGCCTGCTGCATATTGGTGCTGTTTCTTATATTTGACCTCGGGTCAAAGTTCAGGAGAAAATCTTTGAAGTCCAGTGAGAAGTTCACTGCGCCGTTTGGTTCACATCTGCGCGAAAACATAGTTGATCCACGTTTTCATTGATTTGGCAAAAAGAAAAAAAAAATGACCCCCGTTTCAGGGTGTGTGAAAAGTGTTAAAATGAACTGAATGACTTCAGCATCCAAATCTATTTCACAGGTAAAATCAACTGCAGTTGTTTTGTTCACATCCGGATTTATTTTTATTTATAAAGAAATACAGACCGAGAAATGAATAAATAGATCATTCAGCAAGAGGGAAGTTAGGCTTTTTTGTGCTGATGAACTGACACACTGTATTTTTCCTTACTCAACTGGAAACTGGTGTACGTTTGTGTGTGTGACACAGATAGATAGAGAGAGGGAGGGTGAGTGTTGTGGGGGTTTGAGTGCAGAGGGTGAAGCAGTCACGGGGCGGTGATGATGATCGCAGGCCTCCAGGGAATGAAATCTAGTCGGTGCGTTGAAGTGATGCCACAGCGGCCGCCTGAGTCCCGCGTGCACTTGTTGGTTTGTACGCACAGCAACACACCAGAACTGACGAGACACGTCAGGTGTATTTATTATTTATCTGCAGCCATAACCCCCCCCCCCCACACACACACACACACACTCATCTAAGATACGTTTGAAACGAAAAAGATAAACATAAATTTAATAATATATTGATAATGCAACACCTGTTTGGTCAAATACAACTGACCGGATTTTACCTTCGCAATTCAAAGGTATGAAGGTCATGATAGTCTTTGGCATGCGTGCATGGTTTTAAATGACGCTTCTTCTCAAATAAACATAAGGATATTTAGCGTTAGTAAAAAAAAAAAAAAGTATTAATTTAAATCAGTCAATAAATTAATAACCATGGGTAAGTTTCTAAAAAAAAAGTCAAAGTCATTAACACATTCACACGTGACTGGCGATAATATAGAGGCAATATTATTAATAATAATTTAATTAATTGTAAAATATTAATTTACAGTTTTCCCTTGCTATACTGAATGCGCTTATTTGTCCCTATTTAAAAACGTCAAATGAAGAAAACGTTTCACACTATAAACGATTTTAAATCGACTTCCTTTTCCCGAATAAACGCGTGATTAAATGAATTAATGAATTTGATTCGTGGACTTTTGTAGGGAATAAAAAAAAAAGTGTGTCAGGGCCACAAAAGTTCGTTCATTTTCTGGAGCCTCGCCTTCTCAAAACGGGCCTCTTCGGCAGAAACAACCCACCTTTATCCGTCACTCTGTTGTGAAAGCAAACTTCTAAAACAAACGCCAAATCCACTAATTGAATTTGACCCGCTCTAATGAAACGAACGCGTCCGTTCGCCGGCCTGTGTTATTTATAATGACACACCAGTGAGTGTCACTAACAACAGCTTGTCCAGCTCCACGCCCACTTCAAATAAAAGACATGTCACACAAGATTTCCTTGCTTTAAAAAAAGTAAATAATTAACAAGAATACAAATAAATAATAAACCATTGTAAACATTATATCCATGTATTAATGTAATGGCTGAAAAGCTGTTGTTTTGACAAGAGTAGTTTTGTTTTTGTTTCATTTTGAGGTTATAATTGGGAGGGAGGATCTTTATGACGTAGGGTTTTCGTCGTAAACTAACTTTGCTCTTTGAAATCAATGCATGTGGACTAATTATTAATAATAATGGCAGAGAAATTGTTCCCTTCTTTCTTTCTTTCTTTCTTTCTTTCTTTCTTTCTTTCTTTCTTTCTTTCTTCCCTTTTCTGTCTTTTCTGTGACATGATGGCTCGTGTTGCGTTTGCACTGAAGTGGATGTACAGTCTGCCTTCCTGTGCAACGCAGCCCCCGTGGCCTTTCATCTGAGTTCAGCGGCCGCCTTTTCTCACACAACAGATGAATGTGTTTCTGTGAAAAAGCCGGAATGGCTGTCACTTCTCCTGGCACGGCGGAGAAACAAACAAAACCCCCTACTCCCTTTTTTTAAGGAAGCTGGCGCAGGCACCTCCCATCGGACACAAACACTACAGAGTCAGAAGCACAAATAGCCTCAAAAGCTAAACACTCTCCCTTTCATGCAGAAAGCTTGGCATGACTGGTCCTCTCATGCACACAGAGGAGCACAAAGTGGTGAGGTGCAGAGTAAATGACATACTTGAGTTTGACTAAGAGTGTAGTTATTGTTGTGTAAGCCCCACCCCATCTAAAAAAGAAGAAAAAAAAATTCAAGTACAAACTCGGCATCCTCCCCTGGCATTCAGGTTCTCAATATGTCTCCTACAAAATGACTTGCCAGTTCTGTTTATTTGCCACAGTAGGTAATGTGCCATATGAATATGAAGTATAAGCAAGTAAGTTTTATTTGCTGCAGGCAATGACAGGACAGGGCCTATTATCTGCAAAATCAGTAGCAAATACAGGATCCTGAATATTATTATTATAATTTTTTGAAAGATTCACAATTTAGAATGTTTATATATCCTGGTAAAAGCAATAAATTGAGAGTTCAGCTTCATTTTGTCATGGCTCCCAAACCCCCCCCCACACACACACACACTGACACTAACACATATACGCAATGACAGACTTCCTTTTCCGTTGAAAACCACACTCAGTCAAGGAAATTTTCAATTTCCCAGCACCTGTAAACATGCTGTTTTACCTCAGCTTCTTTGATCTTCAAACAGACCAGAGCCGTGCCCTGGGGGACACGCAGTGGAAAGGTGACTGGGTGGTGTGTGTGTGTGTGTGCTGCTCTGTTTTATGGGAATGCTGGCAAGTCCTGGAACAAACCTTGTGGCCATTTTGCCATTTTCATATTTGAAACTCCTTAATTCGAAACTTCCCCGTGGTCTTATCCACCTCAGATGAAGCAGCACCCGATCGTCGTCATCATCATGTTCAATAACATGGATTAAACAGGTCATACATGGAGGTCAAAAAGGGCTAATCTTTAAAACAGTTTATTCACAATCCAGAGTTTAGTATATTGGTTTATTTAACCCCAGTGTGTAACATCTAAATATACTCCCCATAAATGTGTCTGTTTACACAAGGGTTAGAGCAAGATGGAGATACATGATTTGTTGTAGCAAATCTCTAAAGGGAGACCAAAAGAAGAAGAAGATAAGGGAGTGTGTTTGTATAAGTGTATGATTGTAATAAAATAGCAATTGCTCAGTTTCTGTAGCCTTAAAATTGTTCATTCACATGTACTTTAGTCAACGGCCTTGTTCTATGGAGGCCGCCATCTTGTCTCGCCCATGTTTCTACACTAGGCTAAACCGACAAACCAGCTACAGTGTTTGTTTTGCGATTGGAAGTGTAAGCTTATTATGCAAACAAATAAGGACACATGCTTTTTGGTATGCAGAGGCCACCGTAGTTCTGTTACCAAAGAGATCCTCCATTTGTTGCACTCTGCAGTCTCACCATTAGATTTTATGAATTCTTACACACTGGACATTAAAGCCTGGCTTCATCATCAATCAGATTATTGTCTTTATTTTGAAAGACAGCTTAGAGAGAACGAGTCAATGAGCAAATTAACAATGTTTGTCATCCAAATTATCCTCCACTGACAGTGACAACAAACTAAAAAGGTCAACGCTAAAAAAGTATAAAGATGTGAAAATTTGCAAATCATTAAGGATTCATTCGTCTGCTTGATCTTTTTCTCTCAGCAATCATTTTGACACATTACAAAAGTCTCTGAAGGACCATTAAGGCAAAAAATAAAAAATAATAATAATAAAAAAAAACCCTAGGTGTGAGCAGAGTGTCGGAGCCCCCCTCTGCTGTCACTCACATTCAATTCGAGAGTGATCGGAAAACAAAAAAGCTCATATTCAAAATGATTTATGTGACATGACACAGGAATGAGTTGAATATGCCCCCACCTACTCCCAACACACACACACACACACACACACTTGGCTCCCATCTGTCGCCTGCTTCACTTTCTGTTCTTTTCAGGTGTTTTTCATTTTTTTCCCCCTCAAATATTGACAGGAGCTTAATCTAAAGGAGTTTTTTTTTCCTCCTGATGTGTTGTGGCATGACATGTGTTGAATGTTTAATGTCTTAAAACACATCAGTGGTAAAAGGCTGTCTGACTTCCACCGGTTTATCTAATGAGACAGAAATGAAAGAGGACAGGGAACAAAACCGGCTTCAGTCCCCGCGATGCAGACTTTTATTCAGTAAGTCATTATCACTCTGATCTTAACAACATTTTCACTGTCTGCTTCTCCCCAGAGGGTTCCATTCACCAGAGGAGACAAACAAATAACACACTGGTGCAGGCTTTGTCACATGCAAATCGGCTGCTTACTTTTCAACATTTCACTTAAAGCCATCACTTGGTCTTGTAGGGTATCGGTTGTAATTTCAAAAATTCTATCAAATATTTTCATTTCATTAGAAGAGTGAAGGAGCGAGGCGTTTACCAGTGCTAACCTCTCTCGGCAGGGTGCCGCTCAGATTGCACCCCACAGACATTGTCAGTTCTCTCAGAAGAGCCTCGGGTTGCTTACCTCTTCTTCCCGAGTCAAGTGGACTGGAAGGAGCTAATTTGATTGACTTTCCCTCTCTCTCTTTTACTTATACCTCGCAGTCCCTTGACAGTAAGAGACCTTTCTGGTCAGTGAATGTATTGACAGGCAGTCATTCAGCACTTGACATGTCAATGCCGTGTCCACTCGAGTCTTGTTAGACCCTGGACGTTTCAGTATATTTCTCATTGATGGGATTGATTAATCTGACAGACTGTAGTAGTGGTACTCACTGTATAATGCTCCCTAAGGTTCTACCCCTTGTGGATAAATACTGTACATTAACGGTTATAATTCTTACACCGTTTTTTTGTGTTTAAAATGCACTCATGTGCACGTAGAGCACAATAAAGTGTTGGCAGTCACATTTTATTATGCAAAGCTGTTACTTGCAGTTTAATTCCTGTTATTGTGATGAAAGTCTGTCAGATTCTTTCCGATTCTTTGAGAAGATATTTCAATCTCAGTTTTCAAACATAACAATAGTTCCAAGAGTGTGTCTTTACAGGACAAAAAAAAAATTGTGCGGCATCATGCTGACGGGTAGTAGTTAATGTAGTGTATGTAGAAAGTGTCAGGGAACCACAGGTTTACCAGTGAGTGCACTTCAACTCTTCTCCCTGTCAGGTTTGTGTATATATTTGAGAGAAATCCATATATTTGTCATGCAGAACATGAACATAAACATGGCTCAAAATAAAAAGCATCACATGCAGCTCTTTTCAGAGCCTTTCTGCCGATTGACATCCTCTTTTTTCTCTGCACACCTGTAAAGGAGGCGTTGATGGGTTTGTGGTGTACTGTTTCAGGAGTGCGGGCTAAGTTTATTTCTCACCTAGAGTTTTCTGTGCTGGGGGCAGCTGAGGCTTTGCCTACCCCTCTGGAAGTCCCTCCTTTTTTCTGGTGCACAAGTGCAATGTGGGAGTCGCTGTCTTACCAACACTTGAGAAATAAATCAGACACACTGCTGACAGCAGCTTACGGTGAAGCAGGAGGATGGGGAATTACATGAAAAGAGTGGCGTTTATGACAGGTATTTTCACGGCTGGTGAAAAAAAAAACCCATACAATTTGGAGGAGGATAAACATTTTGCAGTTTAAACGCTTCTCAGATTGAATGACAAATTCCCTCAAGTGGTAAATGTTTGGAAAGTGTCATTGCAGGCTGTTGATAAAAGAAAAACTAATGCTGTATCAGGGAGCACTTTGAATGACACATGGAGAAGCATCCTTGTTTTTGTCACAATACACAAAGAATTCAGCACCATGCACACTTAAGTCAAGCTATGGATGTAGCCAAGAATTTTCTTTTTACTTGGATGACTCTTCTCGTCCCAATATACAAGCATTAACTGTCAGTTTTAGGCAGTTTCTGGTTTAACCACCATCCATGAACTTGAAAATATTTCATTCTGAACTGCATTATCTGGCTGGGTTAGTCGATTTAGTACAATTTCACTACTAGCATTTTTACGTATATTGTAAAAGTGTGGTTTTCATCTCGCACAATAATTCAATTTTGTCCTAATGTCATGTGAACATGCTGAATCACAGCAGCTCTCCCCCCGCACTGTGCTTTAACACACATCTCCCAGCCTAAGATATAACATATTTAAAGGAAATGCTATATAGACAGGGTGGTGTGAAGCTAAGGGTGAAATTACCAAAGCTTTAACACTGATACCTTCGGGACTTAGGCCTTAATCAGGCGGCTGAGGTGGCAGAGCCCAGGGCACAAGTACACTTGTGACGATTATGGCATGTTAGCACATGTCTCGGAGTGGAATGGACGGACAGACAGATGAGTTCATCAGTGGCAGGATTAGTTAGCTCCCATGCTGATCTGTAACTACCACCTGGCCCATGCTATGTCCTCATGAACAGTGGCCTCTCATTAGCAGCGTGTGGAGACTAATGATCTTTGTGCGTGCAGGTCTTTTCCATTTAAGGATCTTTTGAAAGGCACTATGGAATTAATGGGTGCATGTGAACAGGATGGACAGTCTGGCTTTTGATGTTTTTTACTTTACCGAAGTGAAAGTCACACAAATCAGAATGGGGAGCATGCTAACCTACTTCGTCATACTTCAACATCAACTTCAACTTTATTATCAATGCTGCCATATGTACAGGACATACAGAGAATTGAAAGTGCAGACAGCAATAAACATGGAAAATAAAAGTATAAGTATAAGATGTAAAATAAAATAAAATAAAATAAAATAAAATAAAATAAAATAAAATAAAATAAAATAAAATAAAATAAAATAAAATATATACAAGCTGAAAGACATCCAAGAAAAGACAGTGGCAAGTCTGGAAGATATAAATACATACAACTCCTTTTGCGTTTATAATACATACATTCAGCTCTGAAAACACAACAGTTCCCTGGTGTTTTAGAGCCTGCCCAAAATGGAGATTAAGATTAAAAACGCCACTGGCTCTGTTTTTGGGCTGTGCTTTACGGTGGAAGGGCAACAAAAGTCCTCTCAGTTGGTCTAAGTCCTGGATGCGTGAGCAGTGTTTGATGTCACATCTTTAATACACACCAGGTGCGTGTCTCCTGTTCAGTTTCCATGGAGCTGCCGTGAGGCTTCTGCTATGTTTTAATAGAGTTGCATGAAAAATGTGGGCAACGTGAACTGTCTCATTGGCTAACATGTTACACATGCACATGCACCACATGCATCCACTGTGAAACCAGCCTAATAAAAGAATTCCTTCTTCTTACTTTTCTTATTTCTTGTTCACTTGCTGATAATACTTTCTGAAACAAAGCAGAAAAGTGCAGATGAGAGAATCATCCATTCCTGTTTGCCCATGTGACTGTTGCATATTGTGGCATGGTTTTTGGACTGTAGGAGGAAACTTCATGCAGAAAGGCCTTTGTTCTGACTGGGTTACGAACACAAACCTTTCTGTTAACCACTCCACCAAGCGTGTGGCCTCATACATCAGTTAAATACATCCTGCATGACTGGAGCACAGACTCCATCTGACACAGTTTCTGGACTAAAATACAGTTGAATGGGTCGCGATTCGGCTCACGATCTCCGGCTTTCAGCAGTGCTGCTGTTGTAAATGTTGGAGATTAACACATGTTTTCAGGATTTTAAGTCCTTTTAACTGATCTACATTTTGGCATTGTTTGGTTTGACTCCTGTGTTAAACATCAATCAGTGGCTGAGACGTCACATAGAGTATCAGCTCAGCTCGCTTGGAACCTTGTCAGAGCAGGTACTAAAAAAGTACCAGCTACTAACAAAAACAAAACAGAGTAGAGTCAAGCCGTGCCATGCCATGCCATGCCATGCTGTGCTGGAACTGTGTAGTGGAAAAGTGCCATTAGATGCAGATTCTTTCTGAAACTCTGCTATAAAGCTCTTGTGAACGTTGATCTTTTTTTTTTTTTTTAACTTTGAAAACTTTATTGAAAATATTATTACATGGAAAAAGTTGCCTTATAGATGTTGCCTTACGGTCAGATGTCATGTCACAATTAGGCGTGCATAAAAGTGACTCTGTGACATGACCTTGTTATTTTTTAAATTAAATCGCAAGGTAACTTTTTTTTGAAGGAGGCTGAACATTTCACTTGTCTTTCAACATGTGTGTGAAAACATTTCATGCTTTCTGACCGTGTGTGACCCTGCATTGTCAGAGAAAAATGCACTGTAAGCTGGTAGGCATGTCAAGCCACAGTATGGGGTCCTTTACTTGCGCTATAATCCCAGCCATGGCCTTTTAACCCTCGATGGCTGGCCATTCTCTCCACCACTCTCCCCTCTCCCTGCAGCTGACAGTCGAACACGAAAAAACAAATGGAGACCTTGAAAACCATAAGGTGCTACTTGTTTGCCCTCCAAGTTGTGGTTATTTTTATTTTTTTAAAGCCCAAATAGAATCACAGGTGCTGTTTGTTTCCTAGTTTGACTTGTGTTTTGTTTAGAAATGTAATATCTATGGTGGAAAATTCACACGTGGCCTGAGGATGATATTGATTTGCTGTTCACAGAGTCTGCCTCATCTGAGCGAAGGGCTGCACTTTTGTTTTATTCAGGTAAATGTTTCCACCCTGTCAGAAAGTCT
Organism: Brachirus orientalis; assembly: GCA_016785285.1. Taxonomy (NCBI): domain Eukaryota; kingdom Metazoa; phylum Chordata; class Actinopteri; order Pleuronectiformes; family Soleidae; genus Brachirus; species Brachirus orientalis. The sequence continues at coordinate 2,045,761 of JAFBJR010000310.1, forward strand.
GAGCATGATGAGATCCCATGACACATTAAATTAAATCTTTAGATTCAGACTTGTCTTTTACAATTTTGTCCAACCACACAGGAATATATCCCTGAGCTTATTTGTCTCTCTAAAAGGCCTCCAAGAAATCGGTGCTTATGGTTTGGATGCCATTTTATTAGTTATGTTCAACCCTCCCACACCCAACCTCCCCCTTTACTAATAAAGCCACCTTCCCTGCTGATGGAAAATTGTCGGTTTACTTCGAGCTGCAGGGGGCCTGGCAATCAGTCCTTAGAAAAGCAGTGCCAGGTTAACCTGCTGTGATAGTGGACTCTAGGGACAGTGCCCCACCTCTGCTTGACATGCAGGGGCTCTGCTCACCAATAAGAGGCAAGCCTAACGCACAATAGAATTGCTCTCAGCCTTTTCACTTAAATGTGATAAGCAACAACCTTTTGGTCAGACCTGTGCATGCTTAAAATGTTTTCATTATTTTTCTGTTTGGATTTCTTGGCCCAATTGTGAAAGGGATGTTGCTTTTTCTTCCTTTCACTCAGCCACCTCTTGTAGCCTACTTCCTAATTTCACATAGATGGTTGGTTGCCTTGCTCTCTAGATAAGCTATCAATAGTACCATGCATTAGAAACACAAAAGGAAAGCGTTTGCGGTTCAGTCTCACCCATCTCCTACAGGAACTGTTAATGGGACACTTACAGTATGGGGGTTCACAAGTCTACAGTGAAGATGCACAATAGCGTGTTACTCCTCTACACCTCTGCTGAATGATAGGGCCAGGCTGAATACGGGGAACTTCATGACTTGAACAATAGACTGTAACCAACAAGTACTTCGGCTGGTTGTTGAGCATGCCAAAGCATTTCTACAGCAGATGTTTTCTGAATTACAAGCTGTAAGTGAGCTGGAATTGGGCAATTTATCCGTTGTTGGATTTCCATTCATGTTTATGTAACTGAGTATTTACATCACAATGCACAGACGTTGACGACGCCGCTGTGAAAAAGTGTCCCCTCGCAAAGCAAGGGGTTTATGAACGTGTCAGGATCCTCCAGTATTGTTTCCAGTTTGTGTCCAGAGAAGAAGTCAGGACAGTCAGACTCCACAAAGTAAAGCACCGTTGGGTCATTTTATCCAGCTACTGTATAGCTCCTGTGAGGATGTGTGTGCAGTCTGCATGCTGTCAATAATTTATGTATTAGCTACAAGGAACAGAGTTTTTCAGTTTAATGGAGAGTATAAATCTGAATGAATTGCAATGGACGAGTCCTCAAATTGTTTTATTTCTATCTTTGCAACTGTCTATAGGTCATTTTGACCAAGCTGATATTAGCATCTAGCTCAACTGATTACTGTATCTGTGTCATAAATGGGAAAGTATGGTGTATATAAATTGCATTCATCAACACTGAATTAGTTTGTGGAGGCAGTACATGTGCAGGAGATTGGCTGCTTAATCAGGAGACAGATGTCTGTGGTCATTCTGCTGATATGTTCATTCTTATTTTAGCCACAATATATTAAAACAAAAATATGAATAACAAACGGTAAATGAAATTCTCATTCTGAAACATATTTTGTTTAAAAGATATCACTTATATTCTGGAGATGTCTCATTTCCCCTGCACTCAGACGCAGCTCAACAGCTTTACTGCCCTCAGCCATGCAGCCATTCAACCGCCCTATCAGCACTGAGTTCAGAGGGCGTTGCACAGACAGCTGGATGCATACACATCTGAAGTTTGAATGCAGCTTTCTTTCTCCACATTGTTGCACTTGGTGAAAAACCCATTTGACAACAAGGGGCTTATAAAGCTCCGACACTGCGTGCTACTGCTGTTCTGATGAAGTTGGTGATAGGCTTCCCAGAGTATGCCTCCCCTGTGTGTTGTTGTCTGTCATTTAATTAGCTTTCACTTTTACCACCACATGCTCCTCAGGTATATTTGTTTGTGTTTGTGAGCACGACTGAGAGACGGCAGGTGCTGTTTGTGGCATGAATTATAATTGTGTTTGTGTTTGTTGATGTATAGTCAATTGCCACGAGTGAGAAAATAGAGATTACAGATTGTTGCTCAAAGTCTTTCTTACATATATTCCAACTGGATAAATGTGTAAATTCAATGATGAAAATGATATTTTACTACCAAGAACATTGTAAAGCATAACAGATGAACATTTTGTGACACAGGAGTGATCTATTATTTTATATTATTTTTTAAATTAAATAAAATTATTACATGCATTACCAAAATAAATATAATGAATGGCACATAGGATGAGTCCTGAATACATTCCTTTGCTTTCAGTCTCCAGTTAAATTCATGTTTATGCTCTTTGGCCCCTGGCTTTAATTTGTGAGTATGGCCAACCTGACTGTGCTGGGATATTCATTGCATCCCTTTTAGTCAATTCACTTAATTATACCATTCTGCCCAGGGTGCCAGCACAGAGCTGCTTCTTCAATCTGCATGTATAAACAATGTCAGTAGCCAGGAGGGGTCAGGATGACCAATAGACACTTTCTGGCACATTGGATTTTCTAGCAGGGATGTTTGTTTAACTCCATGGAAAAGCTGCCAAGTTTCTTGTTGGAGAACTAACTTGATCCATGTGTGGAGTAAAAGGCAAGAGGCCTTCTCTGCACCACAAACTCTGCTAATTGGGAGGAAACAGCAGTTGGAATTAGTGTGGAGAAGAAGAGATGAAGACGAGATGAGTGTGTAACCATTAAAAGGCCCCCCTAGTTCTTTTCTAGATGTAGTAAAACACATTGTTTTCACACTTATTGGTGACAAGAATTTTTTTCACTCGTGTTAGCATCTTTTGTGACATATGTGAGATCATACAGTCATCCTCCTCCCAAGACTGTGTTGCACATCTGTGCGGTCCCGCTGTTCAGTTCTGTTCACACATGTGCGTGCTTACAGCAAATTAAATTTCTTAAAACATGAAAATAATCAAATGGGTAATATTTTTAAACAGGTTGCAGCGACAGGGAAGCTTGATGTGAAGTATAAGGTAGTTAAATAAGTGAAAATGAGTTCACGAGATCCTTTACTTTTCACTTAAAAGCTGTTCTTTTACTGCTCAGAAGTTCAGACCTTGAGCTTTAGCGACTCAAATGTGCATGCCATCAATGTCAGTGTAGTCCTCTTCAGAAAATTCAGGAAAAAAATCTCGTATTGAACAGGTTAAGATAGCTAACACCAACCATATTTTAAAGTGCTGTCTTTTTGACATTCAGACCTGTAGGTGACATTTAATGTTCCTTTAGGCTTTAGACGTGATGGCACATTTACGCCGAGTTGTGTGTTTTGGCACCTTGTGCATGAGAGGAAGCAGGGAGCAGTCAGAAAGAACAGTGGGGAATCAAAAATGATATGATGGCAAGGAAGAAGGCTGGTCTCTGCTCTTACACGCTGTATTCATGATGTGTTTTATAACTTTATTTCGCTGCTGAAGCCCTAATTTCCAAAGGGTCTGCACACACCCTCTTCTTAAACCGTAACACCTTACACCTTAATTTTAAACAGAGAAAAAACTTCAAAGTACTTTGATGTGTGTGTTTGCATTCTATCAAAACCCTACCCTTTCTCTAACCTTAACCAATGTACTTAGATTTAAGCCTGTCCACAGATAGAACATTAGATGTGAACACTGGTCTCTGGTTCACTTTGTATGTTCATCATCCACCCCAACTTCCTTAAATCACTGATGAAATACTATTACTACTACTACTACTACTACTACTACTACTACTACTACTACTACTAATAATAATAATAATAATAATAATAATAATAATAATCATTCACAAAAACCTCTGAACACATCCACCCAATGGTTAAATTTCCTGACAAGCATAATTGCTGTTGCAGTTTAGGTCTATACTAATGTTATTTCGACAAGATGTGATGTCAAAATGACAGCACTCATTTTAGACTTGCTAAATAGTGATCCAGTTTTCATCAAGAGGTTCATATCTGAAAATGGCAGAGCAGTGTTTTGTCAATAATGTTAAAATGCTGTGAGGCCTTTTTGGCAGGGATGTGAAACCTCTGGAGCTGTCTCTGCTTTTTAAACATCTATCATGCAGAGGTGTCTCAAGCCGAGATTTTGTTGCCTGTGCTGAACTCTACATGAGACTAAGTACAACAGCTCTATTGAAATTTTAATTTACATTTATAATGTGTGGTCAATGGATAACGTGGAGGTCACTACATGTGTACCGTGTAGAGACCTATAACAAATAAAACCAGAGATAGCACATTTTGATGGTTTTTCAGGTCCAAGTCCAGCTTTTATACCTTTTTTGGCAATGAAGCTCTAAGAAATTGAAACTTCTTGCATCTTCTGTAGAGTGGTTTGAGTTAAGAGAGATCAACTTCATTGGCACTTGGATTTTTTGCACTTCAATTTAAGATGCATATTTTAAATATATATTTCCAGTTCAATCTTGAAATTAGCAAACATTTTAAAAAAGGTTATATATTGCTTTAACCACATTTCTATGATGCTCCAGACCTCTGCTTGAGGAAATACCTGAACATCTGGGAATTGTAATTGAATAACCCTGTTAATAAAGGGTTGTGTAGTGATCTGATTACACCGACAACTTTATGGATTTATGAAGAATTCAATGTAGATGTTGTCCCAAAATTACCTGAATTAAGTATTAAATAATTAACATTATTATGTTTTACAATTGGGAAAATGGCGGCAATGGTTTCTCCGATTGGCCCACACCCTAAATCCTCTTGGGCTGCCACAACATGGAAGCTGATGAGAAGTAGGAGGTGATGGGAGGAGGAGGAGGAGAAGAAGTAGGAGGAGGCAAAGGGATGAGGTGGAGGAGGAGGAGAATAGAGACGAGCACAAGCTGTGAGTCTGAAAGAAGCCAGATTCAGCTCCCATTTGGGCAACGGCTTAGGCATACCCCAAACTCAAAACCCTGGAAAGAGTCTGGAAATATGGCTGTAACAAAACAGGGAACAGTAGGCAACGAGAGTGAGAAATATACAAGTAAAGGGATTTGTGGCATAACATATCTGAGGAAAAACAAGACATTTTTTTACAAGGAGCTGTGGATTAGTAATCAGTTTTCAGAGTGACGTTGGTGTGTAAGTGAGCATTGTTTTCTGGAGAGTGGAGTAAGGAGGTGAAAACGTCACTACTACATGACAGGGAGGAGAAACAGGACAGTGCAGTTGTTTTGGTTGACCAGCGAGGTTTAGAAGGATAAAATGAAATATTAATGACCCCAGAGCCCCTGTGCATATCATCACCCATGGCGTTAATCTCTTAATAATTGTCTAAGAAATCGTGCTGCAATCCTGACTACATATTAAACCCTCCACAACCACCTACTCAGTAGCAAAGACTCATGAGTACAATTGCCATCTTCCTCGTCACTCATTTGCACACAGGAAGGTATATGCTAGGAGTGAGTTTTAAAGGCAGAATAAATTATTTAACAAAACATGGGGGGAACGTGGGGGGACAACAAAACCACTGCATGTGGTAATTCAAAGCAAAAGAGAACTGAGACCAGCTTGTGTTAACTGAGATTATGCTCTGTGGCTGAAATACAGTGCAAAAATTCCACTGTCTCTTGCTTTCATGTTGAGCACGAAAATGAGATATGTTGAACCAAGACTTCCAGTGGTAACATGGTGATAAACAAACAAAACGCCACATGAATACCCAATTAGTGCTTTGAATGAAAGTCTAATAGCATGTTTGGGTAGTTGGAGTAACCAAAACCACTGGTTGGCCACCATCTCTGACGTCATCCCAGTTCATCATACACTGTGCTTTAACACTGCTCTGTTACTGTGATCCATGTCTCATTTGAAATTTCTGCACATGATTTCTGTACAAGCTGTTGTATCAAGACAATAAGATGTGCGTTGAGCTTAATTTGAGATGTGGGATCAAAAGGAGTGCTCTCTCTCTCTCTCTCTCTGAGGAGGAGGAGGAGGAGGAGGACATATTTGAATTGGTGGATTTAGGCTGTCTGTATTTATTGGCTTTGTGAATGTCCTTTTTGTGCTGAAATGGTCCCCAATGTGTTTTTTCAGTCTGTAGTTTCCTGATGATGACTGGTGCTTTTCTCTTTTTCTGCAGCTGACTGTGCCAGAATTGTAGTAGGAGTCAGACGTCATTGTTTTTTTTCTAATTAGTCATTTATATTTTGAAGGTCTATCTATCTGCTAAATGTGCATGTGGAGAAAATGTAAAGCCGAATTAACAAACAAATAGATAGAAGAATAAATAAAAATTTAGAAAGTCAGACTTTAGCTTATCTTTGTTTCTTTAGGCTAGTGTGTGTAGTTTTTTAAGCGTGGTTGTATGAAGTGTTGACCAATTATCAACCCTGGTCGTGATGACTCGGCTGTCTCTCAGTCTGCTGCACTAAAACCCACAGAACAAATCAAGGCCTGTAATCACTGGACACAGTAGTTTCCTCCATCGCTCAATTCAACTTGTGAGTTATGTTGTGAGTTCAGTGTTTCAAATCACTCCTTTCGAGTGATACAAACTTAACAAATGAGGCAGCAGTGGTCCAGCTGCTCCTACTTCCCCATAAGCTAAAAATGTTGATTTTGTTGATTGTCCCAGTAAACTGAGTTCAGCAAAGTTCAATTTACAGCCAAATAATGTTGTCTAGCAGTAAAAATAATACGTTCAAGATATCATAGACTTAAGGAAGCTTAGATTCTATTAGCTGAACCTTTTGTTAAGCGGCTAAAATCAGTTTGCCCTTCTAGGTTCTAGCGAGTGTCGGGCTACCAAGATGGTCACACTCAGCAAAGTCAGTGTATGTCAGTACCTCATTAAACCACACTTCAAAATGTGCCTTTAAGATGGCACAGTCACCGCTGTCTTTGTAGCAGACACATTCATGTCAGATTGTCTGTCGTGCCTCTGTGAAGATAACCTGTCTCTCCAGAGGTGTTTTAATGTGGCAGATGGTACTAATTATCAAGGGTCACACACACACACACCCACACACAGTCTTTAAGGTTATTCATGGAGCGACGTTGCCTAATAATACAGCTTCCAATATATTTCGGGGAAACCTTGCAGATGTCAGAATTCACATGTAACACTGATGTCGACTTTCAGTCTTTTTAATTTTACTGGGTATTTTCTCCAACCTCTAGCTCTTCACAGACTGAGCACAGTTCTATTTCCATGTACTGGGCACTGTCAAGTTTCATTATTATTATAAATATATCTGTAACTCACTTTCTTGCACCTCCAAGGGGAAATTAAGTGGCTTTTCCTATTTTTGATTTTTTTCACCCTCATTTCTGTCTCTGATTTTGCTCATGTACTCATATGCCACTTTCACAGTGTGAGGCATATTCTCGGCTGTGCGTAAATGTCCTCCACTTAAAGGTGTCTGCAGCTCCTCGTTCTATACATTAACCTTTGCAGTGGTATTTAATTAAAGGTCCACACCTGTACCACTACCTTCACAACCCCCATCCCTCACCTCCTCTTCCTCAGCAGTTCCAGAGCTAACCTAAGGCATGCTGTACATCTAGAGCAATTAGCATGACCTTAAAAACACCATGAGAGCCATGGCACTCACCCCCTGCATATTCCTCTCTGCCCCGTGGACCACTCACTCTGCCTGTCCTTTCTTCTGACCCTGGTGTGCTGTGGCTATGCTCACACTCAGTGGGGTCCGACCGATTATTGTAGGCCTTTTGCTCCATGGGGCCTTGGGGGACCACATCATGACACAAGTAGAGGTCACAGGTTCCCTAGGTTCCTTGAGGGAGCTTCGTTGTGTCCTAACCCCAAATCATCATTACCGGAATTGGGAGCGAGGGAACGACTGCTGTTGGCTTCAAATTGATGCCCTCTAGCTTGGTCCTCTTTGAGGCATGCTAAGGCACCAAAGGGGAATGAATGGTTGTTCATCTCTGTATGTTAGCCTTGAGATGGACTGGGGACCTGTCCAGGGTGTATCCCACCTTTCACCTTATGTCAGCTGGGATTGGGTCCAGCTCCCTCACGACCCTCATGTGGGAGATAAAGCAAAAGGCAGCGCCAAAGGAGTTCCTGCATCCTGCTCCTATTTACCTGAAATTGCTTGATAGCAATGGATACCCAGAAATGACAGAGATCTCATAATGCCACTGAAATAGTCAAAAATTCAAAACACACTGTTTGCAAAGATCACAACTCACTGCTTTGGCGTTTCAGCAGTAAGTTATAAATGTTATGTTCTCATATGTATTTTTCATGGACTTAATGAGAAAGACTTGGTCATTTTTAAAGATGTGTTCTGTTTGCTTCCATAATATCTGCTGTTTAAATACAGTATCAGCCAATAGCTGCTAAATCATAATATGTTTAAATGTAATGGCATTCATATAATTTAAGGAAAGATAGCAACACATGTAGAGTAATTGAATTATCTTTGCGTAGCATTTTTGCCACCAAACTCTCACTGCAACCATCTTGCATCATTTGTGCACATTTATATTTAAACCGTGTCATAGAAATCTTTATGTCAGCGAGCACAATCCCCAGACCTACACTACCAGTCAAAAGTTACGAGTCACACCCTCTCATTCAATGGTTTTTCTTTGTTTTCATTGTAGATTCTCACTGAAGGCCTCAAACCTATGAATGAACACATATGGAATTATGTAGTAAGCAAAAAGTGTGAAATAACTCTAAATATGTTTTATATTTTAGATTCCTCAATATAGCCACCCTTTGCTTTCTTGACAGCTCTGCAAACCTTTGGCCTTCTCTCAATGTGCTTCATGATGTCGTCACCTGAAATGGTTTTCACTTCACAGATGTGCCTTGTCAGGATTCATCTGTGGAATTTCTTGCCTTCTTAATGGGGTTGGGACCATCAGTCGTGCTGTGCAGAAGTCAGGTTGGTTCACAGCTGACAGCACTATTTGACCACTGTTATAATTCATATTATGGCAAGAACCAATCAGCTAAGTAAAGAGAAACGAGTCCATCATTACTTTAAGACATGAAGGTCAGCCAGTCCAGAAAATTGCAAAAACTTTGAATGTGGTAGTGCACCTAAAACAATGGACAATGGAAGTAATATTTTCAAGCATCTTCTAGGGCATATTGATGGTAAAGAATAAACTTCCAGACATGAATGCTCTGCTGCTCCAGACTTTTTCAGAGCATTTCCAATGTCACTCCAGAGTTAAATTTGGCCCATTTGAGAATACCACTATTCCTGCAAACAAGGATCCTGCCTCCTGCATTGACCCAGGTGCCATCTATTACTTGAATGATCTGAAATGTTCCAGCTGTTGTGAACACATCTAAGGCACCGTCCGCTAGCATGTGTTGGGGAAAGAATAGCCGATAAGCAATCAGCATGCACTTTCTGCACTTGCATAAGTGAAAAACTGCCTCCTGTCGATGCTGACAGGGGCCAACAGTGTCTCACAAACTGCCCCGACTAGTGCTATGGACGGTCACTGCGTGATGGCCAACCTTCAGGGAATGTTTTTCCTCAGGCTTAACCCCAACAGTCTCCTACTACATTCTTCTTGGTAAGGGAATGGCAAATGCTTGAAAATCTCCAAACCCAATTTCTCTGACATTTTCTGGACAGTTCTGGCGAAATCAGTCTCTTCATATAATGTTTCAGTTGATAAGTGGTCATTCCTACTGCAGTGAATCTATATTAGTGCCTTTTTCAAAATCGCTTATACAGTGCAGAGGGCTGCCATAACAGTGAGGGTTATTGCAGTTATTGAACAGATAAATGTCTCGAATGGAGTCACAAGCCCACACATGATTAGCCACTCATATGTGCACCCATGCACATATGAGCATACACACGCATACACCTCTCGAGCCTCTGTGGACCCCCGTTAGGTCAGGAGCTCCGGTTTCCCTGTGGTTTTCAGCCCTGTGGTATCATGCTGTGCAGATATTTCTGTATGCTTGGATGACTCCTTGACATGGTGTTTATTTGGATTGGCAACTTGTTTTATGATGAATCGATACGATGCAGTTTGGGGGAAATAATAAGTTGGCTAAGGAGGGAAGTGACTATCAGGAGGACAGAGGACAACGTGTACTGACCACATACTGAACACCTGAATGACGGAGGGAGGGAGGACCGTGTACCTTCTCACATCATATGTGTCTTAATTGCAGACCTAAAATAATAATAAGAAGAAACATTATTGCTATCTGTGAATAAAGTGCTGCTGTATCATTTTCCATTTATTACTTAGGATGTATTATATTTGCTTTTAGCCTGTCGCGAAAACAGATGCATGACTTAGCCTCCAGACTTGGACAGGCGGTTTTTGTTTTGTTTTGTTTTGTTTTGCTTTGTATTCACATTTATTTTTTTGTATTTGAAGATAATGAACAGCACAAATAATCTGTTTTCTATGGATCGGTTACCTGCCAGCACTGCCAAGGGAAGGCTAATAAAATGTCATCAAAGTGAAATGAGAGTTAAGTGGAGGGGAAAAAGCTGAATATTCACACTCATTTGGCGGACACCTGGGGGCCTGCAGTCACTCCTGGTTGCATTGATATGCATTGTATTAAGAGCTCCTTGCCCGTTCAGAGCGACAATCAACAGCTTTAACACCTTTGCTTTAATTTAATTAGAGCTGTGGCTGTCAGGGTGAAAACTTGATTTGCACACATACAGTACATGGATTCACGTGTGTGCTTGGTCATCATGTAACTGTGCCAATTATTATTTTGTGATATAAGTCCACAAATTGGTTTTACTCTCCATTGTTTTATCAAATGTGGATTTTTGCTTTCAGTTGGGTGGTTCCCTATTGTGTTTTTATGGGTGCCACTATATATACATGTATATTACTCCTTCATTTTATGCTGTGATACGTTTTGACTGTTTTATCTCTTAGATTTTGTCTTGTAGCTTTTATTTTATTGTGTTTTCTTGTCATATGTGAAATAATTTTTATTATTTCACATGCTAAGGGGTTCCACATGTAGTGTTTCTCATTTGTTTTATGAACTTTCTGTCAGAGATTAAAGACGAGACAGCATCTAAAGAAAGTGTGGTCTGTCGCTGGCTTTTTAGTGTTTGATCACATTGGTTATAATCATTTGTGCGGGTGAGGGAGGGCAAAATTATTCCTGTATGGATAATTGGACAAGTTAAGGAAATATAGAGAGGAAAATGTCTTTCACTTCACTGAAATGCCACCTTCTTGTTCTTTAAAGAAGAAGAGAACATATTAGGACGATACGGTGGATCTGGGAATTTAAAAGCATGAGGACTGGCAGGTCACTGTGCACGACATCAACTGGCAATCGTGGTTTAATTTACACAAATTAGGTTATAACTTACAAAATGGATATCATGCTGTATACTAAGGACTAAGGAATATCTGAAACTAAACTGTTTTTTTATATATATAAATCTAGTGAATATGTTTTCTCATAGACTTGTTGAACCAGTGAATGTAATAGTCATTTAAGAGAACACAAGTTTCAAGAACTTGTACACTGGCTTCACCTTCTAGACCTCCATCATTTTTATACAGTCTATAGTTTTTACCAGGGAGGAACAAACACAAATATTTAAACCTGTCTGAACAGATGCAAAACCTTTATAAGTTTGTAACTGTAGTCAGTTAACTCTTGTTCCAGTGCCTCCATACAGTAGGTCAGTGTTTCAGTGAGAGTAACAAGAGACACAATAATAGCTCCCATATTGCGTCCTATAAACACATGCAAAAGAAACAGAGCTAAGCATCTACAGTAAGTTTCTAAAAATCAAACCTCATCTTTTAATCTTTGCCTAAACGACGGTCTTGGCGGCATTCTTGGAACTTTAAATGACCACAGAAAGAATAGGCAGTGAGGTGATGAAAGTCTATTGAGGTTTTTCTGAGTCAGTGTGATAATTAAGCTGTAGTTTCTTCATCCTTACACACTGGTCTCCTAGTCCTTAATGGCCTCAGTTTTTTTTTTTTATAACCAAACAAATCTCAGCATTTTGCATTTGGGGTTTAATAATTAGTTTAATATATTACTGTGAAAAATTCCAAGTTAAATAATGCAGACATTCAAAAGCAAACTAAGCTACACACATTATATTTATGTCAAGTGTTAAAGTACATACACTATGATCTCTTTTACAAATGTAGGTAATACAAAATATGACTACAACAATGTGTTTATTGTTGAGAGTAGATCTAAAAACATGTATTTGAATTGCACGGCTATGATTTTAGGTTTATTCACATTCATATGAACTGAGGAGAAACAGAGTTTCAACTCCTTCATCAACTCTGTCCATATTCTGCCCAACTCTCATCTATCTCATCTCATCATCTTGTACCAGTAGATATATTATAGTTTCATCTGAATTTGACATATTGAACAAAAACCTGGCACCAGCCATCGCCTGAATATTCCACAATGACCTGCTGTATTATCCCTAATGTGAAGGGAGGCTGTCAGTACCCAGTTTTCAGGGGTTTGTGTCTTATATAAAAGGTAAAGGTGGGGTGGGATTGTACGACATACTCTGACTGTGTTGGATTGCGCATCATGCCTTTAGAGACTGATATACATGCACTGAATAATTAATGACACTGAATAAGATTGACTTGACTCGACTGAACATAAACCAAATTAAAATTATGTAACTTTCAAAATGTACTCGGCAAAACAAATTAGTGGAATACACTGTAGTCTGCAGAGAGAGAGACAGTTATCAGACAAGATGAAAATGAAGGACAAGCTCCTCTTTCATGAATTAGCTCCTGACCTCCGATAGCTCAGGTACCTTTTCCATGTACGCTTGTCTCCATGGTGAATATGAGCGTGTACGTAGTGTTGCACAGAGACTTAGATGTGTTATATCTGACCTATTATATGATTACATGTGCAGTGAATTGTGTTTTACCTATAAACCCTCAGCATGGAGGCAGGACATGTACACACAGACACAGTATATACTGTATTGTAAACACACAAACAGATTTTCCCAGGGGAAGCTTTCCCTTTGCTTCCCAATTCTCACCTATGTCTGCTTTCCTTTTTTTGTGTGCGTCTCATTTGTCACAGCATTCACATGTTACACTTTGCCTCAATTTGATGTGTGAGATGCAGTCAAACATGTGCACCAAACAACTACCCCCCCCCCCTCCCCCACAGACAGCCAAAAACAATCACCCTCGCAGTACATTTCACCTCCCCCTCAAATTGGGGGCCACTCGCTCAAAACAAAATAATATAGGAGCTTTGTGTTGTGCTTCCGTCTCATCCCACATGCTTCCCACTGGCAGCTTAATGATTACCTGTATGGAAATCGCAGGTTAATCAAAATCCAACTTATTTTTTCCCCTTTCTCTTCACCTCCCCAGTCTCCTCCTCTTCTTTTCTCCTCCCTTCCTCCCCTCACCAGGTGAGCAGTGCCATTTTCCTACACTCTGTTCATCTCAGAAGACTCTGTTGTAGGTTTGAAAAAGCAGAGAGGTGTCCATGGAGTGAGGAACAATTCATCTTCCTCCATGGCCTTCTGTACCCCCTGAAGGAGCCTTATCTTCTGATTGTAATGTAATGAGTGGTCCCTTGAAACAAAAGGCCTGACAGCTCTAGCAGCTCTGTGGCTCCCCGGGACCACAGCATTGTTATTAGAATACCCAGGAGTGTTTGTTCACAGGCACACTCTACCCCTCTGCATCTGTGTGTCAACAAGATCCATCTAAAATAATATTTTAAATATCAACAACCAGCCAAACATGGGCTGCAATTAACCAAAAATATGTCTTTTAAAAGTGTAATTAAATGTCATGACTGGAAACATTCTGACATGTGTAAAGTCAGCCTGAAGAGATGACTTACAAATGCGAACATGAGTGAATTCATCATAGCCTGGGGAGCTGTTGCCCTATTTTAATGTGCTAATGCTGATGGATGACACAAGTCATATGACTTAAACTTTAGCAGCACACATCCCAGCGCTGACCTCGCCATCTCCCCCTCATATTGTCCTTGTCCCCGGTGACAATAGGCCACCAGCCGCTCTGACATTCATCACCTGTTTGTTCCACTCATTCATATGAATATGCCACTCACTTCTGTCCTCTGGCCTGCAGGATGATTTCAGGGCATGGAAGGGGGGAAATGGCAATAAGACAATGGTGGCATATCAGGAAAAACATCCTCAGATAACAGACCGCATCTGCATGTTGTCATCAATTTAAAACTAAAAGCATTTTGTGATGTTCCACCAATACTGAGCTTTTCAACCCCCTGCCCCAAATAAATTCATATGAACTCACTAGTTTGTTTGTAAAGTAGATGTAAATAAATGAATAAATAATGCTGATGTCTTTGTTCCAGATCAATCAATTACTTACAAAAGCATTTCCTATAGCAATCAAGTGACAAAGTTTCTGAGAATGAACTGGATCTTCACCAGTTTAATAGAAATTACAGCTAGTTTTCATCAAAATAACAAAATTATATGAATATCAATAAGACCACGTACAAAAGTTTGGACGCACCTTCTCATTTAATGGTTTTTCTTTATTTTCATGACTGTTTACATTGTAGATTCTCACAGAAGGCATCAAAACTATGAACACATAATATGGAATTATGTAGTAAACAAAGTGTGAAATAACTCAAAACATGTTTTATATTTTAGATTTGAACACTGCTTTGCACACTCTTGACCTTCTCTCGGTGAGCTTCATCACCTGAATGGTTTTCCAACAGTCTTGAAGGAGTTCCCAGGGATGCTGAGCACTTGTTGGCCCTTTTGTCTTCACTCTGCGGTCCATCTCATCCCAAATCATCTTGATTGGGTTTAGGTCAGGTGACTGTGGAGGCCAGGTCATCTGGCACAGCACTCCATCACTCTCCTTCTTGGTCAAATAGCACTTACACAGCCTGGAGGTGTGTTTGGTGTCATTGTCCTGTTGAAAAAGTAAATGATGGTCCAACTAATCACAAACCGGATGGGGTGGCATGTCACTGCAGGATGCTGTGATAGCCATGCTGGTTCAGTGTGCCTTCAATTTTGAATAAATCCCCAACAGTGTCACCAGCAAAGCAACCCCACACCATCACACCTCCTCCTCCATGCTTCACTGTGGGATGTACAGACCATCGTTCACCTTTACTGCGTCAGTGGAACCAAAGATCTCAAATTTAGACTCGTCAGACCAAAGCACAGATTTCCACTGGTCTAATGTCAATTGCTTGTGTTTCTTGGCCCAAACAAATCTCTTCTGCTTGTTCCTTTTCCTCAGTAGTGGTTTCTTAGCAGCTATTTGGCCATAAAGGCCTGATTCCCACAGTCTCCTCTGAACAGTTGATGTAGAGATGTGTCTGCTACTAGAACACTGTGTGGCATTTATCTGGGCTCTAACCTGAGGTGCCGTTAACTTTTCGATATCTGGGGCTGGTGGCTCAGATGAACTCATCCTCAGCAGCAGAGGAGACTCTTGGTCTTCCTTTCCTGGGGAGGTCCTCATGTAAGCCAGTTTTTTCGTAGCGCTTGATGATTTTTGCAACTGCACTTGGGGACACGTTTAAAGTTTTTGCAATTCTTTTTGGACTGACTGATCTTTAGTGCTTAAAGTAATGACGGACTGTCATTTTTCTTTACTTAAAATGACAAATTGTAGAATTCTACAACTGTAAGAATTCTCATTGAATTCTAACAGTTGTCAAATAGTGCTGTCAGTTGTGTACCAACCTGACTTCTGCACAACACAACTGATCGTCCCAACCACATTAATAAGGCAAGAAATTCCACAAATGAACCCTGACAAAGCACAGCTGTGAAGTGAAAACCATTTGAGGTGACTACATCATGAAGCTAATTGAGAAAACAAAAGGTGACTGCTTTGAAGAATCTAAAATATAAAATATATATATTTAGAGTTATTTGACACTTGTTTGTTTACTGTATAATTCCATCTGTGTTCATTCATAGTTTGATGCCTTCAGTGAGAATCTACAATGTAGTCATGAAAATAACGAAAAACCTTTAAATGAGAACATGTGTCCTTTTGACTGGTAGTTTATATATTACAATAAGGGGAATAAATTAAAAAAAATAAAAATAAAAAATAAACTTCAACTGAAAGCCAGGGGCAACAAAACAAAGATACCTTGGGTATGCGTATAGGGAACTTTATAAATTGACTCAAAAGCAACAAACACAAATCCTGATCCATGGGATCTATTTTTTTTGTTTTATGCAGAAATCAAATTCCGACACATTTTCTACCAAATAAATGAACAAAGTGGATCATGGAGGCCTGCTATTTTATTTTATAAATATTTTTAAACACGTATCCCCACATAGAATGTGCAACAAGGATGGACACCAATGTGCATGCAATTATGAAAATGTTCTTTTTGGAAGAAAAGTGTGTAGAAACTGATCTGAAACAACTTGATTGGCTTGAGCCCATGCAGCGCAACAAAAACATGTTTCCACCTCCGACATATTCTTTTTTTAATGAAATGGCCACGGTGGTGATGTAAGAAATTCGCTGTTTAAAGCTGTGTGTCAAAGCCTCTCCAGTGTGTTTGCTAAATATTTTACAAGCTTCTACATTTTTTGCGAAGTGACATTCTTTATGAGCTACTGAGCCACTTACCAAGATGATTGTGTGTGTATTAAACCAACATGTGTGCTGAGGGCTGCTTTGTTTTGCTAGCTGACAGTTCCCCTCCCCATGTTGGGCCCAGCAGATGTAGAGGTGTCACCATGTTGATTAATTGTTTACGGTCACCTGTCTGCGTGGCTGCCTGTCTGCCATGTCACCGTGTGCTACGGGGATTTAGAGTTGAGGGGTCGAAGTGTGTGTGTGTGTGGGGGGGGGGGGGGGGGGGGGGGGGGGGGGTTTGGGGGGGGGGGGGGGGGGGGGGGGGGGGGGGGGGGGGGGGGGGGGGGGGGGGGGCTCAGAAAAGGTGAGGGAATGGGAGAAAACAGAGGGATGGTGTGTGGGACTTTGTGCTTGTGTAAATGATGCCATGCTATCAACCCGGCGTCCTCAGCTGTGCCTGTCTAAACAGCAGTGTCGCCATGTTGAACATGAATCACAGCTAGCTGTGGCCTAGCGGGGCCCTGTGTTCTCACCTGCAGCTCATACTGCTGTGCTCAACCTATAGGGAAAACTGAAGAGGAGTGAAATCATACAAAGGGGGGGGAGAGAGAGTGGGAGAGATGTAGAAGTTTCTTGGAGTTTAGACATATTTAGCACAACTTCTCCTGCTGAGTAAATGAACCCCCCTCCCCAATAATTTTGTGTTGTTTATCCAAAGGGATTTAGAGCTTCACAAGTGCTGTGAATAAATTTGTGATTAAGATTTTTAAAGCCCAACAAAATACCCAGCAGTCATTATGACAATCTACTACCTTTAAGGCACGAGCTCTGTGGTACTCACACTGGTAAGTGGTTTGGGCAAAGAGGTTTAGTTAATTCAAATGAGACTAAGATTCATTCAGCAACTGCTTTTTTGATCTTTTCTGATTTTCTGTTTTGCAGCTCTGTCTTTATTCTGTGCTTTTTTTTTTACTTGGAGGATATTAGAGATGTGACATGCGGAGGTTTGACAGTACTGTTCAGTACCATAGTTTGCTGTGCCTTCATGTAGAGAGAAAGACGCACTGGACCTCTGCATCATTGAGAACACATATCCTATTCAGTTTGAATGCCTTTTGATTTAGCCCATATTATCCATTACTTACTTATTCATAGGCCACTAGGTTTTCTTCCCTTCCATCCATTCAAATCAATATTGCAGAACCCAGTTGTGAGTGTGGGTTGGGGTTTTCTTCAAAGTGGCAATTCTTCCAACCATCTGCGCCCTCTCTCTCTCTCTCTCTTACTCTCTCTCTCTCTCTCTCTCTCTCTCTCTCTCACTCTCTCTCACTCTCTCTTTCTTTCTGCACGTTTTAAACCCGCCCTTAGTAACAAGCCACGGAGCACCAATCTGTGCCGTGATTCGGCCAAGCCCTGCCTGCCGACTGGGAAGGAACATCATCAAAACTATTCTGTGTTGCCATGGAAATAGAGACCTCAATAAGTTCATCTTTTTCATGTGTGTTTTTTTGGGGCTTGCTTGGCATTTGGTTGGTTGGTGGATTGGTTGGATGAGTGGCAGAGCCTGCAAGCTGTTTCCCCCACAGTGCTTTCTCATCCCGCGTCTGCGTGTCATGTGTTTATTTATTTAGTCATCAAGAATAATAATTTTTCTACCACCACTCCACTTGTACGCCACTGATATGTGTTTCTGTGTGGATTTGCGTACAGTATACAGTATATGCACATCACTGTTGCACTGAAATATTCAAAAACAGGTGGATCAAGAATGGGTGCTGTTGTGAGCCTCCTGTGAGTGAATTTGAATAAGAAAGATAAAACTGCTCAGCTGGATGAGTGGAAAGGAAAATGGGTCAGTTGAATACATTTACTACAAACAATTTGTGCAATGGAGGTTTCAACATATACAAAAGATGATATTGCTCAGTTTTGACTGCATTCTATGCATTTGACTCTGAGTGCATCCTAGCAGCAGCAGCAGCACTGGCATCCATTCAGCACTGATGCTTTATCTGTGATGTATCTGTAAATAGTAGTAGTAGTAGTAATGTAAATGGATTCTTTGAAGTTACTGGATCTCCCCCTAACACTTGGAGAATACCAATGTATGGAAGGCATGTCAGTGTATACAGTGTGCATACGTGTGGAAGAGAAAGATAAGAGGAAGGAAGAGCAGGAATGTGTCATGGGCATGTCTCGGCCATGTATGATACAGCTTGATAAGATGGGTTCCAGGAAATTCTCTTTGATGTTAATATTATTCGTGTGAACTCTGTGAGGTAGTAAACGCCTGCTTTCAGAGGGGGAAACATGAGCAATGTCTCCTGTTCGAGCCCTAATTCACAGAAGGGGGGAAATTTACTGCAACAACCACACTGATCTGGATCTGGAATCTGAGAGCAGAATTTGGGGAGGAGTACCTTGTTCAGGGTGGGCTGGAACGACTATATTTCATGTAATTGGACAATTAAAGCATCTCTTGCTGTCTGCGCTGTTTGTTATGCTGACCCTCATCTTGATATGACTGAAAAATAATGTTATACAACTCTGTGTGTTTAGCTGTGTGTGGTAAAGCAACTTTGTTTTGTGGCATCTGTTCTAGTGTTAATGTTCCTCACCTGGAGTCAAAATGCAATGATGGGAAATCTGTGCGTTATTGCTTAAAGGAAAAAGAAAAGAGAGCGGTAAACATCAATAACATTCATTTTTCCCAAATGCATTGTTGCGTTTATTTTTTTTTATCCATGACACAATAACTATGGTTGGTGGAGATTATAAGATCCACAGTGCTTCTGTTAAGATGAATTTTGTTTAAGATTAATTGAATCTTAAACAAAAAGATAATTGAATATCACACATTTCTTATCATCCAGCTGCAGTTACTTAAAGGAAACGGACACATCAAAATTAAAATCCTGTTCAACATCACATTTAATCCTCTGATACACAGTCCAATGAAGAAGAAGTGAGGCTGCAAGGCTGGTAGGGACTCTGTGTGTTCTTCCTTATCTGCTTGTAATCCAGACTCCACTTCCATTTCCAAAGCTGGCCCTAACTAGATGTGGCTGATAAGGCGGTCTGCTAGATGCATCTGTATGCCAGGCCCATTGTACTGCAGAGGAGAACAGATGAGAGGGGAAAAGAGAGAGGGTAGGTGTAAGGAGGGAGAGGGGTGAGTTTGCTTGAATCTCTGAGGGCTGGCTAACCCCCTGCTCCTTTCCTGAAATGGAGATGTTATTGCATTAGCAGCTAAAAGGGTTTATTCACAGTTAGTGCAGTTTAGGCATGCAAATGGAGGATTTCAATGTGCCGTGTTGCCTGGAGGTATAGGACAGAAAGCACAGGAGATTTGCAAGGATTAGTTCCACAGGTTCCTTTTATTATGGAAAGAACCCCTTTCTGAATGAAAGGGGGAGGAAAGGTGAGTTGAGGAGAAAGCATAGAAGAGAGGCAGTGAGGGAATTTAAGAGGGATGTTTTTTTTCTCCACCACATTAGCCCAGTTGTGGGGAAGCCGAATGATTTCTGACTCTCATGCTCTAAGGTTATGCACACAGAACTTTTTTCCCCCCTTTCTGCTGCCTCCGGCTGCCGTAACAGTTGGTAAACAGTATGCAACCCATTGCCTGCCCTCCTTGAAGGGTGTGTGTTTCTGCACAAGCATGTGTACTGTGATATGTCTCACTAAACCCCGTCCTGAAGCCCATTCTGTAATAAGTGATGGTTATGATGATGAGGCTTTTTGGCAGGTTTTGCAGTGCACACTGCTCAGTGCACATGAAATGGAGGGTGGCGACCCATTCAGATCACTTGTGGGTGCGTGTCTGTGAGACTGTGGTGCTGCAATCTGATATGCTTGAGTTGTAAAGTTAAAGCCTTCATTATCTCGGCACGAGCCATAAGGTGTCACCTTCACTGGACCTGACACATGCACACTCCCCTAACCATGGGAGACTACACACACCCACTCTCTTTCTCACACACACGTACAGAGAAGCATACACAACTCAAGCCATGGGAGACAATGTTGAGAGATGAAGGCTGTGAGGAAAAGATAGACAGAATGACAGAATTAATCGTTGACGGTAAAGCCAAGGTCACTCTGATGTGGGTGTGATATAATGGACAAGGTGATGGGTCCTGTTGGAGGTAAAGAAGACACACCCACACACACACACATTCACTTGGCTAATTGCAAATGATTCAGGTCTGTTGTTCAGCAGGGAGGAGAGGGTGATGGTAAAAATGAAAGAGGTGATTAATGGAACTGCGTGTGTTTCATTGGCCGCTATGTGATGGCATCTGCCATCTATTCTTCATTCGAACCATTTTCTCTCTGCCGCCTTCCGCCTTCAACAAGTGAGTAAGTGGATATGTCATTAGGTGTATTGAAGGTATTTTCCTTTTAAAAATTGTGCCTATGTTTAATAGAGAGAAAAATTGAAATAAATGGATAAAAAACATTTTATTAATCTGTTTGAATAAAGGAAAACAAAGAAAACTATTAGTAAGTGGCTGCTTATATGTCTCTTTGCCAATTTCTCACTAAAATTAGTGAGTGTACCTGGGGATTTAGAACCTGCTAATGAAAGGCAATTCAGTTTTTAATCCCATGGGTGAAATGTGACATCACAAATGTGCCAAAATCAAACAAACAAACAAAAAAAAAACCTGGAGAGAAATAAAAAACGTTCACTTGTGGGTGAGTTTGAAGGACTCTAGTGACACGTCACAGTCCCTCGTTCAAACTCACCCACAAGTGAATGGTTTTAAGATGCGACTAAATGGAGTAAGATGACATATATTATACTGAGCACTAATCCAAGCTGTGAAAAGTTAGGGTAGCTACAAAAATTCATGGTTAACAGCTATGCTAAGGAATGTTGAACGAGCGCCTTTGCGTTTTGCCGTGAATTATGGCCGAATTTGCATTCCTTCAAAAAGTGATGAAAAAAAGAAGAAATTCTTGCATTCATCCAAGTCTTGTGTTCCCACTGATGCCAATAAAAAAACCCATGAATTGCAGTCATTTGACCCAAGAGTAAATGCTAGTTAAACACATTCCCTCTAGTCAAGCAACAGTTTAAATCCAGAATTAAATAGATTTTTTTAGATCACTGAATGTTGTGGAAAATGAGAAAAAAAAGAAGTGCGCTATTACAAGTTGTAAAAAGTGAGGTTCACTAAAAACATTCATGGATAACAGCTGGGAGATGAATGCACGTCTCAAGATTAGAGACATTTTGCCAGAAATGATGCTGGAATTTGCACTGTTGCCAAAAATGAAACAGATGAAGCAGAAATTGACAGCATTAATTTGCAATTCCACTATTGCCAGTTGGAGCCAAAACCAATAAAAAAAACCTATGTGCACTGGAGAGTCATTTTCCTGGGAGTGAACACAGATTTTTTTGACTAATGAGAATGAGGTATTTGTATACATGTGTATGTGTCTT
This sequence comes from Brachirus orientalis, assembly GCA_016785285.1. Lineage (NCBI taxonomy): Eukaryota > Metazoa > Chordata > Actinopteri > Pleuronectiformes > Soleidae > Brachirus > Brachirus orientalis. The sequence continues at coordinate 2,067,800 of JAFBJR010000310.1, forward strand.
CAGTAAGCTGAGCCACAGCCCTTGAGGTGAAGTGGCCTGTTAAACTCTATATTCAGCTTGGGACATTGCATAAGAAAAGAAAGTGTGAGCTGTTGAATAAAAGCTCTCCTCTCTATACCAACAGTAGTCATCCGTCTTTTCTGGTGAAGCAGCTCTTTAATTGTCCACATTCGGATGCTTTAACACTTTTGCTGTTAACAGCCATTAACCACGAGTGTCCTCACACAACTGTGAACGAGGGACAAAGGCCACGAGCACACAAACCAGTCATGCTTGTATGACACACACACATACACAAACAGGAATTACTGTGTGTACTCAAACACAGTAGATACAATATCTTTCACAGGATGCAGGTCAAAAGACAAAACATTAGTCAGATTGTTTCAATATTGTGGGTTCAGTCTTGAAATACATTCAATTTTTATTCTTTTCAGATTCAAGTCTTTAAATAGACTCATGGTGTTCACAGTTGGTAACTGATTAAACAGTTTAAGTGTGTTTTTTTAATAAAGTAAAACTCATTCAATGATTCTGCTATGACAGTGAATATCTTACATTATTTTGAGGTTTGGAAAGCATTGATCAAAATTTTACACTATTTTCTTGCATATCTTGAATGAAACAATAAATTCCCTCCCAGTAAGTCATGAAAATAGTCAACAGATTAATCAATAGTGCAAAATAATCGCTAGCTGTAGTCCTACTCATAGCTTTATGTAAAAAGCTTAGTATTTGTGTAGATGTTGGGTTAAAAGATGAAATCCAAGTTAAAAATGAAGAGTTATTCTAATTTTTAGTAATGTCATTGTTCACAAGCACATGTTACGCTGCATATAAATCTTAATGAATTTTATGACACGTACATATACACACAAACACAAAGTAGTATCAGACTATTATATTCTTAAAGAGCACATGCAGTTGCCTTGTTCCTTCAGTACAATGAACAAAGCCAGTGTGGTTTATTCCCTTCAACACAGCTAACACAGAAACTGCGTCTTTGAATAAGCTCAGAGACTTTCTCCCACCAAGTGTCGACTCTCGAGAGCAAGAAATACAGATTAATTTAGAATAAACTGCACAGGACAAGTTCATTGTAATAGAGAAACAAAGTGTTTTCAACCATTCTGTAGACATCTGTAGCAATAGTAGATCTCAGGATAACATTGCTTTTAGGTTTTTGGTCTTTTCAAGAGATGTGCTGTTATCTTATTATCTTTTGAGGCGTGTTTTCATTTATATACAATTTACAGTTCCTGCCTCAACGATTTTAAACATTTGCATTAATCAAACCATTCACACACTTACAACTGCACATACTCCTTCGCCAACATATCCAGTGCCTTATGGGCCTGGATCCAGTCAGAACAACAGTGGAGCTGCTCCCCCTGCTGCTACTAGATGGAAACTGCCTCTGGGGCCTGCTGTCCTTCCCTCAGCTCTGTGTGGGTCTGTCTGCACACGTTAAGGAGAGAGTTGTGTGCTTGTTTGCATGTGTATGAACATTACCCAGCTCTCCATCTCCATCACATTACACAGTAGGTCTGTTCTGCTGTATCCTGCCACAAATATGTATGTGACTTCACCTTCCATTCTCTCACTCCTGTGCCATTTGGTAACAACGGCTCCAGCATCTGTTAGTTATTGTTTGTGGTGGCTGATTGTTACTCAGTCTCCTTTCTTTCTTTCTTGTCTTCCCATCCCGCTATAAAAGTCTAATGTGCATTTTGTTTTGTCTGCATGAGTGACTGATTGACACACTGACTCACACACACACACACACACGTGCACACTACACAGAGCGGCTTCCACAATTCATATAAAGGGCACATTCCCAACATAAATGAGCTGCATAACACTTCAAGCAAAGATCCAGCACTGAAAAGGGTGCTTTAATAAGAGTCATTAGATGCAATCTTTGCTTTATTTTCTTCTCCATTTGTTGCTGTAGTTACACTTGGAGGAAGTTTTATCAGCTATATGGTCACCTGTCATGTTCACATGATCAAGTGATCAAAGGCATGTCTTTGGTTTAATCGTTCCCCACTGTTCGGCTTCAGCCAGAAAGGACTTACTCTATTTCTACTCCAGCAGGTGGCATGTAGGGTAAATGTGTGTGTGTGTGGGTGTGTGACAGCATATTGTAAAGAACAGCCTGTGAATATTAGGACAGTACTGTTTGACTCCAGAACATTGAATCTAAAATGAGACAATAAGCTTTGAGAGTTTCCTTTTTAGGTTTTTTTAAAGCTTTATTTTAGGCTGTTTACATCCACTTCAAATTATTAGAACAGGAAATGTAGCCTTTTTAGATGCATTTCCCTGAGGCAAAAAATGTGCAATGACTCTGTTCACCCAGTAATAATGTAAGCAGCATTAAAGATGAAAGTCTAATACTCATTTCTTTTATTTTAAACTGTGCGCAGAGCGAATAGAGTCGGGTAAAAAAGTAACTCTTTTATTGCTCTGTCTGTGCTGTAAAATATGACGCCAAGGTTGCAAAAAAAAAAGAAAGGAAAAAGGCTGTGATGCATTGTTACACATCCCAAGACTACAAGTCTACAAATGCAACCAAAAAACACTTTGAATGATTAAAATTAGGTTGGTTTTTGCTTGACTTATTTCAGGGATCAATCCCCATTGTGTGTTATAATTCTGAGCCGAGTTTGCTGTGGTACTTTGGTGTGGGGCAGGAAAATAAAGGTCATTGTCTAAAATTAGGACCCAAACACAAGAGAATGAGTTTAGGAGAATCTGCAAAAGTTTTGTATTGGCTTTTTATTGACATGGACCCAGCATTTTCGGTAGCCTTGAAATTTTGTCTTAGGGTGACAAAATCTCAAAAAGCTCTTGTGTGCATGCTCCACACGTGCTTCCGTTTTGGTGTATTTTTGCGGCAGTGTTACAGCGCCCTGTACACGGCTGACACATGTGCTACAGCATTTAGAGCTGTTTTGGGTTTTTTTTGTGTGTATGAAGACATTTCTTGAAACAATGCTGTTTCAAGAAGTTTGTATAGGTAAAGCTGTGTTAGCGTGAGGATAAGGCCTTGAGGTGCTCCGTGACAGTGCTGGATGAGTGTGGGTCAGGGAGAGTGTGGAGGGCGTTGCACCGGGTATGTGGTGTGTGTGCTTGGGGGAGGGGGTGATGGGGAGGAGGCTGTGGGAAAAAAGGCTTTAGTTGCAAAGGGGCTTTGACCGAGTTGAGAGATTCACATTGATTGGGTTTTAATTTGATGGAGGGCCCCCTCCACCAAAGAGCCCCCAACCAACCTACCCTACCCACTGCCCTCCCCCCTTCCTGTCCTGATATGGGAGTGAGGAGTCGGGGTGGTCTGTGTGGCCAGTCAGAGCCAGCTGATAGGAGTAAACTAAACTCAGCAGGCCTGTTGTTTGTGTTTACTCTCTGTATGTATGCGTGTGTGTGTGTGTGTGTGTGTGTGTGTGTGTGTGTGAGAGAGAGAGACTGAGTCATCTCAATCTCAATGTTGCTTCACATGTTCCAGCACCTTTTATCAGTTTCTGCAAAAACACAATCAGTCATGGTCTACTTTCCCAGGTGGTCCACTTCTCTTTCTCTATTGTTATTATTTCTTGCATTATTATATCACATTTACCTCCTCTCTCTTCAGTGTCACTGGCGACTGTGAAAACCCAGTGTTGAAAGAGCACTAAACAATTTAAGGGTGTTGAAGATGGAGTCTCCACTTCAGTGTTTACTTTGGCAATCTAATCTCAGCCCAAATCTCTGACAAGTTTTTTTATCTTTTCTTATTTTCCAGGCTCAAAGATGACAGAGGTAGTGGCCTAGTCCTAATGAGGTTAGTTATCTCTGCACCAAAAGGATAGAGTTCTCTCACCAGGACTGTTTCAAATTAATCTAATTGGATTTTTAGCAGAAGCTCAGCAAATAGTCAGGATTAGATAAAGAGGGGGACATAAAGGAGGGCGTTTGCTTGCACTGTGTTGGGCGTAGTGAGAATAAAAGCCCTTTGGAGGGTCATGTTCAAGGTGCTCCTTTCTACTTTTTCTCAACAAACAGCAAAGAAGTGCTTGGGGCTTGCTTCGAGGACAGCTGGTCTGGCCAGGGGCACGAGAAGCCTGTGCTGGGGCCTCAGCTCAGGCTGAACTAACAAGAAAGAGAAGAGGAGAGGGCTGAGGCCACACAGTTTACAACATCCACGCTCATTTTGATCTTATAAAAGAGTAAGTACATGGTGAAATGTCAAAATAGCACACAAACAACTGAGTGTCTCAATTTGCCCCTTCAGTTTGGTTGCAAAACAAGAACACTGTGCGGTGCAGCAGGCCTCAGCAGATTAAAAAGTCTGGTCTGTGGCCTTGTGTGCTTCATGATTGTTGATTGTGTCTCTGACTTTGTTTGGATTTAGTTGCTCTGTTTGATTGGCCATGACCCTACATGATATAAAATATAAAATATAAAACCCATACAGTACTGTTGTAGGCCAATCGCCAGCTTTGTTGTTGACCCTACTGATGCAAATGTAAGATTTTATGTCTGTCACATAATTTTATGTCTGTCTTTGGAATTTAAATGCAATAGTGGAACTGCCTTTTAAAACTGGGAGCTGTACAAATGTTTTTTAAGCATGGCTAAACCAACAACATACTACGGAAGAAAGAACCATCATAAGCACTGGCATGTCACTGTGCAGTTACATGTTTTTCTCTTTAATCTCAATCTCTTTTTTTAAACCCAGCCACAAATCAATGATTATGTATTGCTGCGTGAATGCTGTGCAACATAATGCCATGCTAAAAAGGTGCAGAGTTTGTAACTACTTCCAAAAATAAAGTAGGACAGCAAAATGATGTTACAGGACAATTATTAAAATATTAAAATCTTTTAGTTAACATTGCTAAACTTTCAATAAACTACAACTTTCTGTGTTCAACGTTGTTCTTTTAAACAGGGCTGCAATTAGTCTATTAATTGATCATTTATGGATTGCTAAGTCAATCACCAGCTATTTTTTATAATCTATTAATAGTTTGAGTGCCTTTTTGTAACAACTCCTTTAGCTCCTTTAATGTGAATATTTTCTGGTTTCTGTGATCTGTAACAGAGAAGTAATTAAAAAGAAATTAAGCCAAACAAATAATTTTGTTTAGCAAAAAAAACAAGTCATTTGAGAATATAATAGTTCACAATCAACAAATTGATTAATCGACAAAATATCCGATAGATTCATCCATTATGAAAATTATTGTTAGTTGCAGCCTATTTTTTGATTAGCGGCAAATAAGCGGCTAACAGATGAAAGCTACATGTGGAGAAAAAAAATATTTCTTACCCACATCAATCGTCAGAAGGTTTATTAATAAGCTCTTTTCCCCTTTGATATCCCAATGTTATCAAATTTGCACTTCCTAAAGAAGCAGGGGCTGCATTAAAAATCCCAAGTTCCCCACCATGCTGAAGTGTGAAAATATTCCAGGGGGCAGTTTGATTATTACAAGGGCTAGAGTATAAAACTATTCCCTTGTTCAAAGTCTCTCAGGGTGAATTAATTAGGTAGAGGAGCAGAGAGACATGCAAAGTGATCGACAAACCTGGTTAACATTAATCACAGGTGAAATGTATATCATTTGCACCACACCTCCTGCAAGATGAGATATAATTTAAAAAGGAAAGAAAATAGAATGAATCATTATAAAACTACAGAGGCAGCTGGAGGAACTGATAATCACATTGACAGAGTCAGAAGTAAAAATAAACAATGCATCTTCAAAATACAGTAGCTTTTGTAACTTAGCCAAGGACAGTTCATTACCCGGACTGATTGAGTCCACTGTGGTGTGCTGGAGTGATGTATAGATATGTTAATCAAGAATATTGATTGCTGCACCTATGATTGAGAGTGGATTTTAATTAGTGCATGCTTGACTGTGTTGAACAGTCTTGAACTCCTGTGCGCCGTCTGAGTGGAACCAAGTGGAACTGAGCACATCAGCTAAAAACACAATGCCCCACCTCCTAGTAGCTCGCACCAGCCCCATTGGTGCCTCCTTTCTTATTCCAAACCATGGATTATCCCCCTAATATCCTACTATCTGCCTCAAAATGTAGGCCGCCATTTTAGGCCTGCCCGGTCCCTCCTGTCCTTCATTTTGAATTGGAACTGGTTTCACTGTATCCCATTGTGTGTTAAAACAAATTTTCTCTGAAGGTCTCTCTAACGGAACTTCCCTCAGACCCCCACAGATATTCATTCTCAGGGCTCATTTCATGTATCACATACCTTCATAAATATTTCACAGTTCTGTGATCAAAGGCCACCTCTGTGAGTCTCTGTTTGGCTAATTGCTTTGGTTTATATACAGCATATTCTCGTATTCTACAGTAGACTAGCTTTGTGCAGAAAATATATTACAAAAACTAACATAGTTCACATGCATTTGATTAAATCACAGCCATTCGAAGGTGCAATTTTATGTTAATGCTTTATAGTCTTTGTGTATTCTTAAGGCCTTTCCACCACCAATTGCATTTTTTTTTTGTTGTGTGTGATTTATTTTCATTTTGATATTTTTCTGTACATGCTTTCAAATCAGTGATTTGAAGTGACCAATACATCTAACCACTCAGAATATATGTTGTTGATGATCGGACGTTAAAACAATATCAATATATAATATTAATACAAACAACTGAAATCTTCTAACTGTCCTGAAGCATTTTTTACCCAGGCTTTTTCTTTTCTTTTCTTTTCTTTTCTTTTCTTTTCTTACTTATTGAATAAAAAAACTGAGCAAAAGCTCATTGTCTCCAGATGATGACTCTCTTTTGGGCTTTATTCGTGTCACCATTAATGTGCAAAGGTGCAAAGAGTTTTGATAAACATAGGAAAGGATTTGTTGCATTTGTTGTGATGTTAAGGTTATGGCAAGGAGCTAAGGAATGCATATGAGTGACCTCACAAAGAATGCTGCACAAACATGTGTGTGTTGTGTTTCTGATCCATATGCTGTCCACTTGTCTCAATAATCCATTAGTCCAGCTGCAGACAGAAGAAGGCTGCCGTGTCAAATCAGTGCTTGTTTTCACACTCAGAGGCCGACCCTGGTCTGCATGGGATGATCTGTAATCAAAGTGAACGCTGTGTCATACAAACCGTTCTTGTACTACAGGAGAATATAGAATATTAAGATGAGGATGAAACAGAGTCTATCAGTGTAATGATAACTATGGTAAAGATGCCGCAGATGATGCAGCACAAAAGTCGCCCTACCTCATCTTCTGTTTGGTCCTCTCTCCTCTTTTTTTCTCGCCTTCTGTGTGTGTGTCTGTGTGTTTTTGTCCTCCAGGAATGCCCTCTCTCTCCCTGCTCCCATTGATTCTTCAGCCTGCAGTGCAATGAAGCAGCCGGACCACCTCACCAGAGTTTGCTGCTTATTATGTTCCCTAAGTGCTCGGCTCTGTTCTCTAAACTCCTCAGCTCTGTTTGTTTAGAGTCACTCATCGATGCAGTCTGACTTTGAAGTGAAAAATCCCCCTTTTGTCATTTACCCAAACCTCCTTTTTTATTTTTGCACATAAATTCCTGCCAAAGTATCTCTCTACAGCTCCCCTGCCTCCATCTTCCCACAGATTCTTCCACTGGTGGATCCCTGAAGTCCAAAGACACTCATTCTCCTGATAAGGCCTCTTGTCAGTTCAACTTTTTATTATGCAGATAAGACAGAGTCAGAAGATCACCACACAGTGGGCAGGTGCATCATGCCATACCACTCTTTGGGAACCTTGCAGCTCACACCACCATCCCTGACGCAGGTTTCCACAACTCAGTCTGTCACATTTCTTTCTACATAGGTCACAAGCATGATGAGATCACACACCAGGCCCCGGGGCCAGTATTTATTATGTATGAGTGGGTTTATCCTTTCTTTGCCTAAGTTCCACATTGGGGAAACCACGGAAACAGGGAGAGGGGAGTGCTTGTCTGTGGTTGGCCAAAGGGTGGCAGGGGCCCAGTTCGGAACCTGGTTCATGTGATCTGTGGGCTCCCAGGCTGGTGTGGTAACTCTGTCTGGCTCTGCTTCAGACAAGCCTCCTGTGGATGTCAGCTGTGCTGACAGTGAAACAGAGCAGAGAGGGGAGAAACGTGCTGAACAGCAACCTGTCCTTACCACTGAGCAGGGATGGGCTGTTAGCAGCAATTCACAATTAGCTTTCTTTCTTTCTTTCTTTCTTTCTTTCTTTCTTTCTTTCTTTCTTTCTTTCTTTGTTTTTGTTTGTTTTAAGTGTGCAGAAGAAAAAATAGTTTGGAGACACCGGGGCTACAGCTTCAGTCTAATAAAATGTCTGTCTCCATAGAGTAGACAACTGAAGCCCTGGTTTGAGCTGGTCTTTGCTCCCCTGCTGGGTGTATTGATAAGCAGCACTGAACCCTGCGGTCAGTGTTTAATTGCATTATTTGGAGTCCTCTAGTCACTCTCCTCTTCCCTCCTCAGTGGAAGGGGAGAACAAGTGTTCACTGATATAGAGACGTAAGGATCAAAAAGATATGCTGAGGCAGAGAGCGGGCTAACTCTCGGGGAACACGAAATATGATTTTGATGGATAAGTGAAAGTGTCAAACCTATTGCGTTGGCTAATCTGGTAGCTATTGCAGTCATGTTGTTACAACAGAGAGAAGGCTTATGGCCAGAACGTGATGGGGCCTCAGCTTCATTCAAGTTCGACTTCACCGGCCTCACTGAAAATCAGTGGAAATCTATGACATCATTGTTCAAGGCCACTTTTATCTTGTTTTGGCTTATCATGCCCACTGCTCCAGACGTTCATGCACACACATACACACATCTACAGAGGAGACTTCCAGCAGAGTGGATTAAAACAGCCTGCACACTTTGACAGACCTCAGTGGGCCCCTGCATCTGTACCGAGCTCTGATTAGGGACCTTGTTGCTTCTGTGGAAGGTGACAAATGAAGCTGTGACAGCACATTGTAGTTTTCTTGACTGTGCTAATTGGACAACATCAGCAACAGTCAGTATGTTTACATGAAGTTAGAATATAATTATCTTATTAGCTCCACTAAAGCCAGACTTAAAATTAATTTTACAAATTCAAATTTCAGTGTAAATGTTCAATCACGTTTAAACTGGATGAGATGTTCTGCTCATGCTCCACATTTCCCATAGTTCCAGAGGAAGCTGACAAAGAAAAATATGGCAAAATCTAGGCTGGTGGCTTTTTTTGGACTGATGAGGAGATTGAGTTTATATACTATATAACCCTAATCCTGAGCTCATGGATGGTGGAAAGACTTGGAATGGTACTGGGCATATTACCAAATAGCCATCTGATATATCAGACCAGCTGGAAAACACCTAATACTAACAAAGTGAAACAGGGACATATCTCCACCAAGTGTGGCATACACACTTTATTCAGTAAATCTATTTTCCTCTAGTGCATATAGAGCTCCAGTGTCACAAAACCAAGGTAATGCCCTCTGGCAGGATATACTATGTTGTTCACCTTTACAGATGGATAATATATACCAGAAAATATGTCGCACAACTAATCTCTTCCTTTGGCTTCTTTCATCATAAAAATGAAAAAGACTGTAAATAACTATTGTGTCCCGGGATGCCACACGAGTTAGAAACAGGCTATTGGAAGAAAATTTAACCTGAACCCCCACAGATCCAGAGAGACGGCAGAGGTGAATCACTGCTCTGAAACATGCTTACAGCGAGCACAAGAAGACGGAGCAATTGGTACTAACAAGTGATGGATTTTGTGGTTAACGCTCAATAAACAATGCACTTACATTACACTGACCATTGCTAATGCTAACTGGTAGACTCCAGAGTTGAGTGTTTGTCACAAAACCAGATTGGGACCATTTGTTTCCCTCTCGGCACCTGTTCCTTTTGCCACATCTTAGTCTACCAACATGGGGGTTCATAGGGACTGAGTCATGTGACGTCTGGTGTTCTATACTGTGAACTCTGGACAGTAGATAAATGGAAACATACTGAGTGGAGATTCAGTTCTTCCACATCAATGCTTTGTAAATACTTAATGTTAATATTTTATTTACAGCTGTTATAGAATAGTGCCTTGGGACTAAAACCCTCTTCACCCTTCACCCACTGAGAGTCTTGTCTGTGTCCCATTGAGTAAGTGGTGGGGCGAGACAGTTTCACAAATAAAAAAGAAGGTCTGAACAAGATGCCATGGTTGAGCAGCGTTGTAAACCCCCTGTCTGTCACCTCTGTGCCCTTCTTCTCAAATTGATGATGTGTTTTTGTGGTGGCATCTGAGAGTCGCTTTGTCCACACATCACGCCCCCCCCCCCCCCCCCCCCCCCCCCCCCCCCCCCCCACCACACACATGCAGGGGTCAAGGGAAAGCCCATTCATCCAAGTCTAGCCAGCTGCACCCTCTTTCACCTGGTGTCCAATCATGAATGGTCATTGGATCCAGACATAGACACTAAGCAAGGACCCACCTTAAGTATGACACACACATTACCCACCATTCAAAACAGCTGCTGGTTTTTGCAGCAGTTGCACACACCTGGTCAAATTGTCAGTGTGTGTGTGTTTGTGTGAAGGCATGAAAGAACACCTCATTATGGTGGTCAATGTGGATGCACTTCTTTTTAGAGGAGCTGGCCTGGAAAGCTGACTCACTGTGGCATAGAATAGGATGGCCCTCAAGTTCATTGAGCAACCTCCAACAAATTTGATGGCATAGTGTGCTCACACATGTGCACATTCACACTCGAATGCCACACATGACATGACACACCTCCCTCCACTTCCTGGAGACGACATTTCAAGGTTATCAGGGCTAATTAAATCATCAACTCGAGCTGCATATGTTTGCATGTGTGTCATATTTGCTCAGTATGATGCACTCACACACAACTATGCATGTGTTTGTCTGCAACGTTCAACAGTGCAGTGCAGTTCCACTTGCTGCTGTATGGTTTGAAACGGAAAACCCAGATCTGCCTAACATTAACACTGTGGGCTGTGCAGACTGAATGGCTACAGAGTGACACACTATAACCTGTCAATAAATCCATTAATGAAAAATGAAAAATGTGACACAGTAAACGCTGCTGTGAGGTGACATTCTTTGTTAAAAAATAATCACAAATGGCCTTAAATCCTCTCCCTGTTGTAATGCATGGTATAGTTAATAATGGTGCATTCAATGGTTTTCCAATGCATCGTGGAAGTGTTTATTCAGCCAATCACTGGAATGAAGCATGTCTAGCTAAGTGCTGGACCCTATCAGACGATCGCCAGTAAGGGTCAGTTATTTTGGTAACCTTCACTACCTTTGACATTGCTGTCTCAAGCAATTATGCAGCATGCAGACTTTACCAAACAACTGCTTGGTGGAAATGAAGTATCAGAGTATTATCCTGAAGTCCTGAAGTCTTTGTCAAAGACAGGAATTACACAGATGAAGAGAGCGTAACAGCCCTTGTTTGATGCATTTACTTTCAGCTTGATCAGACAACACAAGGTGAAAACACAAGGTGATTAGCATTGACTGCAAATTATCATGAAAGGGGCTGTGCAGTTTTGTTTCTGCCCACCTGACCACAGTTTTCCTGAATAGTACATGACATCATATGTGTCTATTACATGTGCGTCTGTGCCTGTAACTGTGTGTGAGAGACAGCGAGAGCGAAAGAGACTAGTAGGGTCAGCGAGGAGTTCAGTGTGTTAGAGGTCTCGGAGCCACGGCTCTTTGATTCCACTCCCTAGCGGCTCGGAGAATTTCCTCTCCAGTTTCCCAGTGCTGAGCCCATGCTGGGCAAAGAGAGCCGCGCCAGGAAAATTTATGTTGATGTCAGCAATGAAAACACCACCACCCCTCCACCACGTCTCACAATATTTGTCAAACAGCAGTCTGTCCATTCTTTCTCTCTTTCTTTCGTTCTCTTCTTTCGCTCTGAATATTTCCATTTGTACTGATGTTCGTTTGCGAAATCTTAAATCCACGCTGTTGAGGGGTTTCACACTTCATGTAGCTTGTTGTCTCTGCAGGGACTTCGGTAACACGGCTCTCTATTGGTCTCCTCAGGGGCTGGGCCAGTTTTGGGGGTGTCCTTCAGGGTGTAATCCACACGAAAGGCTCCCTAAGGCTCTGTGCATGGAAAGCAAAAACAAAATGATAAAAGAATTACAAATATAGAATTATATATATCCTCAATTTTCCATTGCTTCCTGTGGTTTTTCAGATTAAATGTTTGCCCCCTTAATGCAGACATAATGTTTTCATTATTTATTTTGACAAGTTTCTTGGGGAAGTTGGTGAATGCAGTACTAACTGTCACAATGCCACAGTCTTAAATGTTTTGTATATAGACTAGACATATTTCACTTTCTTTATATTGCTACAGTCAAATGTAAACAGCAGTTACAGCAGATGCAATAGTCAGTGTCATTTTGAATCACAATTTTTTACATCACCAAATTAAAAGTGAAAAAAAAATAGCAACTGCAATAAAAGTAGAAAAGGTCTAAGATCTAAAGAAGAAATACCACAACCAAAAAAGTATGCTTTATACAGAAATATCATGGGTTGCCAACTTCACCTGGAAATGTTTTTCATTATGTGGTGTCATCATCTCTTTTATGTTGTTTTTGCAAGTGAAACCTACACATCCTTCTGGCAATTTACAATATTACAAAGAGAAGAGAAACCCAACAGTTCAAACAATGAGCAAGCACTAGGCATCAGTGGAGAGGGAAAAAAACTCCCTTTTTACAGGAAGAAATATTTGACAGAACCAGACTCAAAGATGTGCGGTCATCTGCCTCGACCGGTTGTGGTGAAAGGGGAAATGGGGGACAGAAAGGGAGGAGAGAAAGGGAAAGAGGGTGGCAAGATAGAGACAGAGGAGAGTCCAGGAGCAAATATACAACAGTTGGATCAAGTTTAGAATTAGTTATGTCATGTTTATAGAACTAAGGGGTAATTTATACAAGCAACAGCATAGATTATTGATAAGAAATGATACTGATATCAACTTTTAATTATAACATAAGAATAATGACAATAATACTACTTTTAAAATAATAATTAAAATGATGACAATAATAATAATAGCTTCAAAAAATGGATCTGGATCCTGCAGCCTGCAAGATGTGGACAGAGAGAGATGACAGGAAGGAAAGGGAGAGAGAGAGAGAGAGAGAGAGAGAACAAGGTTAATGTAATAAAGTCATATTCATACCCTGAGTGTGAGAGAGTGAGTGTGAGTGCACCACAGGAATTCCCCCAGCAGTCTACGTCTGTAGCAGCATAACTAAGAGATGGTTCAAATTTCCCTGAGCCATTTCTAACTATAGTCTTTATCAGAAAGGAAGGTTTAAAGTATAACTTTAAATACAGAGAGGATGTCCGCCTCCCGAATAGGCCCAAGCACTGAGCCCTGTACAACTCCATAATTAAATAATCTCCATAATTAAATAATCAGACAAGTATAATTCAAACCAGCAGAGAGCTCCCTAAAGTCTGTTCCAGTCTCTGCAATAGAATTTTATGATCAATGGTGTCAAATGCAGCACTAAGATCTAACTATCTGAGGCCAAGAGGAGGTCATTGGTAACTTTAACTGGTGCTGTTTCTATGCTATGGTGTAATCTAAATCCTGGCTGACATTTACATAACTGATTCACAACTGCCTTTTCTAGGATTTTAGAAATGAAGAGTTGATATGGGTCAATAATCGGCTAAGACTTCTGGGACAGGGGTCGCTTTTTTGAGAAGGGGCTTAATAAATGCATCTTTAAAAGCCTGGGGTACATATCTAGTTTATAAGGAAAGACTGATTTGATCTAATATGGAGCTGTTCTTTAATTAGTTTGGTGGGGATGGGATCTAACAGGTTGATGGTTTAGATGATGATACTAAAGATGTTAACTCAGGGAGATTTATAGAGGACAGACTGCGTAACTGTGTATCTGGTGCATCTAAAGCACTTGTGCTAAAAAAGGAGGTTTTAGGCTCAGTAGAGCTGTGATTCCGTGTCAGCCTGGCTACAGCGCGGAGCAGAAATTTGGGATTATTCTGAGCTTTAATAGGCAGCTCTAGCTTTGTGATGGGCTTTTTTTTTTGTAAGCTACAAAACAATCTTTCCAGGTTACATGAAATTCTTCTACATTAGTGGAACACCATTTTCTTTCTAATCTACTTAAAGCATGTTCAAGAGTGTGATAATGGGAGTTATACCATGGTGTTACTGTCTTGTTGATCACGGACAGAGTCAAATAAACATTGCACTGTTTCTTTAAGTGGAATAATATTAATATCAGACAAGCACTGACTGTAACAGTATTTTTTTTCCTAATGTTATTGTACTTAATTACTGTACAATTAAATGTGAGTAAATAATGAGTGGTTAAGAGGGGGTTTTGGGGAGAAATCTTTCAGTTTTCTATATCTATGCCATAAGTGAGTACAAGGTCGAAGGTGTGACTAAGGCAGTGGGTGGGTTTATTCACATGTTGAGTGAAACAATTTGATTCTAACAGTAAATTAAATGCAGAATTAAGACTGTCACTTTAAAAATCTACATGGATGTTGAAATCCCCCACAATTACGATTTTATCTGTCCTTAGTTCTAACTCAGATAAGAATTCAGAGAACTCTGACAGAAACTCTGAATAAGGTGCAGGTGGAAGATAAACAGTGACTATCAGAACCGGTGTCTGTGATTTTAAACTGAGCTAGACTAAGGATAAGGCTTTCAAAAGATAAACGTTCAGCTTACTGTTGATTAATAGACTGTAATAAAAATGGCTGTGACTCTTCCTCCTCGGCCTAAGCTTCTGGGAATATGGGTGTTAGTATGTGTGGGTGGTGGTGACTCATTTAAACTAACATAATCCTCTACATGTAACCATGTTTCAGTTAGACAGTAAATCAATATGATTATCAATTATTACATAATTAATTAAAACAGATTTTGTGAAAGGGGGCTCTTTATTTTATAGTCAACATTTAAGAGTGGTATCGTTAGAATCTGTTTTATTATTGGTGTTGATTTTTATTAGATTGGAATGTCTAACTTCATTTCTGTTTATTTAATTTAGTAAGTTGGGAGACAGACAGTCTTTATGGGGTTTTTGAGAAGGTGACTGCTCGAAAAGAAGCACAGAGAAGCGTGTAAGACTGCAACTCTGTCTCCTGATCTCACCTCTGGACTGTCATAGTGTTGGAGTTCTAAAAACGTTACCATATTTCTCGATAAGAGAGCGGCTCCATCCAAAGTGGGATGGACACCATCTCTCCTTATGAGACCAGGTTTTCCCCAGAAAGTTATCTATAAAAGTAATGTTGTTTTCTGGACACCACCGTGACAGCCAGTGATTGAATGGCGACATGCGGCTATACATGTCATCACTGGTCACATTAGGAAGAGGTCCAGAGAAAATTACGATGTCCGACATTGACTTAGCGTATCTACACACAGATTTAACATTAATCTTTGTGACCTCCGATTGGTGTAATAGGGTGTCATTACTGCTGACATGAATAGTAACTTTACTGAATTTACAATTATCTTTAGCCAGACGTTTTAGATAAGACTCAGTGTTGCCCGCTCTGGCCCCTGTTTTTATATTTTTGTGTTGTTGTTTATCTGGCGACAAGATCGAGAAGAGTGAGTGTTTCTTGTGAGATAGTGTCCTGCAGGTGCTCCTGCTCATGCAGAGACAGATTTGTGGACATGACACTCTCTCTAATGTGTTTTAAACACCTTCTTTATTTGGTGTTTTGTGTGTCCCTCTCTCAGGAAGAGAGGTAAATCTTTTATCTTGGCTGAACTGTCAACCAAAGCAAAATGAAGACAGTCAAAGGTGTGGGGCCCCCTTGAGAGCTTCATGGACACACAGGAACCTACAAACACACAAACTGGCCCAGTCAATGTGGATTCTTTGCCTGAGGGTCAGTGATAACAGTTGGTGCTGATTCTTATTGGGTGAGAGATTCAAAGTCTCTCCTGACACAGAAAACATAAGCAACATGTGGTCATCTGTGCATTCTTGTGTGTGTATGTATTTGATCAGTTTTAAAGTGTTAGTGGTAAAGCTGGATCAGATAATTCTATGAGCTGTTGCAAGACCCTCGTTCTGATCCACTTCTTCTTCTGTTCTACGTATTCACACAAACAAACAACTTTTGGTAGCCGGGAGCTAGATTTGAACCCGGTCCATTCCTTCAGGCAGCCATGATTGCCGACTCTCTTACTGGCCTTCAACCCAGCCCAGCCTCCCTCTACTGGGACAGAGACAAAATTGTTACATCCAGAGCAAAATTGCCAGATTGTCATTGCTTTTGCTTCTGTGTTGTTATTATGGCTGATGGAATGTAGATTTAAGTTGCTTGCTAATTTCCCACATAAAGGCAGATAAGGTCCAACCTCATAGCATCAGTGACTAAATGAAAGATGAATAAATCCATGCTTTTCTCTGATGTACATGTATTTTGCATTCTGTATTCTGCAATGTTTAGAATAACCCCCATGTTTATCCCCTTTCCCCATTTAAATATATTATCGTCCCAGTTCATGAAAGTTAAATTATTATTTACGCTGTCACCTAAGCACACTAATGTGTGATATTTGCAGGAAAGCTGGTTTTTGCAACACGCAGTTTACTAAATGTGTCCTTGACAGCAGACATGACAAGTGCGCATTCTAGTCACGTTTTCTCCTCACCTCCTGCATGGCATCTATCCATCGTCTCATTGGTTGGCATGCCTGGCTCCTGCCATCATCACCATGGCAATGTGAGTGTCCTCCCAGTAGCCATCACCATGGCAATGGGAGTGTCCCCCAGCAACCATCAGCATGGGCCGAATGTAAGCCTCTTAACCAGGATCACCATGGCAATATGTGCCTGCTGAAACACTGGGCCATGGTATGTTTTGTGGACAAGTGTGTGTTTGTGTGTGTGTGTTGAAAATAGGAAAACATTTATAACAGTGAGATGAACTGTATCATCAGGCTTTGGTTATGGATTTTTTTCTCTCTCTCTCTCAATTGCTCTCCATCATACACTCTTCTTCTGCTATTGTTTTTATCTCACACAGTTTTTTTTTTTTTTTTTTTGCACATTTCACTGCACCAGCATAGTGGGTGGGTGCCATGATGTGGCCCTGTCCTAAGTGGGACCCGGCAGGAGGTTTACTTGGCACTGATGGAGATGCAGTCCATCCTTTCCTGCTGCCGAATATTCCCTGCCCCTCTGGGAGCTCAGCGGCCCGGTCTGCCTGGGACATTGTCGAGTGTCAGCGTCCTGACACACAGTAGTGAAAGCTGACAAAACTACAGGGGGTGAATTTTAGGGAGAGGGCCTGATGGAGAAAGAAGCATGCCACTGCCCTGGCAAGGACAACGATGCATGATGCACACAATGGCACTCTCATAAAACAAACAACATCTATCTCGTACACACATATTTATACAGTGCCCACACAATGCACTATTACACACACACACCCTTAATTTTGCATATTCATGAGCGTACGTACAGGGTGTTCCGTTTCGCAAGGCTGACTTTTATTGTTTCCCTGGTGTGTACAGTGTATGTGTGCACACTGATGCACATGGGCATGTTTATATAAGAGTGTGTGTGCATGCGTGATTCTGTGTCTGTGTGTGTGCATTTAGCTAAAGAGCCTGGTGAGTATCAGGAAGCATAGCTTTAAGGTATGATATGTTAATAAAATGTGTCAAGATGTCTGGAACCCTTTCTCTCTTTATAAACAAACTTACAGCCTGAGCGCCGCTAATTAGCAAGCCCATCTGTTCAGTTCAGCAAAGTTGTGGAGATTTACCATGGAAACTGTAAAAAGATAAGCTCACTTCTATGTGGCAGCTGACAAGTGATAGAAATACCAAATTCAATTCCCTAGCCTGCATTCTCCTTTTTGAATCTTATTCAATTACTTGTCTATTAGCATGTTTAATTACTTTTTTTTTTTCAAGGGAGTGAATTTTTTGTGAATTAAAATGACTAAAGTGGCATGCTCACACATTGGTAGTGTTTGCTGAAGCACAGCATATGAAGATAC
Organism: Brachirus orientalis; assembly: GCA_016785285.1. Taxonomy (NCBI): domain Eukaryota; kingdom Metazoa; phylum Chordata; class Actinopteri; order Pleuronectiformes; family Soleidae; genus Brachirus; species Brachirus orientalis. The sequence goes on from JAFBJR010000310.1 coordinate 2,085,884, forward strand.
AGTACATTCCCCCGAACAGCATCATCCAAAGCTGTGGCAATTTGCTGGGAGAACATTAATTGCCATGGCTGGGGCCCAGGTTTTGTATGATAAGAACTCTGCGGCTAAGTCTGTAATATGTGTGTATACATGTGTGTGTGTGTTTTATACGTGTGTGTGTTTATGACTGAGTTGCTTTTGCATGTGTGCTTACTTATGTCTGTGCGGGTCAGAGTCATCAGAGTCAGTGTGTGAGTGTGGTAGTGTTGGGTGGAGGGAGGGCAGCAGTGGGGGGGGGTGTCCATCTGCTCTCTTCTGCTCCTCTGCACTGATATAAGATTACGTTAATCTGGGTACTTGTCAAGACAGGTTAGTGAAAGCAGACAACTGGGTGGGACCCATGCTAAACAGGTTGGTGAGAAAACGGCTGTTTTTGCCCTCAGACTCTGCGGCGTGGCTTTTGGCACATGGAAGTGGACAGTGAGCAAATAGTCTCATAGCTGCAGTGGATTTTCTCTGCTGCAAAATGTGCTGCACATGTATGTTTGTCTTTCAGACATTGTGGCCCTGCCCTACCCTCACATCACCACTGTTGTGTTTACCCCCTCCTCCCACCTCACCAAACATTTTTATTCAATTAAATGGCCCTCCTAAATCCCATCCTGCATCCTGTGTCCTTCTGATGTTGTTTTCTCTGTAAGCACTTTAAGGCTATAATGATTTTGTAACTTGTTATGCTAATTGGAGTGGCCCTCTCAGACTGTGTAACACAGAGAAGGATTTATAGCCCGTTTGCTTGGAGGGGAAGAAAAGAAAGAGAAGTTAGAGTAATTAATCCCGTTTACCAAGGATAATTGGGCAAAACATAGCCCTGCCACAAGCACTGGCTGGGAGGAGTTGCAGTTAACCCTGCTTCCTGTGTTTTATTTCAAACTTAATGTTTCCTCTTGTTTAAACTTCCTCTCAGGAATCCTGCTAATCCACTTGCCTTCACTTCATTGGTGGATTGAAGCAGCATTGGGGGCCAGAGAGAGTAGGTGACTGTGAATTCAGTCAAACATCAGTCCAGTGTGCCCATGCGCATATGCAGGGTAGGGTTTGTCGTAGCATTTTTTTAAAAAAAAAACACTTTTGGTAAAATTGTGGTAGAGGGAATGTAGTATTTGTTTTCATCACATTTCTAAAATACCATATTTTGGAGCAAAGTACATTTCTGAGCAAATGATTTAGTGTATCTTAATAAACTAAATGTTAAGAAATCCATCACATCAATTAACACAGTGTGGGCAATTAAATGGTCATCATTTATGACCTTATTAAGAGTTGTGAAGTTTAGTCGTCACCTAACTGTTTTGTATTAATCTGTTTTTTTTTTTTGTTTTTTTTATAGAAACAGACATTTGCCAGTTTTTTACAATGGAATTCCCATGCACATAGCCTTTTATGATCAGCTGCAATAACAGGCAGCGCTAACTGGTTCCATACCCACAATTCTTTCCCTCAGGAGAAACACTCATCTGTTTTTGTCAGTACCATGCCGGGACTGTAACCGGAATAGGCAGATCCTAATTTCATCCACTTTCAAGGAATTTACAAGCTTAAACAAGACCTCCTTGAAGACATATTTATGTCAGAATAGGGGGAAAAAAAGTAAAATAAAACTGTGTTTTTTCCACTGCACTGACAAAGAAGGGGAGATAAGATTATATATTTGAAAATGGCATTTGATAATGTTACCTTAATTCTCTTTGAGTTTGCTCATTTATATAACTGAATTGAAAAAAGTGTTTTTCTTTCTTTCTTTATGAATCTGTCCTGCTCACACAAAGGGCAGAAAACGTTTTTTTGCCACATTAACTTCACCAACTCCGCAACATTCTCCCTAATTGCTGTTAGTCATTGTTTTCAAGTTCAGCTATTAGCCACATTAGGTCAGATTAAGGACACGCATGCCGAGACAAAGCCAGGTAATTAAGAAAGGGTATGGAAGCTGGAGTCAGCCCTGTCCACTTCCACTGGACTTCATTAATAAGGCCAATTTAAATCAACCGTCACATTACTAGCAGTAAGGCTATGTTTTTTCTCAATGTGAACTTGTAGTTCTGTCTCGCAGACGTCACAATAGGTTGTTTACCATCCACACTATGGCTATTGTCACTGTCAAGCATAGAATAGGAGGCAAGGACATGGCAGAGGGGAGGCTACAGGCCTCCCCTCTGCCATGGGGGGGTGGATACGCTTGACATACCTTCTTCCAAGCAAGATTCCTCATTAATTACACCCTAAAGATAATTATTTTCTTGATTTGTGTGCTCTCTGTGGCCACATTTCCTATTGCGTTGCCTGCTTCATACTCCTTTGTTAACTTGTTTATCTATTTTTGTGTCCCCCCCCCCACACACACACACACACCATATGGTTGCAGATCAAATATAATGTCAAACATTTTGCCCTTGCAAGTTTTTGCAATTTGCAGTTTCCAAATGTGAGACCTGTTGAAAGCAGGAGTGATAATGGACATGCTCTACCCCCTGTCGTTTTTGTCCCACTGTATCTCCCTTCAATTAATGGTACAGCAGGAGTTTCATGTAATAACACTTGCACTTCTGAGCTGTCCGCACGTGAGAGGGAGAGGAGAGGGAGACAGGAGAACAGAGGAAGAAACAGAGGGAGGAGGCTGAGGCAGGCACAAAAAGAAAGAAGGAGAGAGAAACAATTAAAACCAGGCTGGGATACCATGACGGGCTTGTGCTGTGTGGCCATGTGAATGTTGCATGTCAGCTAAATGGAGCAGAGAGGGGCATGATTGGCGGTTGGTGTAGTGCATGCTAAGCTTGTCTATCATTGTTGCCGAATGCAATCAAACTGGTGCCAGCAGGATGGAGGATGCGTTGACAGCTGTAATTACCCATCGCCATGGTGATCACTTTTGGCCCGCCATAGATGGCCAGCAGAGGCCCCTCCTTGAGTCAGCCTTTAATCAGATTGGGCTGTCAGTTGTCAGGTAGACATGGGTGGGCCAGGCGCTCTGTGTGTGTGCTGTCTCGGGTCCCTTAAGTGTTTTTAATTAGGTATTTCCATCCAAACAGAAGCAACCCTAAGAGTCTAAAAATACAACATGCACCCCAGAGTTAAATGAGGACGAGGAGCCACTCACATGCTTGTCCACTTGTCTGTGTTTACTTGTTTTGTGGTCATTTATAGGACATTATTATTATTATTATTACAGGGCACAGGATATCACGTTGTGGCTATTTATGGCATCTCTTTGAATCTCAATATAACAGCAAACATGATCATTGTCTCAATGCGCAGTGTTTGTTTTTGTCCTCTTTATACCTTGCAGTCATTCATTTATTGTGTAATCCAATGTGAAAAACCTAATTTCAGGTCTATAAATAAGAAAAACCACAACAAAAGTGCAACAATATGAAAGTTTCCACCAGAGAAAGTAATTCAAAGTAGAAAATTAAATTCTAGTGACTCAAGCAAACTCCCACTACTCAGTATGATCCTTATGTACTAAGATCATTGTCTTTTAATGCGATGCAATCATATAGCAGCCCATAATGGTGCAGCGCTTAAGGTAACAGTCAGGTATAGCCTGATAATGTCAGTGTGATAATTAGTGCAGAGAGGCTTAAACCAGTGATCCACAGGGAAACAGCCCCTGGTGTGGAGATATGGCACGCAGCTGGATCATACTTAATTAACTAATTGAATATCATTTTTCCAGTTAGCTGGAAATTAGCCGGGAATTAAAACATGGACAATCACGACACTGAATGGACATTACAAAATTAATTTGTGCAATTGCCATTTTCTGGCAAAAGCTAATACAAAGATGATGAGGGCTGATTCAATTCTAACCTGCTTAATGAATCTTTTTTTTTTTTTAATAACTTGATGCTCATTTGTCCTTAATTCTGTGGTTTTACTCAGCCTCCAGAAGAACCATGTCTTTCTTATAGATAACTGTTGACTCCTCACAGCCCTACAAGTGATTCAGAGTCTAACTATGTTAACACATTCAGAGTATATACTATATGTGTAAGTATGACTTAGTCTCTTATGAGATGGCCATAGTGACCCCTGAGGAATATGGATTAAGAAAGTACAAAAATATCTCTGAATGTAATGAAAAGGAGATCAACCTCATGGTTGGTCACACTGGGTCGCAGATGTGACTATATCTACAAATTGATATTCTAGTCTACACTACTCTTATTTCAGTGTACTTTCTTATCAAATGCAGTACAGGAAATGTCGTTTTTTTAAAATCAGATTACAGTATTATTTCTGCTTCTAAATCAGAATGACTGATCCTATAAGAATACACTGCCATAGGGTAATTAAAATAATTTACTCTTATTAATGCAGGTGTTTTCACTTATATGACTGAGGACACTTCTTATTGTAAAACTTTCACTATACCCTGTATATATTTGATAAATATAAAATACAAGCAACATTAATCACAAACCTAATCTCTTTAACATGTCAGTTTAAGGCAGTTTTAACAGCTTGATAGGCTTATATTATTGAGAATTCATCATTGTGGATTTCTGTTGTTGGAGTTATTAGAATGCTTCAGTTTAGTTCAATTCAATTTTATTTTTATAGCACCAAATCACATCTTGCATTATCCCAAGGCATTACATAGTAAAGGCCAAAGCCTTTTACAATATTACATACAGAGAAGAGAAACCCAACAGTTCACACAATGAGCAAACACTAGGCATCAGTGGAGAGGAAAAAAAAAACTCCCTTTCAACAGTAACAGATCTCTGACAGAATTATTATTTTTTTTTTTTTTGCAAGAGCCTATTTGACCACATATAATAATGTCACCATGCAGGAAGACACAGGATACGTTTCTTCTTCAGTGTGTTTCTGAAATGTGCCAGGATATGCTGGAGGTTTTGTGATGAACACAATGCATGACGATACAAAGGCCAAAGCAAAATTTGGTGGTTGCTTTCGGGAGAACGAATTCAGTTTATTAATCAGTTTGAGACATTACAAAACTATAGAACAAAACCATTCGTGAATATATCGTGTTTATGGTGCCAATTCTTCCCCGGTTTTCTTGCAAGGAGTACGAAAAGGATGGGAGGTGGCGGTTAATCCCTCTGGAGCCATTGTGGGCATTTCATGTCACCCACCACTGTGTTCCCCAGCTGCTTTTCTGTGCATGAGTGTGTGTGTGTGTGAGTGAGAGCACATAAATTTAGTGGCCAGCATGTGACACAAGGCCCGTCATGGGATGAGGGTGAGCTGAGGATGTTTGTGTGATGAGTGGCACCCTAGTAGTGTCTGTAAAAATTTTAAAGAAATGCAAAAAATTTCATTGGAATTATAATAAAAACCTAAAGTGGTCGAACTAAAGTATATCAGATTCAGTGGCTTAAATTGATTGATTGTCAGTGGCAGCTGTGCATGTGTAATTACCTCTAGTTTGGTTGCATTGATTTACAATTAGACACCACGCTTTAACACAACTGCCACACATCTATAGCAAGGTACTGGAATAAAACCACTGTGTCATCATTTTTCTTCCATTCAATCATTCAGTCATATGATTTCAGTAACTACAGTGATTGGAACCTATGAATTCATCAGACACTCAAAGAGCAAATGGCACAAACAACTAAATGACCTCATACGGTGATATATTTCACGATGGCTGTGTTCACCCAATGCCACAGCAGACCACAAAGAGAAATTTTTCCCTCAGATCTTAACACACCCACACACAATAGGCATTTAGTATGTGTGGGTCAGCACAACAAAGAGTCGTGTGGCTTCTTGTTTCCTAATTAAGAATGTAAAAGGGGATTAGGCTTCAAACAGCACCATTTTTTGTAGTTTTCTTCTTCCCCCAGCAGTTGAGGTACGGTTTACCCCCTCATGGTGGTATTAACCCATTAACGTTTCTCTTGTATTATTCTTCTGCACACAGTTGTGGCTCTTCCTGTCCTCCTTACTGTCTACATCTTTCTCACATCCCTCTATTTTTTTTCTCTCTCCCCTCCTTTCCCCAGCGGCCAAAGTAGCACAAAATGTACCCCCCACCCCCCCAGTCTTTCTGTTTCTCTGAAATAAGCAGTATTCTCTGACTGTGTTTGATCCTTTGACTATGCAGGGGCTTCATGTCTGGCCAGTGTTTTTGGATCAGCAGGTAGTCGAAGGCAAGCTGTTAAAGGGGTCATCATTCTTCTCTTTCTCTGCTCCTCTCTGCTCCTCACACACAGATGGGGACCTGCTGAACTCTGCCAAAGGTCAGCGCTAAATTACATATTTTATGAATTCTTGCTTTAGTTCAGGCCTTTGTGCAGGGGAACACGGAATAATGAAACACTGCAAGAAAAAATAAAAAAAAAAACAGTTATATGACATCTTCATTAATCACTCCAATGACACTAGTACATTGTTTTAGCTTCGACGGCCTCAGCATTTAGACATTTTTTTTTAAAGATTTCTGCAAACTCTTAGGCTTTAAACTCACATTTCATGCTCATAAGAAATGAAATTATCTGCCTTTTTTGTTTTGTTCTGTGAATTCAAAGTCTTCCCGCCACACTGTGCGAGTTGAAAGGGCCATCTGAAATGTGTGATGTTTAGAGAGGAGACATTTTGGCCAGCATCCAGCTCATTGTACACCAGCATGGACTTGGCTGCCATGGCAGTTTTACCTCGCTGTACAGCAGACAGATGACAACTGCCGGCATGCCATTCAAAACAACATCTCCTGTGACCATGTCTGATGCATTAGGAATGGAAACCAGTGTTTCTGCTGGTTTTACTGCCCATCTCTTTAGTTTTGAAATGATGGATTTGCCTTTGTTTGTTGCAATGCATGGTAAACTGGGGCAGAGATTTCATCTTAAAATAACTAAAAGCTGGTTTGAGCAGTGTGATTTGAAAACAATAATACTAAGGACGTGTGTGTGTTTGTCTGTGTGTGCCAAAGAACATATGAGCTGAAGTAAACATCTGGATCTCTCAGTGTGTATGAGTTCATGAGTTGAGTTAGTTAAAAGGTAATGTCTTGGTGTGTTTGGATACCTCAGTTGCCATCAGACTGCAGCATCTGCCATCAAGGTGTCTTCTCACCGGGGAACCACAGTGGTACTGGTGATGAGAGTATATCTGCTTTCACACTGACGAACATGACAACGGAACGTCCATGTACACAAAATGAAGAAAAACCTTTAAATGCATACACCTACACATTCCCAATCACACACACATACATAGGTTTGCATAACTATTTGTCTTAGAAAACAGCCTATTCAAAGTGTTAACCCTAACCTTTGCCGTAACTAGTTCATGCCTAACCTTAAAAATAATCACAATTCAAATTTTAGCCCTAAACATAGAATAGAGGTTTTGCCTCGTTAGGACCAGGTTTTGGTCTCCATGAAGGATAATGTTCCTGACAAGATCATTGTTAATATACAAGTATATCCACACACACGTGCACACTGGTTTCCATGACTTCAGAAGACAATGCATTGACTTATATTCATTTCCTGGAGACTTATTCTAACCTTAACCATAATTACTAGTGCCCTAACCTTAACCCTGACCCTAACACAAATCTAACTCTAACCTCAGCCTAACTTTAAAACATCTTCAGCCTAAAATGTAGTAATTTACATTGGGGAAGTGATTGTTGTCCCCATAAGGAAGACAAGTCCCCAAAATGTGAGTGTGTAAACAGATGTAGGTCCCCACAACATAAGGCATACCAGGTGCACACACACATACTTCACAGAAGCTGTGTGAGAGCCAGAGTGCAGAGCCTGAGGGCTGTTGTGTCTCTGATGTTTGTATTGTTTACTCTGTTGTCCCAGTGCATGTAGGAGATTGTTGCACACTTAGGCCTCACTCTAGCCTTGGATTATTTACTATGACTGGTGTGGACAGCAGGTTACTGTCCAGGAGAGCTGAAAGGCTGAGCAAAGAGAGCAGGGGGAAAAAAGGTAGGCAGAGATCGAAGGAGACAGAAAGAGATCATTGACTATATCTTTTGCCCCTATATTTGTTCACATAGTGCTTCACTCTCCTCTCCGGTTTGCCTTTGATCCCCATCTCCTCAAACCTCTGGCCCCATGGGTCACCAGCTGTCAGACAGCCAGAGGAGGGGGCCTCCTCTCCTCCCTCCTCTGTTCTTATCCTCTCTTCTCTCACTTTTTGTCATTTGGGATACACATCGTTTTGCACCCAGAAATCATCTGGGGACCCCCAGGTAAGTGAACCAAAGCCACACGGATGTTAATCATCCCTTGCCCCCCCCACCTCAGAAATACACAACAATCCTCCTCCTACTTCTAGGTCTCTTCCATCCTTTTTTTGCCCTAAGTCTTTGAAATCTTATTGAAGTGGGAGTAGGTAGGAGTCTCTTGATTAGGTTTTTTTTTAATAGAGGGCGAAAGGGACGGGGTGACAGACAGGGGAGATGGATGTGTCTCGCGGCTGGGAGTGAGGGCCTCACTTTGGGAATGCAAGCAGGTGAGCTGGTCCTCACCTCTCTCTACTCTCCCTCCTTCTCTAACAATCCGGTTATCTGTGTCTATTACAGATGGGTAGCTGAGGGTCTGGATAAATCCTCACTCTCCCAGACATGTTCTGGGGCCCTATCAGTTGGGGACAGGACCTTGAGCCCTGATGAGAAACCTGGTCCAGGGAAATTGAATTAAGTATTGTGTCTGGGACTTCATTGATTGCCATTAGAGTTTGCCTGGAGCTCAGTGAAGTGGTGATGAGGAGAATTAAGCCTGTCTGAGGAGGCTGCTCCAGTTAGACTCAAAAAAAAATGAGGGACTTACTGTAAGTTATATGAGGTTCTGACACAAAAAAAAGAGGAAATATGAAAGGAGGTTTCCAAATCAGCATAGGAGGATATTATCATCACAGCAATGTTCATACTGCCATGAGTAATTGCGCGAGTCAGTCATGTCAGAAGGATAACAATGAGAGTCAAAAGTCTGTAAATGTGACTGGTCTTTTGGCTGCACATGATGGATGGAGTCTGTGATGCAGACACTTCCTGTTTCTCTGGGTGCAGAGCCGCAGATGAAAGCGCTGCAGTGTGTTTTCAAACTGAGGAAGAACAATAGGTCAGAGGAAGAAAGAGCTCCCCTGACCTGACTCCCCTTCTGTTGAGGCTGGGCCCTGATAGCTCTGACACCACTGATCTTTCTGACTGACTCAAACAAAGACAGAGACAGGAGGTTCGTACCTGTGGGCTTTATGTGCTGCTACTGCTGCTACTGCTGCATAAGCCCCTGACTCATTCAGGTGTCTTACTGCAATTTTAGCTTATTGTGCATTATACATACATGTCAGACATGTGTTACGTTCATTTATATTTAGCTAATGATTAGCATTTGTGCTCAGGCCTGAAGTACATGCATTTTAGTATGATTGAAATAACAAAAAAGTTTGGATATTTGAGCGAAATTATATTTAAATGTACTATATGTAGCTTTATTTTAAAGGTAATGCCTCATACCGTCCTCTCTGGTATTTTTTGTGTATATGTTTGAAGCTATTGTTGTGAAGCTATTTAGAGTGATATTCCACCCAACTTCAAAAAGGATGATAACATAAAAGCAGTTTATTTAACCATATTTTTTGGATAATTTATTTATACTATTTTAGGTTACAAAACCACTGTCAAGAAAATAATAAATTTAAATAAATATATCAAGAAAGCTAAAATAAGGTTTTTTTTAAAAAAAAAAACCCAAATGTAATTAGTAAAAAAAAATCAGTCACCACAGAGTTTATAATACACTTGAAGTCAGTCCGGGATATGAAGTTATTTAATAATTCTTTTATATGCAAAATATTCCAAGCCAGGAAAGAAAACATGAAAGCCTTATTTCCCAGCTTTGTCAGTACACTGGAGACAGACTTTGTCTTGTGATCTCAGTTTATGACTAGAAGCTGGAAAATATGAGGGAAGTGTATATGTCCAGACTGGCTTTTTAAACAAAAAAATTTACTGATGCGAAGATTCAAACAGGATAGAGAATGACATGGATGGCCATCATCCATTTTCTTTCTCAGGGTTGTTGTAGTATGAAAACAGGTTTAGCAGAAGTTAGTGTATTTGACAGATAATAGAGTGGTTGGTTACAATAGAAGAGCCGCCTGATAATTTCATCAGATTTGCATGAATTCAAGCCAACCGCAGCCAGCTCTTTGTGACAGCCACCTGTGTGAGTGTGTTTATCTCATATACAACACCACCAGGAAACCAGTGGACATTTTTGCTTCATTGTTTGATTCTCAGCTCTCCAGTTCAGGGTTTTGACATTTTCAATGAGTGTTTTCATTGTAGTGAAATAATTGCAGTGCAAGGTGTTGTTTCGCCTCTAAATGACTGGCTTGGATCATTTTGTTTTCTTAAATAGACACATTTACACAGATGTGTCTAATATTTATCTACAACCTTTATTAATACAAATTGAAAATGTTCATTTCTAATATCTAGGATTATTGAAACTGGAGGCAAAAACTGAAAAACACAGAACTGTATAGTGTCTGAAAAAGGGAGGACACTAACAAGATTTGTTGTTAGTGGTCTGAATGAAAATTCAAGGCACACCAGAATATTTGTTGCATGTATTGTCAGAATGCAGTGGATGACCCTTGTACTCATTAGCATTTTGTTGCTGGCAAAGGTGGCAATTAAAAAAAGAAAGCTTCTTCAATTGTTGCAATTAATCCTCAAATGTCTAAAATGTAAATTAAAAAAAAAAAAAATACAATCCAATCTAATCACAAAAATAAAAGAAAAAGAGAGATACATTTCCTGATTAACAATCTGTTGATGATGTACTGCAGATTAATTTTTAATGTGCACACCCGGCCTCTCATTTCTCCAGTGGGTAACCTCAATTCACCCTACACATCCATTCAGCAGCAGCAGCAGCAGCAGCAGCAGCAGCAGCTTTACACCCTCTATAGGTGTGGGCCCAGAATCATCCCAGTGGTAGCTCACACTGCGATAGCCTCCAGCTCTTTATATGAGGCATTCTGTGTCCGCGCACGCATCTGCTAGTGTGCATGATTGTGTACACTGGCTGCCTTACTCTTTTATTCAGGGATAGTGCTTTCATCCTCTGTAAGAGGACCGCAGGGTCTTGCCCTCTGAGCCCCAGAGATGAAGTCTAGTGTTTATGTGCATTAGATTTCCATCCCACAGTGCAGACCCTCCCCTTCCACTCACATTAAAGAGGAGATGTGAACAACAGCCTCGTGGTTTACATTTTTGTAGATGTCAGTTTCCAGAGGCATCAAGGACGTGGGATAAATAGCTGCTGGTAAACTACTGGTAAAATTACTAAACTATTTTTACAGCTATTCTTTGAACTTTTTTGTTTATTTGCACTAAAAGAATTGGAGTAGAATAGAACAATGTCACTCGCATCTAATAAAAATAAACCAGTGTTGTGGAACCTTAGCATATCATTAGTAAAGTTAAAGCTGCAGTGTGCAACTTTAGGGTTTTTTTATTGTTGTTGTTGTTGTTGTTGTTCTGAACTCTATTCTTTGTGAAAAGAAATGATGTAATATTATTTGTATGCTGCATCCTTTAGCTGCAGCATACAAACAGACTGTACAGCAAGACCTTACTGAGGAAGCATTTTTGTGAACACACCAGCAGTACAAGGCGAAGCAAATCGCCAAAAAAGCAGCAGAGTTTTTGAACAGTAGAATTCACCGCCAAAATTGTTTAAGGGTGTGCTTTCAGTCATAGTCCAACCTATTTTTTGCAGTCATCTCGCTTTACCTCCACAACATTGTCTCCATCCAACATTAAACAAATCAATTCCTCAATTCCTGTAATGTGACAAGACAACATGAGATCTAAACACTGCTATACTGACAAACACAGAGAGAGTTGTGTGGAGCTGAGAGGCTTAATCAGCACTGTGTGACCTCATTTTGACAATCATTTAAATGCAGCAGACATATTTGTTTCTATTTAAAACTTCCACACCACCATTTTTTAAAGAGATTTTTAACATGAAAACCTACTACTTCTAATAAAAATGTGATAATTAAAACAGTACATGATTATAAAAAAATAAATACATTTCCACAAAAGCAAACATACATGCACACATAATCGCATAAATTCATATCCATGCTTTTATTTCAGTAAAGTCATACTGCACACACACACACACATACACACAATGAATAGCTGGCGCATATGCAGACACAGGCTGAGAGAGTGGTGGATCAGATCGGAAGCAGAGGCTGGAGCTGACCTCTGGTGAGTGTGTAGATTTATTCTAATCAGTACTCTGCTTCTGACAGGTTAACTGCTGCCCTCTGACCTGGGGAGCTCTCTGGGTGTCATCGTCCTTGTGTTCCCTGTCCGCTTTTATCGGCAGTAAAAAGAAAATGTAAATTAAATGCAGCATAAAAATAGATGATGGGAGCTTGTTCCTCTCATCCGTTTATTCATCACCCCATCTTATCTTTCCCTCTTTCCTCCTTTGCTTTTTTACAGTAACATGCTGAAATGTAAGGGCAGAAGTGTGGGGCACTTGCTTTCTTTGTGCAGGGTGGACAGCAGGTTCTTTTTTTTGACAGGTGATGATCCCAAGTGGAGTTACATACAATATAATTGGAGGGGTTACTGATCACATATTATAATGTAAAAAATAGTTACTAATGCATCTCACAGGGGAAGAGATGTAAAAACACACCTCTTACTCGTGATGTGTCTTTCCCTTCATGGTTTTAGTGGTTGCAGAACATAGTGTTACATCTGTAGCCATGTCTTTTCAGAGCAGTTACTGAGGGCAGTCGAATTAGACAGCATTGTTATGCCTCCTTCCGAGCAATTTTCCAGCAATGCCTCTAAAAGCCCTCACACACTTCATCAGTATTATTGTAATTCTTTAGCTCTAGGTTATTTGGCAGCTGCTGTGTCCCACTGGCAAATCCCATTCGTGATGCCGTCCCTTTCACCACAGCCAGAGAGCCATTGATTTTTCTTTTCACTCCTCTAGCCTCGCCCAATTCATTTCGTATTGCTCGATATGAAACATTTTAATTTCTGCGCGCATCTCCACTCGGAGGTTTCTCCTTTCTTTCTCTTTGTGTGACGTCTTTATATCTCTTTAACCAGTCATATTTTAATTAGTGTACAAGCGCTGAAAGTGAAAAAGTGGAAAACATAAGAAAATATAAGACGTATTGTGTTGATAGCACCACGATTTTCTGATGGGATCATTCTCATCTCATTTCTTATTTTATCTTAGCAATGCATGTGTTTCAGTGTTTGCTTATGTGCAGGTGTGCTTTCAGCGGTATTCCCTCTATGATTGGGCTTGGATGTGCCCTTATAGAAGCTATGTGCAGTCTAATGGAACCTATTGATGTCTGAGTACACAGGCCCTACTTAATTAGTCCATCACACCCACTGCTTTGGTCTCTATAGGATCCCCATTAAGTGTTACTCCTTTGCATATGCCATGCAAATTCATAGACTATAGCTTCTATTTTTTTCTTGTAAAATGATGAGAACAACATCATATACGTCATGAGGGAAAGGAGAGTCTGGGTCTGTCAGAGTGTCTGTCTTCTCTCTGTATACACCTAGCAGTTTCATCCTGTGTGTGTCTGACAAAATTTGTGCCACTCAGCATTTTGCACACTAATCTGGGAACCTTGCACTCAGCAAGGCAGACATTTTGGACTGTGTCATTGATTTGGAATCGAGCACTGCACTCCTTGTCCTTCACTTAGTGTTGAAATCAATTTGCTTCTGACCGTGCATTAAAATCTGCCCCCCACCACCCACCCACCCACTCACGCACACACACACACACACACACACACATGCTCCTTCATGCTGCCTGACTCCTGTTTTTGGTCTGCTCTTCAGCCCGGGTTTCTCCTTCGTCACTGCACTTGGAAACATGCCAATCCTTGCAGACACAGGTGTAGTAGCAGATAAAGAGTGGACTAAAACCTCAAACTTCTTTTGTTCTCCATAAGCCAGCATTCTGGAAACGTGTGTGTGTGTGTGTGTGTGTGTAATTCCAGTTGCATGCTGTGTGGAGTTTGCGTTATGGCATATGCAACCATGATGTTTGAAGCCAACTGTCCAGTCCCCTTACCTGTCCCCTGCAGGTTGACCTGTGACCCTGTGAATTCCTGCACAAGGCTTAGACTCTTTTCTTTGAACCACCTGGAGAGTGTTTGATCCCAGACCAGAACATCTATGACTTGGACAATTCCAGTTCTTGCTAGCTTTGACTGGGAACTGTACATATACATCATGGAGATTATGTTTTTGCCTGAGTTTGTCTGTCTGGTTGTGGGGTTTTTTAAAAGTTAAGACTGGATTTACCTGAAACATTCTGGGGATGTCCTGTGGGTAACTTTTAGATGGCGATCCAGGGTTGAAGATATTGACGTTGTAGGAAACCTGTGTGCTCACTGAGTGTTTTGTCTAATTATTAGGATTTCTCATTATAGATACATCTACAGTCTACACATATTGGAAACTTAATTAAGTTTTATTTTGCCTCATTTTCAGATATCCTAAATGAAGTAGACAAAAGGGTTTTAAATATCTTTAACATGAATAATGAATTAAATTGTAATTGTATAACGAGAAACCGAAGACATAATAATTGGAAATGAACCTTCCAGCAGCTTGTTTTTGTGCTCAAGATTTGAACCACTGTCACAAGATGACTTTTTGGATTTTTGGTTCACTAGTTTGTGTTCTCTATTGGTCATTTTAACAATCAGGTCCCTCAGCTGCTGCTCTCTTTACGAGTGTAGGTGAATGGGTCCCAGAGTGGGTAAATCTCAGGACACCGCGTTTTTGTGGAGACAGCGAATATGCTACCATCATGTTATAGTCCCACCTTGCACTGGCATTCATTGTCGAATTGAAAATGTCGAAGAAAAGGATTGTTCACATTTTGTGCCATTTCCATGTGGATATGTGTGTATGATGTTCCCTTCGATTTTTGTTTCAGTCACACTGTCCCCTTAGCCCAGAATCATACCCAACTTGGGAGGTAAATAGAACTTGAGCCTGCTATGCAGTACATAAACTTCTGTGTCTGCAACAAGAATCACACTTGGTCTTGTCTTTGTGTCCTTTCTGACGATTTAGTTTGAGGCCATGGAGGTTAGAGTTATTATCTGCTCGAAAGAAAGCTCATCAAAGAGACTACCGTTTATTTTGAAAAGCAGCTTTTGTTGCCAACATACATGCAACCCAGCCTACAGAGAGACGGTGACAATAGTTGGACAGAGACGAGAACAGGTAAAATAGGGCAGTTCGAGATAGGCGAACGGAGACTGAGCAGGAACACATAAATGAAGAGGGCATCTCATATGTGGCTCCCCTGTGGTGCCAAGTTGAATAGAACCAGCACAGATGTCAAAGGAGAAGCTCCTCACTCACATTGTACACCTATCTGTCACCACACCAGCCTGACAATAGGGTATTCCCTGTTGACAACTAGGTAAATTTTGTGGATGGTAGGGGGTTAGAGGTGTGTGCTGGACCTATAAGACGTAAGTGAAAATCAATGCTGGTGAGCTGTTGATGCCACTGTGGTCCATGAATATGTGTCAGCAGTACAGTGTGTTCACTTGGAGTGTTTGCAGTAATGGCAGGCTATCATAATCACAAGACACTTAGAGAGGTCAACATGTTGGGGGTGTAAGTGAGCACAATTCTCTCCTATAGAAAATACACAAACACAAACACCGCAAATAATTGTGTGCTATTTCTCTTCTTGCTTTTGCGATAATGTTGACATGACAAAAAAAAAAAAAAAGAGAGAGAGCACTGCTTTTAAGCCATGCAGTATTTTGAATATTGAAATTGATTAAAAGTCCACCCTCTACCTTTTGATTAGATACACAAAATCTGATTAACCAAAACCCAGAAAACCCATTTTCTCAAGGGTTTGTCTTTGCTCCCTTCATCAACCAAGCAGAACCACTATTGCTCACTCACTCAGTAATGAGACCCTGAGCAGGGCAGACGGGCCTATGGGCAACACACACAGTCACAAGCGAACAGGCCTCAGCGAAATTTGCGTCAGAGGGCTTAATAAACACAGCTCAAATGTTGAGAAACTGAACTGAACACCAGAACTCCCAGATCAAGCTACTTTGGCTTTCATCGCCACCCTAAATCTAATTCCTTTTTCCAGAGGTGGAGTGGTTAACTACTACTGCCACAATGCTATGGTCATGTCATCTCAGAGAAATTCAAGCGTATGATTAGGCCTCGGCAGGTTTGGGTGAGGCCCAGGGGAGACTGTGGGTGGGATAGACAGGTTGGTTTCAGAGGGATTTTCTAACAGGCATTCAGTTGGTGAGAGCTACACACATGCACAGTATTTCCACATTGTTACTGCTCTTTCTTCGTCTTTCTCTCTCTCATTTGGTGATCTCATGGAGTGAGCCTTCTCCGTGGAGGACAATAGCAGTGGAAATGGATTATGATTATAAGGGATAGGTAGAGGGTTGGCAGAGTATCTACACCATGCAGCATTAATATGGTGAAGCTCACCCCGGGAGGCTCTCTGTCCTCTCCGTCTAAACTGTAGCTTTCGTAATTTTCTTTACACCATTTCTCTGTACACACACAATACAGTGTCTGTGTAGTTCAACTCGTACCTTCTTCGCCCTTTCATTGAAACCCTTCAATAAGCCTCTTCTATGCAACAGGGAACCTTTGAAATCTCCTCTGGCTTTTTCCCTTCTTATGAGGGAACTCAAGTGTGAAGGTTTGATATGGTCAAATAATCAGCAAAGGAATCACAAAAGCAATACCTTTCATTTCTGTCTTCCATATAAAATAATTAGTCGCACATTTTAGATATTTCATAGCCTTTTGGCCATTAATAATTCATGCTCGCTAAATTCATAAAACATCATCTTGTCCCTAGCAAGTAACACTTGATATTACATCTAAGGCCCAGAGCAGAAATGTTTGCCAGAATCCCATCAAATGAAATTTCTAAAAATACTGACGAGCATGTTCTTCCTCAAAGACTCTCAGTGGCCCTTTAAGATCAGCTGGAGGAGGAGAAAAGTCCCCTGCTATCTATTTTCTTTGGCGCCACAGCTCTTTTCTGAACGTCTTCCATTTGATTTCCTGCTTCTCCTTCCCCCCCCCCTTCCCACTCCTTATCTTCTAGCCCCTTCTCATGATGTCAATTTAATTCAATCTAAAGGATTTAAAGCAACCAGAATCTTTTAATGTCTGTCAAAAAAGGTACTTGTAACACATGAAATTTTGTACCTTTCTGCTGGGATTGTGGGGCAGGGGCGAGGGGGGGGTGAAGATCAATTATTTGCCGAATCTGAAGTTTCATTAAAACCACTTTTCTCTCTCTGTGTCCTTGCATCGTTTTAAGTGGGCCATCTGTATAAACATCTCTCAGGGTTCTTTTTCCTTTTTTCTGATCATTTCCTCGCCTTATTCATGAACCCTAGGAGTCCAGCTTTGTAGTAGTGTTGGAGCTGGAGCAGCCTACCCCCACTGAATACAGCTTTGGGCCTCAGCCTGCACAAGACTCCCCCTTCTCTATCCTGTTACCTCTCCCCCAACTCTCCCAAATAGCCTCCCCTCCCTTTCCCCTCCCTCCACCTCTTCCTGACGAGGACCCACAGAATCTCTGAACTTGCTACACAAAAGTGACTCGCCTTATTGAGATCAGTTATCCTCACCCTGTCTCTCCCCTCCACTTGCAAATCTACCGTTTGAGACCCCCCTCCCGCCTCATCCCCGGCCTTGCCTCCTTCCCTGCCTCCCCTCCTTATTGCGGATTTGTATGCAGGCTGTGACCTGGGTGGCTACAAAGCAGCACACATTATTCTTGATCATTCCTCTGCCCCCTGCGATGCCAGTTATGAGGAAAGGTCCCTTAATGATGCTCTGACTATTAACAGTGTTTTATGTCCAAATGTCTCCCTCGATCTTGTAACCAGCCGGTCAAATATAGATACAAGAAACCAGGGAATCTACACTGACACAACTTTGGTAAAATATACATAATCCTGTGTGATTATGACAATAATTGCGAAGCACAGTCCAATGACAGTGAGTTCCTTTATTTATGAAGAGAAACTGAGCTGTAACAGGTTTAACGTGGTGACCCTCTGTAATGAAAAAAAAAAGCTTTTAGATAAAATGTATCAATTTTTTCAAATTAATAACAGGTTAAAGCTTGATTGCACAAACTGACACATCTTGCACAATAGGTATCATAAAGCATGAGGGCTAACGAACTGAACATTTATTTGTGTAAGGCATGCAGTAAGCAGCTTTGAATTAAACAATTCTACAGAGAATGTACATGTGTGAATGAAAGTGTGTTGTGTTTGGAGTTCTGAGAATCGTCTTGATCACTGTCTGTTGTCACCGAGCCAGTATTGTGTCTGCACTGCGCCTATCCAGGCCCCCACATCTCCCATCCTGTCCCAGCCTCATCCCTCTGTCTGTGAGAAGACAAGTCACAGCGCCAGCCTGGCTCAGAGCCAGTGTGGAAGCTCTGGTTAAGTCCCTCTGCCAAGCCTGAATTATACTGAGATGTAAATCATTGGAGATCATATTAAAAACACTATAATGCACTTCAGTTTCCAAACTTGATCGACAGCACAGTGATGCCAAATCTGCCACCTGGGAACACTTTTGGATCTTTGCCTCTTACACAGGTCGAGTAAAAATGAATGTCTCCTTGAGAATTTGTGGTGTTATTTTGATAAAAAAGGAATACCCTTTTTTATCAAATTACTGTCTCTTTTGTTGCTTCATTGTTGCAATTTATTGTGTCATAAGTAATTCCACTTGACTTCAAAGGAGGTGGGAACACAACTGTAGGGTTGTGGGAAGCACTGTGAATGTCAAACAATGCAAACGACCTCTCTCAGATGGGAATGAAGCAGCTTTTCTCCAGAGAGAATAGTTTGATTCCCACTATTGTTTTTCTTCCGATTGATACATGATCCAAATCCCCCCCACACCCCACAAAAAATATATAAAGCAGGAACTCGATGCCAAACCTGACCTCCCAGATGTACTCACATTTTTTGATTTACCCAAAATGTGTGTATCTCTGTAGGCATGAAGGTGCAAGGTTCACTTTTAATGGGTTTTGAGGAAGTGAGTGGGAGCTGCCAAAACGGCAAAGGGAGCAACACAGAAATAGATCATATTTCCTTGTTTCGATGATTTTTCCTAATGAACCAAAGCAATATATCAGAATTACGCATAATCAAGACTTTTCAATATTGGCTAAGTTGATTTGTGTAAGATGTGTGTAGGAGACAGGAGGCCTGCAACCAATTCACTTAGGGAGGATGTATGCATTTGTGCCCCTATAGTGAAGCAGACAGACATTCAAATTAGTATGATGAATTACTGTAATCAGCTACATTTTGCCAAAAGATTTTAGATTTAAATTTTAGAACATCTGTCACTCATCCACTTTCTCCACAACATAATCCTGTTTGAGTTGCAGGAGGCTGGATCTATATTTTTCTGTCGTGGCGTTTATACCGATCCGTGCATCTGCACACTGATGAGAAAGCGGGTCAACGTGGTAAGAAAAAGACGGAGTCAGAGCAAGAGAGAGGCAGGCTCTGTGAGAAAGCAAGGTGGAGCGTGCAGAATTAAAAGAGTTGCTGGCAATTGGCAGGAGTTGTACATGTAGAGATTGTTGGTGGGACTGAAGACTGGTGGTCTATACTATCACTGTCTATCGGACTAGAGAGATTCACAGGGGGGGGGAAAGTGTCCTCTGGCCTCCTACGTTCCCTACACATCTGCCCAAAGCCCTCACATACTCTCACTATCAACTTGTTCTCTTTGTTGTGTACTGAGCATAATGGAAACAAGTTTATCAGCAAAAAAAGATGTAGATTCATTTGTCTGTTTTAACAAATATAAAAGTGAACAGGAGTCACACTGTCTTTTTTTCTTTTTCAGCAGTGCGATCATGCAGATTTGCATCTCTGCATGTTTCTGTCAGGTTTATGCTACGCTGCAGTATATGGGGGAAAAATGTTCTCTCATCAGCCGTGAAAGCATCTCGCTGCTAGTGTAACCGACAGAAGTTACACCTGCGCACGTGCAGCTGTGAAAACTTCCTGCTGATGCGCACATTATGTTTCAAAAGAACACACACACACATGTGCGCAATTGCACATACAATGTGTTGCTTCAACAGAAGGAACTATACAGTCGCAATTAAACACACACGGCATGTTTGTTGCTTTAGGTATGCTCCTAATTTAGCACACACGCACTTTGGGACCTAACTTTAATGCTCATGCAGATTTATTAATACATGCCTTCAAGAGGGTGACAAGCACTAAACCCTAAAGGTGTCTGAATTTATATCATACAGTGTTTTGACATTTATATGTGTTTGGTACAATAGTATTGATCTGCTAAAATTTTGTTGTGTATTTTCTAAAATTTCAAGCAAGAAAGTTTTCAGCTCTACAGTTGTGCTCCTCTGTCTTAATGAACCCATCAGTCAATAACAGTCAATGACAGCCGTTCCCCGTGTTATCAGTATTCATGTGGGAAAACGTCAGTTTTCTAATTAAGTGGATCAGAATTAATCAAGCAGCCGTTCGCCGTGGCTGTGTGTGTGTGAGGAGGAAGTAAATATCAGAACAGGAACACAAACAGACACGCACATAATTAAAACACATATATACTGTACATTCAACCTTGCAACACCATCTATAGCTCATTATAAAATTCATTAAAAATGAATTAATTAGTAAGAGGTGTTGTTAGTTGAACACTTTCTAATAAGTACATCACAGGTCATGTTGATTAAAGAATGATGTTAAATATGTTCATTTTAGACTTCTCATTATCACCTCCGTGTTGATATTAACCTTCCGTGTGACTCCTTCACACAGATGGAAATCTAACTTTGTCTGCATCTGAAACAGTTTGACATTAAAACTTTGGTTTTGCTCAATGTATGGATTTCACTTACCTCTTGGAGGCCGTTGCTTCTTTAGTATTTCAATAAATTTGTGTTTGTGTACCTCTTGTGCATTGTTAGAGACATGTATTAAAACTGTGCGTCAATGCGTGTGTGTACTGTATGTGAGCCTCTATCCACACCATGGGTGCTTGTGCTTGTGCTTGTGTTAGTGTGTGAGTTATTAACCTCACACACATCTGTGTGTGCTCAGATGCCCTCCTCATCTTAACTTTACAGATTCAGAAAATTGCCCCCTCCTGGCTGACCTTTTAATGTAAACTGCTTGTTTTAAGATGCCATGTTGCATCGCAGGCTGCTGGGAACGTGACTGTGGTGTTTCAGAGAATGAGTGTGGCAATTCAGAATCCATCTGAGTGACCTCTATACAGCCTTTGACCTTTAAATTAAGCTTTTATTACTGATATTCCCATTCATTTTGTTTTGCTTTGGACTTGAAATCAGGAACTGATCTCTTCCTCTGTGCCCTTTGAATTTTTCCTGTCTTCTTTTTGATGATTTGTCCTCTTCTTCCCTATTGTTATTCTTTTTTGCTCTTCTGTCTTTATCAATTTGAGCTTGATGCAGTCTCTTCTCATATAGTTTGATGTCTTGTTGAGACAAACAGCAATGCATTGTCCTCACACTGATACGACGTCACGCTATGTATCTCACTGAGACGGCCATCGGACACAGCCCATCCCCCACCTACCAAGTAAAGGTACTGCACATTTGTGCATGCCTGACTAAGATTTTTAACCTTTCCAAACAGTACCATACTATACCATAATGGAAACGGCCTAAGTTTTTTGTTCATATTAAATATGAATCCATCAAATCATTTCGGTAGATACAGTATGTCAGCTGAAGATTGATGCTCCCAATCTCCTGTCAATTTCCCACAGGTTCTACCGGATGCCACTGGACATTACCCATAAAATATGTCTGCACATAAACGCAACAGCTGATATGAAATGGCTGACCACACTGTAATCAATATCCAGAGGTTTGGTTTTTTTAATTAGAGAAGTGACTGTGTTTTCACAAGGCTTTACATGTCCTCATAGATTATCCCTGTAATTACAAGACAAAAAGTCAGTTTTAAAGAAAAGAAAAGAGCATATACTGTATAATTCATATACTGGTTAAATCATTCTTGTTATATTTGGAAATAACAGATCAGAAAATAAAGATAATTTTGTTGACTTTTTTTTGCCATCACTTTCCAAACTTTATTATGCATAGACATGTCATGCCAGGGGAAGTCCATGACACGTAAGAGTTTGCACAACAATGATGCCGTTATTGTAAATCATGTCATGCAGGACAACTGTCACTGTTGGCAGAGGGGTGTTTGCATTGACGTTGTGCAACATAATATAAGATTAAAAATGTGTGTTGTCTTTTGTTCCCATTGGGATGCTCAGCTGATCCAGTGGACATTATCATACCGCCGTACGATAACTGTGATTTCTGTAACAGGCTGTTTTTGTGTTCCCTTGAGCTCCAGTGGTTAGTAGATTGAACAGAAAACAGCAATGAATCCATCCATTTCCCCTTTGACCAGTCCTGTTGTCTCTACTGTTGCACAGTGCACTTTGACTCTGAGCTGTCTGCTTAGCCTGTGGCAGTCTGGCACACTGACCCTCTTCAGAGGCCACATTTTGTTTGTTTGTGTGTGTGTGTGTGTGTTCACTGACATCAACTCATGTCCTGGCTGTTATAAATAATTCATTGGCCATTTGAGGCCCTCAGCGCAAAAGAGCACTTGTGCAAGCCTTGAGTGATGGCCTTTAGTTACTCTTTAAAAAACACACTTCCCTCAAACAAGTATACACTAATTTCACACCACACCAAAACAGCCACTTAAAATGTCACAGCAGAAAAATTGAGACAACTCTTTTATACTACAGCTTGGTTTTATTTCCATCTAACAATATGCTGAGCAAACAGATTTGTAGATTTCTTTTATCACTATTCTTGCAGTAGGATCTCCATAGAGAAGTTCCAGCTTTGGGTCAGTTTTGATGTCTTGAGGGAGAAGGAGGAGCTGGAGAGGGAAGGCGATGTGGTGTGGGGGCAAAGCAGCTGGGTCTGCAGCGCCAATCTGCTATCCGCCACTGGTTTGTGTATTTGATGTACCGAGTGAGTGAAAGAAAGGGGCAGCAGGAAGAGAGCTAATCGAAAGGCGAGGGAGACGAGGGCAGAAGAGATGGAGGATGAGGCGTTGGGAGGTCAGAGTAACATCTCAGCTCCTGAGGAGAGGAGGAGAAGTGTCCAGTAGCACCTGCCTCATTACCGTCCCGTCCCCCCAACCCCCCCCACCCAGCTGACGTAACCCCACTAACCCTGAAGAGTATACATTATCCACGGGCCGTACCTATGGGCCAGGCAAACACATTTGTACAAGTTTTTGCCGATTAACTAATTCAGAAGTGAGCTTCATTATTCCGCTGCCCTTAATTGAGATAACAATGCAAATTCCCTTCATTAACTGTGACATGGACAATTTCTTCCAGGCTCCACAGGGACACCATTATATTCAGAGCCCATGGAGCAGGTTGCAAGGTGTCATCAGATATTCAAATGGCATGCTTGTTTAATTGCAGTAAATGTAGCATGTCCGGACGGGTTGGCGGAGGACATTTGGAGTGCATGCTTGGCTGTTTTTGTGTCAGTATTTAAGTGTGTGTGTGTGTGTGTGTGTGTGTGTGCGTGTGCGTGTGAGAGAGAGAGTGTTTGGTAATAGAGGCATTTGGATGATAGTTAAGGTAGGAGTCAGTTCAAGGTGTGAATCTGTGTGTGTGTGTGTCCATGAGTGAGTGTGCGGGACCAGTGGCCCCCCCAGGCAGCTGTTTGCAGGCCCCTGTGCGATCCCGTGGGGCTCCTGAGGGAGCGTGTTGTTGGACTCTTGTCTTTTATGGCAGCAGCACTAAACATGACAGGCTGTTTGGAGACCATCTGTTTCCAATGGCTGCCGCATGGTAACAGGGAGCTCAACCTGAGATCTGCTTGGTGTCTGTCTCAGAGGTAACAGTCCTGTCTCCTGGTTTTTACAAGGGGACTGTGACGGGAGGTGCGGGAGAGAGAGCGAGAGAGAGAGAGAGAGAGAGAGAAAACAAGGAAGTCATGTGCAGGTGCTAGTGAGTGTCAAACAGCACCCTAAGGACCCACAGGTATAGGCTCAGCACCATAGTGAGCATGAGTCCGCTGGATAGTATCTGGGACTTAAAGTGCAGTGCCTATACACCTTTACACTGTAATCAAAGACCATGCAAGGTTATGCAAATTTGCATGATGATCCGTGAACAACCCGCGGCTACAACAAGCTGCTCCATTCCAGTCGACCAGGTGGATATATTGTAAAAAAAAAAATATATATATATATATATATACAACAATGATTTTACTTTAATCACAGCAGAAATGTATTCATTTGTCTCAAAATAGTCTATATAGTCTATATATAAAAATATTGACTTATACAGAACTTTTTATAAAACTGTTCCTTCTACAGGCCACACAGTTGGTATAGTGGTTAGCACTCTTGCCTTTGCAGCAAGAAGACCCGTGTTCACGTCCCGGTGGTCGGAACAAGGGCCTTTCTGCATGGAGTTTGCATGTTCTCCCCGTGTGTGCATGGGTTTTTCTACAGGTTCTTCCTCCCACAGTGCAAAAACATGCAGATTTGCCTGAAGGTGTGAATGTGAGAGTGGATGGTTGCTGATATGGGTCACTTTTTGCCCCATGTCAGCTGGGATTAGGCACCAGCGCCCCCTGCGACCCTCATGTGGTAGAAGATGAATGAGTGACTTCCATTTGACATGCAGTAAAGCCAGGTTTGACTAATTTCTGAGTTGTTGTTGCTTCATCACAGTGAAAGTGATGTAGTTTATGTTACATTCTGACTGTTTGGGAAGATTAAACAATTCTATGGAGCAGGGCTAACAGAAGAGCTAAGTAGCTTCAGAACTAATGGTGATCCTGTTGCTTAAGAGTCAAAAATAATGAAACTGTTGGCACAAATAAAACATCAGGCCACCTCAGTCAAGGTCATAAACAAAAAAAAAAAACAACGCATAACAAAACTACAGCAATGGTAAAAAATAAAAGAGATTCACATTGTGCTATAATGTTAAGCGACAAACTCAAGTAATAAAGTGAATGAAAAAGAAGATTTTTCCAAGCAGTTACAGACACTGATTGGCTGAAGTAAAATCCTGAAGCATCACTATGTTGAGGCCAAAAATATCTGCCCACATTGTGCTTCCAATTTAGTTCCTGGTTTCGCAGTTCCTGGTACTAGTTCCAAGCCATGAGGCTACAAAGTAAGTAAAACTTATATGTACACACAAAATGAGAGAAAAAAAAAATGAAACACCCTTCAATGATCAGTACACTACACCTCGGGCCATTAAGCTACAGCAGTATATGAGAGGCAGTCCCAGAGCATAACAGATTGAGTCAAGTTCTCTTAACACTCTCTGGCTGCCGACATTGCACTTCCTCAAAAGCCTGTTTCCCTCAACACCTCCTCTTGCCAAATTGAGCTGAAGAAAAGAAGCGACTGTCGCACTCCTCTTAACACCTAAGTCATTAATATGTCTCTGATGCACTCATTTGTTCACCTCACTCATTAATTTGAGTCCTGTTTTCAGTAAATGACATTTAAATCAAAACAGCGTGGATAGCTTTGAGGTGTGATTCAGATGGATTTGCAGGTCTTTTACCTTTGAGTCCACCATGTTGTCATTACAGTACCATTGATGCTTTTTTTCCCTCCTCTGTAGTCCTTTGTTGAAATCACGGTTTAGAAAACCACCGCTCACCCATGTTTCCCTAATGGTAGACTGACACTGTTTTTATTTAATGAATCTGAAGGTTTGTCTGTTGAGACACAATTGGCCCTTCTTTTTTATCTTTGCTTAATTATTCCTTTAAAGTCATTTACTTTCCCATCATTACCCAGCTTAAACACACCATCCTGAAAAGCCTTGAAAACCTCTCGTTCTGCCTTGTCATTTCACTCTCCCTGGACGTACTCACCCATAAAGGAGCTGCTGCGGTCTGCCACTCATTATTGCTCAGTACATTTACATTGAATAGGTCATTGGGACCCAACTAAGTGGAACTAATGCAGGACAGAATAGTGGAGGGTTTGGGTTCAGTGTTACACAAACCCTCTACTCTGTAATCAGGAATCCTTGATTGCTGTTAAGTGGGAGGGAGAGTGCCTCACTGAACAGAGTAATGACTGAAACAAATCTGGGGTTTGTTTGTCATTTGTTTAGTTGTTGTTTGTTTGTGTTTTGGCTTTGATTCATTACAAGGGGGACAGTCTACGAAAGACATCAAGGAAATATCGCTGTTGATTCTGCGTATGAGAAATGTTCTTTTGGAGGGTCTATTGTTTCTCGTTGATATTTCAGCTGAATTGTTGCCCTGCATACAGTGCTGGTCTTGTGATTATGCAGGGACAAGTATGCAGAAGGCGAAGCCATATGGTAGATGTCTCCTCGCCATTGTGACGAAGAGAAGACTTGGGAAACGGGCTGCAGGGTCATTCTCTGACACCGAGTACTGTGCACCATAAAATGACAGCAATTATATTCACATGGCCAGTCAACAGTAGCATGGGAACTGTGCTAAGACTGCATGCTTTCAGAATGCGGCCTATTGCATTGTGAAACATCTGTAATGTTTATGGAAATAGAGCTTCAGCTCTGTTCATGCTGACAACATAGTCTATCTTCCTACACAACATGTGTTAGGTCTCCAGTTGGAGTAAACTGGCAGTAATTTGGTATATTGTTTCTGTTTTGTAGGCTTGTCTGTGGGTGATGGCGGGGAGGAGATGAGAGTTGATACTTACACCTCTGGCTTAACATGGGTGGGTGGGAGCACAGCAGCTGGTTGACTTTTATTAAGACATAGCAGTGTGTGTGAAAGTGTGCATATGTGTGTGTGTGTGTGAGAGAGAGAAAGAGCGCTCATGTAAATGCTTGCATGGATTTCAACCTGTTTACACATCCGTCTGAGTGGATGAATCCATGTACTGTGTGGTGAGGTGGACTTATTGGACTGTTCTGTCAATTAACACTCACTTCCGCTCTGTGTTTCATGACAAAGAGAAAATGATTTTCTTTAGTCAGTTAGGTGGTCATTTTGTTCAACATGTGAGGGAGGGAGAAAAAGAGGCGGAAGAACTAGAGGAAGAGGGGAAACCCTGTCTGTGAGAATCTACTTCAACTGGATTTAGCTGTATGAAGTGAGATGGATCAAATATTGAGTAAGTGAAGGAAGGGCATCTCAGCTCATCAAAGGCATGGGCTCGGAGGCACAGGGAGAGATTAAAGGTTGCCTTGAAGAAGTGGGTGAAGGAGACCAAACCATGGTGGTTGTAACCATGCTGGATGAACCAGTCAATAACTGACCCATTGCACTACTCCTCCAAGTTGTTGCCATCCAAGCACATAACTCCTTTTGCCTTTCTTGCATGGCCAGATCTTTAGGACTCAAATAATGACCTTGAAGAGGAAAATTCCATGAGATCACAGGGAAGAGGAATATTAGCAGGAAGAGGAAGATACTTAGCAGTGGAATCACTCAAAGGCCAAACACCGCCTGAAATCCTCTAAATAAAAACAGTCATCAGAGATCCTCCTCTGACCCTTCTTTCACCCTTTCATCTTTCCTCTGTGTCCATGCACTCACTACACAGCAGGACTTCTGCTTTCATTTACATCTTTCATATTAATATCACAAAACTATGCATTATCTGACATCCACATGAAAACGGCTCTGAACGGAGAAGACATAACACTACGTAAATAATGTTGAGTGGCGACCCAAACCCCTGCAGATTCTGGCCCATTTAGCCTGCCCTATTCTGGCCCAGCTTGTGTGCCTACATGCCTTCCTGAGCTTGGCTGGGTTTGAAAAGTCAGGCATGTGGGTGGATGCTAGTCATAAATATGTATTTGGCTTAAGCCATGCAGTCCCACCATGCACAGCTTTGACTTACTCGCCTGAACCTTATGCTCCTGAGTCCTTCCTGGGGCATGTTCATAAAACACATAAAACAGATGAACACACACACACAAAAAATGATGCTAGAATTGTCAAAAATATGTTGCTGATCTATCTATCTATCTATCTATCTATCTATCTATCTATCTATCTATCTATCTATCTATCTATCTATCTATCTAGTTAGTGTGGGTTGTCACAGATGACTTCATTTGCACTACTCTGATTTTATTCAAAGCTCACTTGTGACTTTCAAAGAAACCCCAGTCTTTAAATATAACTGAAATCATCCCTGAAGAAGAATTTTTTTTTTCTTTTTCAGACCTTGAAAATTGAGATGTATCTGACTGAGCACATAATCCTGATCCTGAATTTCAAATTTAGGCTGCAGCTAGTGTTTGGGAGGCTGCACTTTTCTTCCCCCGTATGCGCTCCAAGTCAAAAGGCACAGAAGCTAAGATCTCAGATCTCTGCATGTACAATCTGCTGGGAATCTGGCAAGTGACGATCTCTTTTCATCTACACAGTTGGTGTTTGTGCGTGTGCATTTGTGTGTTTCTGTGCATGTGTGTATGAGCCACAGCCTCACATCACCATGATTCACCATCTCTCGTTCCCTATCGTGTGTCTTTGCCTATGCTAGGAATCAACTTTTTGAAGATCTTTATATCCATATCTTGTGGTTAAAAACCAAAAAATGCCCATGATTACTGATATTCTCTTTGATTTCATAACCGTATTTGAAGCACTGTCTTAATCAGAAGGTGTGTGCTGTTAAGCTTTGTGCTGATCCTTCCTCCTTTGCCTTTATTTATGCACATGAATGTTAATGCCTTCTTTCTTATGACACTATTATTAGGTATAGGCTCAGACAAAGCTACTTGTACTGCTCTCTGACAGTTCTCAGAAATCTGAATGCGCTCCCTGAAAACCAAGAATTAATGGCTCACTGAAGCGTCATAGCTTTAAATCTTGAACAAGGAAGATTTGCCAATCATGAAAGAAAGACTAAAGGGCACAAATATAGTTTCATCATTGTTTCTTTTAAGGTGGTGTTATCTAACTTAAAATAAGAATAAAATAACAAAATACCAAATTCTCCTCTTGTTCTTATGATAAAGGCTAATATCATTCAGAGAATGCAGCTTGGATACAGTACTTATTTCCCCGAAGGGCTGCACATGTCTTTCATTGTTTAATGCAACTGAGCAAGACATTTTTAAATTGGAATGAAAACATGAGTGTCCTCAAAACAAAAGCACGTCTGCTTATTCTCACTACATGACTGCAGTCTTTGTAGTTGAACATGTGCAATATCAAGATATCCTGTAATTATTACATGCTTGTTATTATTTCCCCCATCAGTTACTATAGTGTATACATCCCTTAATTCCATGTGTGTCATTTGCACGTGTGTACTCATTTCAAAGGTCAACATCAAGAAAAGAGTCATGGGAAGATGCAGTAGTTATACTATATTTTGTCATGTCACCCATGTCCCACTTTTGAAACAAATGTATCATAATGTTCTACGCCTTTTTTTTTCCAGTGCAGAATGATTATCAAGCTGAGCCAAATGATTAAATATAAATGGGATGTCAACTATCTGTCAGAACACAACAAAAACATCATATGAAATGGAATTTTTGCTTTGAATGGCTGAGGCTTTTTTTTTTTTTTTTTTTTTATGAAAGCTTGAAATACGTGTATAGTCAGAATTTTTGTAGAGAGGATAGAGGAATGACAGCATCCCGGCTGCAGGCCAAACTGAACCTTTCAGTCTTTGCTCTGCAGGGACTGACCACTCAACTCAAGCCAGCCAAGTACTATACACCAAATGTTGCAGTAACCTTGATGGGAACTGACTTATTTAATTATAGTCCTTACTTTCTGGTTTACTGGAGCTATTTTTGTCACCTTATTTCATAAAGTTTTGAGCCTAGGCTGCACATTCCCTACTCAGATTGTCAATCTTGCTTCTGTCCTCAGCTTTAGCATTTTGATAATCCCCATCCTTACTTCTGCTCTTTCCTGATGCTCATATAACCCCCATTCACATCCCAAGCTATATACTCTACATATATTGTGATTCTCTCTTCTGTCGTTACCCCAAGGCCCAGTCTCTCCAGGCCCAACCTAGCGTAAACTCCTGCGTACAGTAGCCTGACCCCCTTGTGCCCTGGCTGTCAACTTTCCAGGCAGGCTGCGTTGACGAGGGGAGGCCACTAGGGCTGTCTGTCAGGGGGTTATTCTCAGGGCGGAGACGGTTCAGCTGATTCGCTGACACTGGCTGCCGTGTGAGGGGGATGGAAGGGCGGGCATTTGGCGGGGATTTACGCCCAGTATGTGTGTGTGCGCGTTTGTGCATTTGGCGAGCAGCTACCAGGGGTTAGCCTTGCCAGATGACAGGTATAAGGGAGGTGGAGAGAGGGACTTGGGAGGCAAAATAAAAGAAACGCACCCTAAACACACGTAGATGTGGGCACACATACAGCTGCAGCCATTTGAAGGACACTGCACCGTATTTTGAGTTGAGTGACAGGCAGGGAATAAATATCCTGAAGAACATGTTTTATATTTTAATTGTACTTTTTTTGTTATGACTCTGTCAACAACAGTTAACATGGTTTGCTCAGTGTTTCTCTTGTCAATATTCAACAATCCAAGACTAAACTTCACTGAATTGCTTTTAGCTGTAGATTTCTAATAGTGCCTGTTATTATAGGTGCTGTAATTTCATATAATTAGACAGAGCAGAAAAAACATTTCAAAGTATAAACCTACATAAACATGAATCTATCTTCATGGCTACAACTGTCGAGAAACATTTTGGATCAGTTTGGGGAGGCTGACATAGTTTGTTGTGTAAAGCCGTAGTGTGTAACTTTTTGAATACAAACATGTCTGTGAAATCAATTCACACAGTGCTAGCAGTGTTTTGCTTTTGTGTCACCCAGTGACATTCAGGCACTACACACAGTGAAGTGTTTTACATCATGGCTGACCTAGGAAAGGCCGAAGCATACCAGCATCTCTGCCACTCACTGCAGAAAAATGTCCATTCAGTGTTCTCCTCATTGAGACTCTATCAGTGTTTTGGCGACAGAAGTCACACACTGGATCTTTAAAATGAATAGGGTTAAGAAATTAAAAGGCACATTTTGGATCAACTTTGTCACTCGTGATAAAGAGTCAAAAATGCACTTAAAACAACTCACATGTCTGTACAGTATGTGTGCATTGGCCGTATATGATCTGAATGTCATCCCATCATAGAGACTATTCCTTACCCCCTGCTGTAGTTTGTTCTAAGATCTAGGGATCTAAGGATTGATATTTTATCTGTACTGTGTCTTCACTGTCTTAGAGGCTTTGAAATCAACACCTGCTGATGCCCCTGCTCAGATTGCTCTCCTTCTGGGTCTGCGTGACTTGTTGGTACGTTGGGATGATAGGATGCTATTAGAAGAACTCTGCCCGATCATCTGTGCAGAAAGTATGTAAGAGCGAGAATACGTTTCAGTCTGTGTTTTTGAAGATTTTAGGGGTGTGCTGGGTGCACATGAGCATAAATGTAATGAATGTGAATTCTCTGTGTGTGAGAAAGATAGGGATAATCCCTTGATCTTCATCAGAAGGTCTCAACGACATACCGATGCTGACTTTGGCTACAGGAGCCAGGACAGCCAAGGCGCCAAGGCAGCCCCTCATGTGGTGCCAGCACTGTGGGCCTTAAACAAACAGGGTCGGTTTACAAAGATTTTGGAGTGACACGGATCCACTGGACTCTCTGTCAGGGCCTCAGATGTGCTCTGCTCATAAATCTGTCAGTTTTCCTGAACATGGGAATATTTGCAGCAGCTGGTGTGTGTGTGCATGGGGTGGTTTTTAAGTAAACATGTAATTCAGTTTTCAGTTTTGCTGGTACACATATTCAATTCAATTAGTTTTTTCCTTATATCAAGTTGATGTAAGTGTCTTCCTCATGATGCTAAGAACAATGAGGATGATGAACCATGCAGATGATTAGCTTTGGGATACATAGCCTTTGAAGACTTTCATTCTTTGAAATATTGTGAAATGTGCACTTGCGTGCACACACACATAGATATATACACACACACACACACACAGCAATTAATAATATATAAAATGTCCTTGGACCTCAATTATCATCTTGAGAGTTTCTAAATCCTACATTAGATCAATGGGAATTGACACTTTTCTGTTTCCTATTATAGCAGCAGCATCCTGACACTGCAAATGAGATGGAGTTCAGACATTAGTATTCTTTTAATTTGACCCTAGGCACCTCCATGCAATCAGATCTGAAGCCAAAGCACTTAGCCTATGCTAAGGATTAATGACGGCTATCTAAAACAATTTGGGAGCCAATCAGTTGAACTGAGGAGGGTAAATCTAATATGATAATTTATCTGCATCAATGCGACTCGCCTGGCAGGGAGGAGTATGCTAATTGCCCGACCCTTACCTAGTGACTGGATGCACACAGCTGGGTGTGCACGCTCTAGCTCTGCTATTAGGGAACTTTGAGGGACTTTGGAGTTTGCTGAAGCGAGTTCTCCTTGGAGGGTGATAGGAAGTGAACCTCGCCACTTCACACTGAGCATAGTCCTGCTCCCCTCAACCCCTCTATTTCAATTTCCATAATGTGCCCGCCTCCAATGACATGACAGCAAGGCGCAAATAAGTGTCTATATTGGTATCAGATGGAAATATAGAGGATAGGGTTTTAATATGGTTTAAAGGCATCCCCAAGGGACCATTTTTGCTACTACAGAACATCAGTTACACAGTTACAACAGTAGTCTCTATAATTGATTCGTTTAATTAGCCAGAAATGGAGTTTGCGTTACAGCCTGTCATCCTATATCATGAGGGGTTGGGGGGTCTCCTCAGCAGCCTACCTGACCAGCCTCGTACCCCACAGTCATCAGGCTTCCATTAAAGTGTAATTATATGTAAATGAAAAATACAATGAAAAAAAAAACTTTTCTTAACTTGACCGCTAAATTAATCCTGGCTCTTGGTGCTTCTTTTCTACTAATGAAAGGAGAGCAAGAGAGCATTTTTGAAATGTAGCAGCCCCACAGTTTTTATGCTAAGACAGGTTTGAAATCTTTTGCACTTCTTGTGCAAGACAGGCAGCTCATAAGTCCGTAACTCTGTAAATCAGTTGCCAGCTTTGTACTGTGAATGCACTTGTGTGAATTGGGGGTTGGAAGGGAGGGTGGGGATCAGGGGGCCTTCTATTTAAGCTGATGCCTCTCAACAAAAACAGCCACCCTTCTAATTCCTACACATCCACTCTCTCTCCTCACGCCTTGTTGTTTACCACAGGTCCAACTTCACAAGCCTACTTGGTAAGAAGTTGGAGCCACAGAACTAAGAGCAGGGGAGTGATTACAACTTCCTTTAGTGTGAATGGTGCAGATGTCGGGCTGGCCTCACTGAAGAAGGACAATGCCCTCAAAGGCGGCTGGACACAATGGGCCTTTCTCCTCTGCCGGAGATGTCTCTCTATAGCAGCTTGCAGTGCAGGGATGCTAAGCAGGTGGCACACAGAGAGACAGAGACAGCCCGGGCCTTTTTAGGTTCTCTGAGCATAAAAGCTCCGGTGGGTACATGTGTGGAGGAGTCACCGCGGATTGCTTCTTTGGTCAGCCTGGGCATTAGTGTCTGGAGGTGTCATTTAGCTGTGGATTAGCCAGGCGGTCTGTTCACTGGGGATTTCCCCTGATTGAAGGACCACTAGAGGAGCAGGGATTGATTCTCGCTGGTGTCTTTTTCTCTGATCTGCCTGGCTGGTTGAAAATTGAGAGTTTTTTCACTCTCGTATAATGAATTCACTACCCATATTTCTCCCTTTCTCTTATTCTCGCAGTTTCTCTAAGATATATGAATATATTTGCAAATATTTTAATCAGTTAGCAAAATAAAAGCATGATTTTTAACCAATGTAACACCAAATTTTAAAACTCACACAGCTAAAGTTGAGTCTTTTTTTTTACAAGATGGTCCTAGATTACATTATATGTATGTATGTACAGAATGCTTTCTGAATCCTTGCAGTTGATCGTATGAGCAGTACTTGTTTCTGGCCTCTGCTTGATTGTGTTTACCAGTCCATAGGTTTGTGTACTAAAACAATGCCAGCTCTTATGGTCTTATGGATTTGTAGATTTAATTATGGCAGCACAAGTGTCCCACTGTGTGTTTACAACAGAGTCCCTCTCTATAGAGCTGAATAATTTGCTCTGCTCTTCCCCAACTGTGTGGCATTACTGTGATTTTCCTGGGCCCAGTGGAGAGCAGTGGGGACCAGATGAAGAGGAGTCACCTGGAATCTCCTTCCAAGGTCTCACAGAGTTAACATGTAATGAATAAATTAATATCTAATGAAGAAGAGGGCCAGCGTTACACTCACCCTGCACTCATGCCATCAAGGAAGATAGAGGCTGAAGACACGAAAACACGGCAGTTAATGCTGTGAACTGACAAACAACATGAAACGATGGAAATAAAAGTGCTAAATACTTTGTGTGCTCTCCTACTGTGCTCATTTTAGCAGAAGTTAATTTCATCTGTACTTTTTTTCTTTTGGCTTATTTTGTGTTCTTGTCTACTGAGGTTCATGCTGAAGTCATGCTTTCATCACAGTGAGGGCTGATTAAAGGTTTGACTCTTGTAAGTGTTTTTTTTTTTGTACAGATTTTAAATAGTGAGCAATATTGTTTGTCACTGTCTATTTTGTCTTTCAGGAAGCAGAGTCTTGTATTATTATAAGGGCAATCTGGACATCTGGGACATCCGAAAGGGTAAACATTCACACATTATTTTCTCATTAATGTTTCTTTCTTGCTCCATGCAATTAACCACCTCATCATCCCTTTGTGTTACTGTGTACAGTATGGTGTGTGGTGTAAAGGGTAGCTATATGCCTACAGATTTACCTTCCTTGTATCTTTTGTCATTGAGGGATTTAATGCGTCATTGGCACACG
This sequence comes from Brachirus orientalis, assembly GCA_016785285.1. Classification (NCBI taxonomy): domain Eukaryota; kingdom Metazoa; phylum Chordata; class Actinopteri; order Pleuronectiformes; family Soleidae; genus Brachirus; species Brachirus orientalis. The sequence continues at coordinate 2,120,942 of JAFBJR010000310.1, forward strand.
TGCAAGCTGAGTCCTGCTGGGCTGTTGCTAATGTCGAGGCCCCCTTGTGTGAGTACATTATCTCTGAGCCTTCCTATTATTCTGGAACAGTCTTTGACTTCTAATGTGCTTATCTACACGTCCCCGGATAGCTAACATCATTATGAAGCAAACTAACAATCCATTATCCTCATCTCTTGTCATTACTGCAAGCAATACTCCATTAGCTTAAGTTCTGTTGTTTAGTTCTCTTAATTTACATGAGTGACAATTTGATGTCCAACAAGTGCTGACACAAATTTTATCTGCACAAAGGCTATGAGTCACGTGGCGATGGATTTTATTGCATTGTTCAGAAGCAGGGTTACAGAAGGAAATTTTGTTGCAGTTTTGATTTCAGGTGATAAAAACACACATCAACCAATTCTTAAAGGTCCTCATATAATTTTCAAAATTACATAATGGTGTCTGAAGAAGAAGAAGATAAAAGGGAGGGGAAGAAAAAAAAGCTCTCTATAAACATTTATCAAAATAAATTGCTGTTCAATTGTCTCTGCAATTTGCACCTAGGACACATTGGATTAAGTAAAAATAAATAAATAAATATTTAAATTGTCTACTAATGGTTATTATTATTATGGTTATATCGTTACTACAATGATTTGTAATCTTTTCTACCCTACAATGATTCTGCTTCATACAGTTTAATTTAATTTTCACAAAGATACTCCTCTTCTTAATCTGTGAATACAAAATGCTACATGAATGTGTCTAGTCTTAATCAAGGTATAGAACATAATTAAAATTGAACACATTTGTTTATAGGTCTGCAGTTGTCATATTGCAGGAGACGACTGGCAGATGTGCACAATGTTGAAAACCTGGAATAGAGTTTCTGGGTGGAAGTGGCTTCAAGGATGAGGCCAGGGAAACTTATCAAACGACCAATCAGTGTTTCTGTGAGTGTAAACAAAGTGGCTCCAAGAGGTGAGACATATTAACCTCTAGCCTGAATCAAATATGATATTTTTAACTCCGGAGAGCATTCAGAGTGCACTTTGATCCAGTGCCCATGCACAAAGAAAATCAGTGCTGACCTGCACGATTGCCAAATTATCAGAGGAAATACCAGAGCTTTTACTGGTCATAGCATACAATACAATAATAATAATAATAACACTCTTTATTGTCCAACAAAGTGAACATTTGAAAACTAAATGTAGCAAAAATTATAGATTAGATAAGAAGAGTCATTTTTAATAGGCCACCTTCACAATTATTGCATCACCATAGTGGGGAAACATGCTGCAGGTACGTGTTAATACGGAGTCATGTAGAAGTTCACAATTCCTTGTTTAAGTGCTTTTGAAATGTGACTATAATTCCTTAAATTATTTAGTGTTATTCACAGGTTTTCAGCGTGTTGTGGATCTGGCCATTGATATCAGAGTGGAGCATCAACTGTGGAAAAGGCAATGAGAGTTTCTGCTGATTGGAATTTTCTAAAAAAAAAATACATTCACAGCCTGAATGTAAATTATGAATAGTACAGATTATAGAGGTCTACACTGCTGATGAAAAACATAATTATGACCTGATTGTTTAGATTTACTTTTGTATTATTCACATCAAATAATCTAGAATCTTCTATTTCTGGATTATGCTGCATATTCCAAATTAATCTCCTGCAGACAGTACATGAGATTCTACATATTGCTTCTTTGACTTTATTTTCTGAATCTCTGAAATTGTGCCTGTTATAAGCCTGAAAGGACAATGATATGACACTATTTGCCAAAGACTTGTTCCAGAGACATGAGCCAAAAGGAATGATGTGGTTAAGTGCAATTAAATTCCCTGATATTGAGTGTTAGAGTGAGATCGCAGTCTCCACAGGAGCCAGGGAAAGCATATGTACTCTACCTCAATCTCAGATTACACAGATAATACTCAGTTAAGATGCTCTTGGCAACTGAGGCAAAAACATTTTTCTTGATACACTATATATGTATTTTTATTAGGGCTGCATTACCCCCTCCCTTGTCTTCACCTGGAGCATAGCTTATTTTAGTAGTGTAATAATCACAATTATTACACTATTTTTTATTATAATTAAACAATTTGTAACAGTGAATTGAATGCTGCCTTATAAACATTACTTATTGATTATTGCTTAAATTAAGGCATAATATTTCATATTAACTTAAAAGTCTGAGCGTAAGATTTGTTTTTTTTCCCCTTGTCCAAAGTAACAGGTGCATGTTCTCTCACCATAAATCTGTAGTATTTTACGAGCGGCCCCATCAACACCACACCAAAAACAACAAATGATGTCACTGTTAGCCCTATGTTTGTGACATGTTTGTGCAGTTTCACCGCTGACCACTGACTGATTAATTTCTCTAATGGTCCATTCTTGGACAAAAGGGTATTGAAAGGGCACAACCTTGACGAGAGAGGAAATGGTTGCAATAAGCAGGGGGCCATCCTTCTGCAGATTCTGCAGGGATAACCATCCCTGCTTCACCTGGGATTGACTACTTGCTGTCCCTCTTCACCAACAGGAGACCAGCGAGAAGTCCTCTTCCCTTGTGGTCCCCAAGACACCAGTTGAGCCAAAGAGAACAATAAATCAGTGTCAATTTCTACAGGAAAATAGAGGCAAAGTGAAAAAGGAAACAATTCGTCCACAACAGGACACACCGCCATGGAGGATACCCTGCCTTCAAAGATGCCGGGGTGGTGTATCAGAATAGTTGTGAGGTGGCGCACTTCAAAAGGCTTGGTGCAGCTCCCCACGCTGTTTTTCCTGCTATTCTTGTGCTTTGGATTTGGGTTTCTATAAGTAGCCTGCATCCTGTCCCTCTGTGGTCTCAGGTGGATAGGTTTTGTTTTTGTAGCTGGGGCCGGGCCTTTAATGGCTCTGTGCTTCCACTGCTTCTGTTGGCAGGGCTGATTGGCCTGTTGCTGGTGAACATATACACTGCATATGTCATACGAAAGACCAACAAAACCTCCGTGACCCAGAAGGTGTTGCGGCTGCAGCACACTTCCAATTAGGACAGATCATTTTATAATGTCTGCGTTCCCTTATTCTTTTTTGATTGCCAAAGTTAGGCGGCCTATCAATACAGCACTGTAAGACAAACGAAATGTGCTACTGAACATGTGGTTAATATTTCCACAAGCCATAAGAATGAAAGCCAGTAACAACAAAACAATATCTGGATGACTTTATAAATTCAAACACAGGTTTTATCATCCCCCAAACCTGGTAGCTGAGCTCAGTGTGTATGCAAAGTGTTAATATCATAGAAGTCAAACCTTTAAACCTTTTAAATACTGTATGCGCTAATGTTAATCAGCAGGACCTATGTGATTGTGTATAATAAAAGCCAAAAAAAAAGTTTTACTGCATGTTTATAGCTTCCTTAGTGGCTGTAACGTAAATAGTGTTGGTTTTAGTTAATGTCAAGTTTGGGTTAAAAAACTTTCTCAGAAAATGCCTTTAGTTAAAAGAGGAAAAAGGAATTGGTAACTCTAATAACTGGCAAAAGTAGCAACCAAACTAGAAAGAACTGGTCTTGATTTATTGTTCACATACTTTTCTTTAGTTTTAGTCTGTAATGGTTGATCATTGAAATACAATACAGTGACCTGAGCACAAAGAGCAAATGAAAGCAAAAGGCCAATTACATTTTAATAAAGAGGATATGTGAGACTTGTGGTTTGTTAATGTCTTCAAATCCTCTTTGTCCTTGTGTGAGAAAGCATCTGCTCTACGCTTGCCCCAAGTGTCACTGTATCCGCGTTTATCCTCTAGAACCTCCTGGATAAATACAGGTCTGAGGAAATACCAGTCTGCAACTTTAGCAGAGCCATTCCCCATCCGTCTGTCTGCCCCTGGCTGCTCCTCAGGTTCTCCCCCTTTCAGAGCTTTTGTGTCCTTTTGAAACATCTCGTCCATGTTGAACAGTGGTCGTCTGCTGGTTACACCTGCTCCGCCCACAACACTCAGAGGCACACATGGTCCATTGTTTGGAGCACCAAGCCTGATTAGTGTGCACGCACCGACTGGGCTGCTAGGCAAGCCACTTATTGTAGTAAATGACCTCTATGGTGTAATTGCGTACAGTCTTTGGTAACCTGGTGGTCTAAATTTAGGCCACAGTGCACCTTGACTCCCTCTGGTCCACCTGCACAATTGTTAGCAACCCAGGGAGTACTGGGTGGCCAACACAGTCCCTCTGCTCACTTGTTCCTCTCTCTTTTCCCCTGGACCTCCCTTTCCTCTTAACAGCTTCCAACTCTGTCTGGGTGTCCTCTCCACTGCCCTGAACCCTGGGTCAGCCTCCCGATTAATTACAGCTTGTGTTGATTACGGGGTGAGAGGGAAAGTGGCGGAGTTTGCTTACTGTGTGGCGGGTCCAAACAGGGCAGATTGACTGTTTATATAACCATGTGCGTATCCCAGGTTAAGTGTGTTCAGGCCATTGTTTCCTTATGACCCATGACCTCTGCTGCCTGAAATTAATCAAGCTGTCCGTGTCTACATATCCAGGATGTTTTTAGCTAGTTTTAGTTTACAGTTAACACTGTGATAAGAATTGTACATTTCATGCCATAGTTATTAGTAGAATACATTATTTTTTCTCCTATCAGTGTTTTGCATTTGTTTTGCAGTTGTGCATACCTGAAAAGGCGGGAAGGAAGTGCACCAGCAAAGACTTAATGGCTGCAAGCATGGTCTCATAGACAGACTGTGCAGTTGGTAGTGTGGACAATGAGGGCGGAGAGAGGGAAATGTGCTCGGCAGCTTTCCATTATGAGATAGTGTGTATTACTGTAATCCAGAGGGCCTCCTGCTCGCTGTGGCGTGTGCCAGACTCCAGGGTGGGCAATCTCAGAGACAGTGGGGAGGCCCAGCTTATTTCTGGGCACATTTGGCATGGCCTATATGGCTGTTACAAGAACTAGAAGTGGAACTGAAGTCATAAATTTCTTTTTTTTATATATATATTTTGGGGGGAAAACTTTTTAAGTATAAAAAGTGAATGTGCTTTTTTTTACTTTAAATGTTGTAGTGAATTTGGAGTTTTCCTAAGCAGGTGATTGAAAATTATGTTAAAATCATCAAAATATAGGTTATATATTCTACAGCAAATGATGGCTGGTGTCCTTCCCCCTTGTTACTATGATTAATACTCAGCTGACACCGTCTACTTTTTAATTAAACTTTTTAAATTAAAGGTAAGGCTGATTGTGATTATTCTGCAAGTAAAGTTTTTTTTAATTAAGCCTCAATTCAATATCCACTGTGTAATGGATTTAAAACAAATGATTCCACACAATACCCTACAACATAAATTAGCCCATATTTAAAAAAAGAATGAACATATAAAATGATGTTAACTTTTACATATAATTATGTTAGAATTGTTCTTAACATGTATTGAGTGAAAAAAAAATCAAATCAAATTGTAGCCTTTACAATTTGCAGTGCAGTGTTTTACATTGCAGTTTTGATTTGAAAATGTTCAGTCCTAACCCTTGCAGTCATAAAAATAAGGCCTGTGTCACATTTTGTGTTTTTGCCAATTCAAATAATTATAAAAAAAAAATTAAAAGAAAATTGAAAAGTCACTTATAGAACAAGGTCAATGCAGCCTTAGATACAGTTCATCATTGGTCCTTTGCTCCTGACACTTAAGTTCTTGTGGTTCACTTGTCGAGGAGCCTCACAGTGTGAAAGCCTGTGCTGCCCTGAAGACAACTTGTTGGAAGCCTACTGATCCTCTCAAGGTCTAGAATGGCCTCAGGAGACTCTGAAAGCCTGCCGATGTTCTGTCATGAAGCTTATCCCAGTGCTGTTGGCACCGGCTTGGCACTGGAGCATTGCTCTCTACTGAGATATAAAGAGGGGGTTGGTGTCCCATTGGAAATGTCTCTCATGCCTGTTAAGGTGTCTGCAGGAATATTGGCACAAAGCTTTTTGAAGGCTTTGCAGTAAGAAAAAAAACTCTCTGAATATACTACATTCACACACACACACATATGCACACACACACACTGAAAACACATTATGGGTCTTTATGACAACTGATACTCTTTGTGTCTGTGCATAACAGAAGCCATGAGTCTTACATCGCTGAGGTGCATAATTGCCATAGATTCTGAAACAACAATGATTATTGTCCAGAGGTCATAACCTTGTATGACCTAAGTCTGGGGGAGGTTGTCTGTGGTTTCCTGAGAATAATAAGTGGGAAATCTTCACTTCCCAGACCTCCCAGTAACCCTACAAAGAGGGAGATTTACGAGGCCCAACGAGGACTCCCCTAATTGGGTTTATGACAGGACTTCCACTCTGCTCCTTTCTACTGTCATCAGGAGGCCGTCATCTCTAAACTTAGACTGTTTGGGAAGATGTACTGCTCAGCTCTTGGTGTTTTGGACCCTCTTTGCACTGGATATGTGACACACAGATTTGTTGTTCACACATGGAGCTCATTGAAAATTTTTGAAACCTTTGAAAATCCTAAACATATAGTGTTAAATTCTTAAAATGTTCATCTGTACTCAACTTAATGCCAGAATTTTAGTATAAAGCTATCAGTCCTGCAAGTATGTCTCAGTAAAAATAAATTGATTTGGGGAACAGGATCGCAACACTGCACTTAATTTGATATGTGCTGTATGTGACAAATATAGACACTGAAGCTGAGAGAAAGATCATTTTCACTGTCTATTTATCTGTGAAACACATGCAGTTGGTGAAAAAAGTAGTTTTGAAAAGTGCAGGTTCAGGTGCAAGTCTGCGGTCAGTGTGACCGCTCTCATTATCCATCCCAATTTGAATAATTGCTTTTAAAATTTTCATTTGAAAAATTGTCAATTGAAACTGAATGTGTATTTGATTTGGTTGAAAACTTCAGCACCTTAATTAGTACTTTAAGTTCAGTTTCACTACTCTCATTTCAAAGTCAGGTCTTCATAATTGTTTTTGTCCGTGGCGGTAAGGCAAAAGCAAGTGAGCACAGATGGAAAGTACGCTGTTGTCTTTTGACTCGGCGCCTTGACCTGATTTGCTGGAGTCAGGAGCCTAGTGAAGTCAGCGTAATGTCCAGTGAGCAGCCGCTTAACTCTCAGGTGTGCAATAAAGTCACAACATACATGAAAAGAAGCGTCACGTATGTATATGATATGCTATGACCCAGCACTGTCTAAGTGTATGTGACTCTTTCTGGGCACAAATGTGTGTGTGGTGAGCAGTATGTTAGGAGAGCTGCACAATCCACAATACACTTTTCATACATTGACCAATGCGTGGCAGGATGGAACACGTCCTTTGATTCCTTTGGGAAACGGAATGCAATGTACTGCAAGTGTTGTCTGTAGTGCTACTGTACACATGCTGCTTCTTCATTATGTATATGTGTCTTCTATACTTGTAATCAGAAACATACAGCAGTAGAATGCTCGCATGGATGACCAGCTGAATTTCATTCTGATAGACACATACACATGAGCACGCACACTCAAAGTCATGCACTGGCACTAGTGGAGTTCTACAGTACATGGGTCACCTGTCAGGTCATGCCCCCCTACTGATCAGCCCTGCTGTATGACTGCATTGATTATGTGCTTGTCTGCAAGCATGTAGTCAAGCATGTTTAACTTAGCATCTTTAGGATCTCCCTCTCAACATCAGCTCATTGTCCTGAGCATAAACTAGTAAAAAATAATAAATGTTTTCTGCACAAACATGTAGATAAATCACACTTTATAACTACATGGGTACATATTCATGCACATATGTATACATTGCTGTGAATGGGATTCGTTTTCTGTTATTTGCCTTTGCCTGTACAGCTGTTGAGTGTCTTCTTACATTTATATATTCTCGTATGTTTCATTCATACACTACACTTACACATCTGCTAAAACTGAGTGTTGGAGGAGCTGGTACAAATCCCACAAACAAAAAATTAAATTAGAGAAAGATGGAAATGGAAGCTGGCTAGTGCCAAAAGTGTGTGATACACCACAAATCTTGCATGCACTTTATCAGCCATAGACTCTCAGGAACAAATGTAAATATGTTTGCAAAATTGATGTAAACTGTTACTTTGCCAAGCTGCAAAAAAACTGTACTGTTTTCATTTCATGTTGGATTTACAATGCCTGCAGCTATTGTATAATTTGTGTACATCATCTCTCCTAAACATAATTTGTAGCTGGTGGTATAAATGCCCTGTAGATTTACAGAATAATGTCTAAAATGTGTCCTCTGAAGTCTCTCTGGATGAGACAAAGATGTCTGCAGTAAATGTATATAATATATACTGTATAATATAATACAGGCCCTTTAGATTTAAACTATGATACTGTAATAGTGCAGTCTGCTACAAGTGCTTTGAGTGAATACTGTATTTCCTGCTGGTGGCTGTGAAGAGACACCGTGGGAGCAACCATTAAAATATCTGCATGGATGTTGAGATAATGACCCCTCTCACCTCTTTCCATCACCTTTTTTCCTACCCAGGTGTAGAGAGGTTCATTGTAACATGGAAGCCTTTGTAAATCCTAGTTTAGCAGAACAAAGAGAAATTGTATTTTTCTTATAATTTGATTTGCGTGGGAGCACACAAAAGGCATAAGTACATATGTCTTACACATGCTGTATACCCTTTGTCCATGCATGTGTGCTACTGTAGGTATATGTGCATGTGTGTTTAAGTGGGCTTGCATTGTGGCTACATGCTGAAATATAATGTTATACATTCTCGTATTTATAGTTCAAGACACAGTTGAAGGGGCCACACAGTTGGTGTAATGGTTAGCATTCTTGCCTTTGCACCAAAAAGACCCGAGTTCATGACCTAGTCGGAACCAGGGCCCTTTTGTGTGGAGTGTGCATATTCTCCCTGTGTGCATGGCTTTTCCTTCCACAGTCCAAGCACATGCAGATTTGGGAATTAGGCCAATTGCCCGACACTTGCCCGTAGGTGTGAATGTGAGAGTGGACGGTTGTTTGTCTCTATGTGTGACCCTGTGATGGACTGGTGACTTGTCCAGGGTGTACCCAGCCTTTTGCCCTTTGTTAAGTACCAACGCCCCCCACAACCCTCATGTGGAGGATAAAAGTGGCAAAAGATGAGCGAGTGAGTGATACAGATAAAACTCTTTCTCCACCATTAAGGTTTTTCATTCAGGAAACAGCTCCAGTAGGTAAGTTTTGGCTGTTTCCTGGCAGGGAGTTTTGTGTGCAGGAGCTTTTTGTGTTCATGTGTCGAACCACATCCAGGGCAGGGAAGAAGAGAAGATTGGGGCAGCTTTAATTGAAGCCAAAGGAAGAGAGTCATCTGCTGTGAACTCACAACTAGGGGCCACAGCAAATCAATGGACAGCCAGAACTGTCATCATCATCATCAACAGCTCCCGATCAGAGCAATTGAAAGGGAACAAAAAGGAATGAGAAAGACTCTACCAGGAAGCTCCCTACCACCTGTGCAGAGCAAGAGAAAGTGAGGGAGTGGAAGAGAAACATAGAGAGAAGAAGATCATGACGCCATGGTCCAGCCTGTTGTGAAACGCTGGAGAGTTATCGTTTCTTAGTTTAGAGCAGGCAATTTTGTTATCATCACAGAGGACATCTATTTTGATAAACAAGACTGCAATTGAATGAGCATTGATCTAATGACCCTTTAAAAAATATTGAGTTTTTTTTGGTATACAATCAAATTGCTGCATGTGAAAAAGAGTTATAGTAGTAAATGTTGCTGGCAATATAAAAAAATGTTCCCGCAGAGCAAATTCTGAACCACTGAAGCCTGTAAGCAGCATCAGAGCTTTCCTTTCTACATGAACTGCACGTCTTGGCCAACAAGCCGACGGAACACTGGATCAGATTCTTACGCAAACACAAGCGCATAAACGGCATGTTCTCGTGGCATTATCATTCCAAATGTTTTTCAAGACGAATATGAATGTGACTATTTTTGTCTCCTAACCCGCTCTCTCAGATAACTCCCTTTGAATAAATGAATTCTGACAAGGGGGATCTGCATACAAAAACACAGCAGGTTCGGAGGCAGTGGCTGGTCCATTGATAAGGGAGTCGCTCTCTCTGAATCTCTGCATTCACCGCCTGTACTTTAAATGGCCGTCTCTGTTTATCCACCGATGGAGGCTGCTGAGGCAGTGAGGGGTACAGCTGCACATTAAAGGCTGTGCTCTTCCACTGTCACCTACACTTCATGTTACCCACGGTGTCTAGAAAAGGGGATGTTCAGAAAAGTAAATAAATGAAGACAGAAAAATGTATGGTATGTACATACTCAACCTTGAGGGTATAAAGGTTCTTTCTGAGCAGCTCTGATGTGCACAGTAGCAGAAGGCACCATACCAGCACTTCTTTGTTGCAGCCTCAATTCTCATTTTATTAAAATAACGACTACATTCAACAACAATATTTAGCATTTATTGAAATAATTTTTAATCAACAACTGAAAAAGCATTTAGGAAATTAGCCCCTGAAAATAATGTCACAGATCTGTTCTGTAAGCCTCAGCTTTGGTCTGCACAGTGTGAAATCTCTCTATTCTCAGCATCTTGCATAATTACAATGTTAATATGAACATTAGCAAACACTATAAAATATTATTTCCCTCATGGTTATTTTGGTATTTATTATGTCTTAATGGTGTTAATTGAGACGGTGACCTCTTCTGATTATATCTCTCTGTAGCTATTTCTGTAAATAGAGTAGAGCTGCTTAATCTATCAGTAAGATAACCGCTGTATCAATATCAAGCTATTGTTTAATAGAAAACAGCATTTTGCTTTCATCAAACTGCTTTCAATATTACCTCTGTCTTCCTTCTACTTCTGTAGGTCACACTGAAGACGTGTGAACACACAGTGACAGAAGACCGATCATAAGACTGCTCATCACGTAGGGTGAACTTTGGCTTTTTGAATTTTTGTGCAACCCTGTTTGGATCCTTGACTTAACTTTGTGGCCCTTTCACAGAGGTGTGTGCCCCTGGCAGACACAGAGAAGCCCAAACTTTCAGCTACTGGCAAAATATTTATTCCATGTCTCTCAAAAAGAAGTTCTCAGTTTGACCTCCAGTTCTGTTAATGGATTTATGTGTGGAGTTTGCTTGTTTCTCTCCCATGTCTGTGTGGGTTTTCTGCAGATACTCTGGCTTCCTCCCACAGTGCAAAAATATGCAGATTGGAGTAAGGTTAATTGGAGACTCTACATTGCCTGTAGGTATGAATGTGAAAGGTGGTTTGTTGGCCTTATAATATGCTGGCGACCTGTCTAAGGTATATCTTGCCTCTTTCTTAGTGTCTACTGTCTGGCTCCAGCTTCCACTGCAACCTTAATAGGATGAGCAGTCCAGATAATTGACAAATGGATGATGAGAATAAATTCTGCTGCAGATACAACTCTACTCTTGAAAACGCTGAAGCTTTGCCTTAGTCCGGACGGCCAAAAAGAGACCTCTGTAAAATGACAACATATTTTCCTATATATACTTCCTGACTGGCTCCTCTTGGCCACAGCTCAATTATCAGTAGTAAACGGGAAGCTCCGTTAACACAAAATGAAGTTTTAGTTCTTGTTGGTTTCATAACATAAATCCATGCTTTTATTTATGCCATTGTTGATTCTTGTTAGTAGTACTTTCTAAAACAATGCAAAAACAACTGCAGGGATGATTGTTTTTAACTGAAATCGCTGTTTTTAAAAGGAAAATGTAGTGGTAGCGATTTACACTAAGGCTCTCTGTGGGCAATGAGTTACAAACCTGCTGTCACTCACACACTCATATTTGGCTACCTTTTTTTATTTTATATTGCATTTTATTTATATTGAGTACATGACATCTAGAGATGGAAATACAATGGCAAGTCCCATGAGGGCAGCAATGTATGTTACATTATTTTAGTAAGCTAAATGATAACCATACAACTGTAGACATACCTGTTCAAAGAGTGTGTATGATTCAGACCTGACATATATTTTAAATTCAATAATGACAAGGTCCAGATGATCATGCAGTAAATGCCACAGTAATTCACTGTCTTCAGCTGATTGTGCAAACCAATCGTCCATCATGCTTTGTGTCAGTCCGTGTAAAACCTTGCTAGATTGTGCCTGTATTGGCTCTCCAGTTATCATCCCATGTGGTGCTGATGGGCAGATAGAGCACACTTTCAAAGCAGTGCCAACTCCATATGTTCACTACGATAATCTTTTATCTGCCATCCCTGACTCTGGTTCACTCCCTTCCTCGCCTGTGGCAACAATTTTATTTCTGCATCAATTAGCACAGTGATTAATACAACAGGCAAACAGTTTAGAGGTAATGGCATGCAATTAACATCTTTCACCATCATAAAGGGTATGCTAAACACTCACACCAGCACTTTTCTCTGACTGGAATAGAGAAAAATGTTTATTCCGTAATTCATATGTTCTGGGATTGCAGTGGAGCGGGCCCAGGTTTGTGCTATATGCCATCCCCACCCCAAGCTAATTATAGATAACTGAGAATGAATCTTGCAAATCACGACTGTGTGAGATGGCACAGCCTCCCCCACCCACCCACACACGCATACACACACAAACCCACAAGCTCATATTGTCCCGTAAATAAGGATGAGTGAAAGAGAAGGCCTTACTTTTCATGGCACTGCCACTGCACAAGTGCCAACCCACTTCACATGCCAACATCACTGGTGAAAAGACACCATTCATTTGCTTTGTTTCAAAACTTGTTACTGACTTACTTACCTACCCCCCGACTCTTTTCTCATTTTCTGTTTTCTAATTACAAGCCCACTGGCACCAGAAGGGTGTGCATGGGTAAATAGAGCTGTAGGGGCCTGTCATGTGCATAGTAGTGGAGAGACGTCCTCGCAGCGCTGAGGGATGAGATGATTTGTTGTGATTGACAGCTACCTTGAGACTGTCCTGATGGAGTTGTCAAAGCTGTATGCTAACAGCCTGTTTCCATGATATTGCAGATGTACTGCTCTCCGCTGTACTGCACACAGACACACGCACACTCGCCACACATACGTGCAGTGCTTTTTAAGGCATCATGGGAACTCAAATATTTATTACATTACAATGGTTTAAAAATGCAACATGAGAAGAGACTGTCAGATTTCCAATTGTGCTTTCAGGGTTATTCTAGTATAAACAAGCATTTTGTACTGACAGCTTCGCGCTGCCACCTCTTCCATATCACAGTTTTGTTTTTTCTACAAAGCCAAGACAGAGTTGTATTTGAGGGTGCCGTCTTGGGCTAACACCGGGTGTGTGAATACAATGGCAATCCTACATCTGGGAACTCAGTGGGAAAACTATCCCATTTCTCACTTGTGCTGTCAGAAGAGGGTTTTCATTTTTACAAGGTGGATAGTGTTACTCCGAAATGAAGTTGTGCAAAATTCCCAGTGAAAATCTAGTTATGAGGTTTAGCTATTTTATTTTTTTTTTTTTTTTTCCTGAGTGGTAATATTCATCACATGAGTGCACTGAGTGCCAGCAGAGCAAGTTTGTTTATGGTGGGCTGGAACCCTTCCCACCCTTGGTAAATGTAACTGGAGAGTTTTGTCATTAAAGACAATTATTGCTTCAAAAATCCCAAACCTATTTAATTTAATTTAATGTAGACTTATGTTTCTCTATTTAAATCTATGTACTAAAATCTGACATCTCGTGTAAGTCAGATTTATTCACTAAAAATATATATTTTTAATTGGAGGTTAATTTGGAATACTTGTGTTGATGTGTTTTGTTAAGATATTGTGATTTAGTTCAAGTGTAGTTTTAGTGTCAGTGGCTTTAACACACTTCAGCAAAGGGAAAGGTGTATCATGGCTTAGAGGTACTTGTAATACGGGGCTCAGCAAGGAATTAAATGACCGGCTTCACTTTGTACTTGGTCACCGGATTTCTCCTCTGGCACCAAGTCTCCTTCCCCCCCCCCCTTTTCTCTCTCTCCTTTTCTCTTACGCCTCGTTCTTCTTGCAGTTATTCATCTCGGGAACAAAAGCTAAGTGTTTAACTGTGAGTAAGATCAAGGCCCTGCTTCTTCCTCCCAGGAAAAGGTGGAATAACAAATATGGCCAATGTTGAAATCAGCCGTACCTTCTGTTGGCTCCAGACTTCCACATCTGTGCCGCAACTCTCTCTCTGTCTCCCACACAGCTGCTGCCGAGGCTGGGGAGGCTTCAGCCCAGTGCCTCCCGGCTCCCATCGACTGCAAGTCCCCCGGGAGACAGCTGACTGGCACCCAGACTGCCAGCCAGATGATGGATCCGACCAGGAGAATCAGACGTGACGGGGGGGAGGTGATGCTGCTGCAGTGGCCACCACTGAACCTGAGGACGAGGGGCAGATGTGGTCAGCTGCCTCGGTGTGTGTAGGTTTGTGTGTGTGTTGATATATCGATATATGTTAGTGAGTGCATGCATTTTGATGTGCCTGTCTGTGGGTGGCTTTTTTGGCACATCCTTTTTTCATTCCAGTCACATTCTCCATCTGGACCTGAAGTATTTCGTTAGCTGCCTGCTGAAAGTCACATTTTATTTTGAAAGCTGACAAAATATCAGCAGTGTTTGACTTTTAATGTTTGTCATGTCTGCTGTTGGACCTTCCCAAAACTGTGACAGATGCCAAATGACACATGTTGAGGTTGAGAATACTAAACTGAGCTGAAAATAGATGATCTGAAATTTTTATATATGGGTCATCATATTTTTTTAAGGTAGCTCCACGTTAGCCTTTCACATAATTACCTTCAGTCACCCAAAAGCTGCAGATTTTTGTTGTTAAACAAAAGTAGAATGAAACGAGAGCCTGTTTAAAACCTTATAGGGCTCGGCATATTGTTTTGTCATTTCTGGCATGACCAGCTTAATCTTGTGATACCAGCTGGATGAATGCGTGTATCTTGCCCCGCGGCATCCTGCTGTGCCATTGCTTCAACCAGACACTGTGATGGTAAGTGACTGCTGTAATTGTTCTGCTCCCAGCTCTTATACTTCAGCCATCAGCCAACTGGCTCCATCCTCTTGGTTGTGCCACATTGCCCTCTTGGGCCTTCTTGGCATCAGCCCTCACCACTTCAGCACAGAGATCTGATATACTGTAATTCTACAGTTCTATGCCATATCACTACCAAGAAGATTTTAAGTCATACACAGCTAAAAATAAATAGGACTCACTGCTGATGTGTTTGATGTAAATACATTCCAGTTTCAATATTTTTACTGCATTGCCAAAAATAAATTATTATTACTTAATATAAAACCACACTTGTGGTATGTTTTTATGGTATGCAGATTAATATAGATTGAAGATAGATTGAAGTGTGTTCCAGAAATAATGTTCCATTTTTCCTCTTTTACCTCACGAGGATTTGTTACAGAGACAGCTATTGATAGACTGGTTGAAGTCTGCACTCTACACATTGGGTATTGCAAAGATAGGACCTGAACCACATGGCTGGAAAAGATGAAGTTGAGAAAATATGTGTCAAGCGTCCAACCCTTTAAAAAATACATAAATAATATTTAAAACCATTATACGTCTGTTCCGTATCTACAGTAAATCATTATAGCAGCCGTTCTGTTTTCTTCATCGTCATCTCTCTGACAGATTATGCATGCACTCAGATGCTCTCGTTGCCTCATGCAGCCTTGCTGACTATGCCACCACATACACACACACGCGAAATCAACAGAGAAGAGGGGAGAAAACGATGAGGGGAGGGCTGCTGCTCACTGTACTGTACATCAAATATTAAATTGTTTACCATGGCAAATTGTCTCATCTTAGCCCAGTCTGTTTGAAGTGACAGTCGTTTCTGTGAGTAGTGGGTAAAGTGGATCTGTTCTTGTTGTATATAGAAGGGACCTACTACTGTAACTAAGGTGATCATTTGCACCGCTTGCACTGTTGAGTCTCCTCTTCACACACTTCTGGTTTGAAAGGCACCCACTCTGCATTAGTCAGGACTGACGTTGATATCTTTGCTTTGGGGTGTAAGAACACTGGAACCCTGTTGTGGTCTCTGCCTCTACGTTTATGTAATAATGTGATACAGTGAAGAGGAGGACGAGGAGGAGGAGGAGGAGGAGGAGGAGGAAAGAGGGGGGAAAATATGACAGTAATAGTACAGTACAGTGTTCTTCACAACTACGAATGTTTGGGGAAAAAAAAGAAAGATCAGCTGTTAATAAATTGTCCATGCAAGTCCCTTTAACTACAGTATGCAAGGCATAAATACACACGAGCACACACAAGTGCATACAATAATACACACATAAGTATGTACATGTACAGCACACACACTCAAAACCAACCTGCGGGTGTTTGAGTGTGTCTGGCTTTTATCTTGCCTAACCACCAGTAGTCAAGTCAGGAACCTTGTGAATAATTCAATATATTTACCTGCCCCTCTGGTCTGGACGTATAATGTTTGTATTGCAGTGCAAGTAAATGAATGAATAAATAAATGAAGCACTAGGTGAACATGTGAATGCATGAATATCTAAAGGAGCAGCGACGTGGCCTGAGTCACAGCCAGAGGTATGTTGCCATCTTCTGGTTTCGGACTCAAACTTCAGGGGGAAAAAGGAGAAAATGTTTTTACCAGAGACGTGAAGTACTCCATCTTTCATATTTGTAGATTAACTTTATCTACACTGGCAGAACTCTCTCAACCAGCTACTAACTTATTTAATTTAAATGAATATTGAGTCTCTTGTGTGTGGTTTTATTGCCTTGATAATTATGTTTAAATGTTCTGCATCAAAAAATCCTAAATAAATATTATCACATACACATTTTTTTTTTGATAGGTAATTTAAAGTCTATCTTTGTGATGTCGCCATGAGTTGTTGCCAGAATTTAGATGCTGTTCTTGTTCATCTCATTTGCATGTATGATTATCCACATATGCCCTTCTGTTCCACTACTGCTCCGAATATGATCTTTGCTGTGGCAGGGTGTTAATTGGCTTGGCCCTGCTGTGTGTATGTGCACTGGTGTGTGTCTGCGTGCATGTCTGCGCCGCCACACAAATGTTTGCGTATGTATATGTCAGCGTGGTGACAGCGTGAGCAGTGTTGGAGTCTCTCTCCGCGGCCCAACACATGTGGCTCTCCTCCAGTTTGAGCGGCTCCTTCCTCTGTTCCTAACATGTGCTCTGTGCCTCCTCGTCCCTGTCCAGCCCCGCTTGGCTTCCTGAGGCCCTGTATGCAGCAAACAGGGCCCCGTCAACTATTTTAATGTGGCTGAGGAGAATCTTTATGCTTCCATAGACAATCACACCTTCAGCATAGTCTTGTATTGTGAGGATAGGTATATTGTGTATGCGTGTAATAAAATATTCTGCAAGTATCCCAGGAGATGTGGTTGATTAAAGCCATATTATCCTACACACACACTCATACACGTACGACATACTATATGTATGTGTACATATTATTATAATTACTAAATTTCTATATATATCTTTTGTTTTCTTCTGTATATTACCTGTGCTGATGGGTTAAAGTGGGGGGAAGGAGGGGTGATACAAGCAAACCATGTGATTCGAACCATTATAGTGAATGTCATCCAGGTCATTGTAATCCAGAAGTCATTATATGTACACACAAATATATATATATAAATATATATATAAAGGTAAGATTTTTGTTAATTTCTTTTCCATTACTTTTGCTAAAATTACTGCAAACACATGCATTTCATGTCTTCGTGAAAAAAGTATGTTTTAATCTCTGTAAGAATATTATCATAGGATTGTTTGGTTTTCCTATGGACTTTTTTTTCAGCCAAGTCGTGTTGCATTTGTGGTCATTCCACTGTCTCGGACATTAGAGTCCCATGGGACATTTGATGTCCAGTCCCTAAGCCATGTTTTATCGTGTTGTGCCGTGTTCAGACCTTATAGTTTTACCCATGCGCTCTGTGTTGTGCGATGGTTTCTTTGTGAGTTTGTGTGACTTTACCTTGTGTGTTCTGTGGAGTCTTTTAAAAGCAGGTTGCCATGTTGGGTGGGCTCATGCCCTAGAAATTGCTAAAAGACACCATGCACACACGCACATACACGATTGCTTGCTCCTCTCTCTTTCCCTTTTTCCTTGTCTCTATCCTCTCCCACTGTCCTTTGCTCCTTTTCGCCTGCGGCAAGACAGCTGTGTCCATCAGGTCATGAGGCCTGTGACATGGGTCACACGCTAAGAACCTACTAAGATCATGGCAGCAGTGGAGCTCTTCCAGCGGTTTGTGCAGGACATAGATGTGTGAGGAGATGTGCAAAGCTCCCACATGACCCTAATTCAAACTAAAAGAAATCAGCTTTTTTTTCCCCCCTGATTAAACACACAGGAATAAAACTTTTAAGTCTCACTGATCAAACACTGACAAACCTCGAGGGTGTTTAAACATTTATTGCATCTATTAGTGCTGTATCATGTACCCCATGAAAAAATACATGGGTGAATAATTGTTCTTCAAAACAAATTGTGTTTTCTGAGTTGGTGAGCTACAGTACATATTTTGACAGTAAGTGACAATTGAAATGTTTGGTTAAAAAAAAAAAAAGGTAATAAAATGTAGATCAGTCCTAAATTACAATTATAACTGGACAATTCAGTCAACAGAGAGACTGATAAAAGATTTTCTTTCATTCATTTTCCACTTTGCAGGCCTCACTTCACTCTATTAAATCCTTTCATGTGGTGCTGGCAACAACAGAGGTACCAGTGTTTTGAAAGGTTCCACAATAATGAGTGGACCATCATATTGGCCACTGAATGAGATCCATTATGATTTCATGGCTGGTTGGGCAGATTATCAACCGCATGCTCCTTAAAAGATGTTGTCAGCTTCACTTGGAAATACCTGAAGATTTTTTTTTTTTTGTCGCACAGGATGGATTTTGAAAGCAGGAAATGCAGAGAAGCCAAATCAATAACACGGATTTTAAGAAGAAAAAAAAAATAGATAAAGAAAGAAATCATTTTTACATGTTACTAATGCGAGTCAAATGGTATTGATGAAATAAAAGAACGTTTATTGGGACAAATATAAGGAACGTATAAATGATGATCCACAAAAAATAAAAAAGATATTAGAAAATAACAATTAATAACAGTTTTTCAAGCAATTCATACCAAAAGTGTACCCCTTAAATATTTTGAGTACACGACAGTTCAAATTTAAATCAGTTTGATTCTGGATGCAAAACATGAGTCACATATCAACAAATTGTAAATATCATTAGAATTTTTAAATAAAGCTGTCACACATTCTTCTCTTTTACCATGCAGTCCTTAATTAGTGGATTATTGATTAACCTGCTCAAATCAGAAACCCAGCATTTCAGATTCCTGTCAGCCTAAACTCGATCTTTAAAATACAATTGAAGCAATTCACTTCACTTAAACATATGAATAAAAATTGTTTTGTACAATGTTGTCTGCTTTAATTTTAAATTAATTTTAAAGTTTTTTTTTTCGTTTTTTTTTCTCCTTGATATTTACTGTGAATTCACTTTTTACCACATGTAATGCATCTGGATTTTGTTTGTATTGCTGTCCCATTACCATGTGGTGCTTTATTTATAGTAAAAATATTGTCACAAATTGCCACAGCTGCTCAAATTCAGTTAAAGTCGGGGTTTGAGGAGCAGCTAAAAGCTTTGCTCTAACAGCTCTGCGTCTTTGATGTGAGGGAACTGGATACCCCCCCAGATCTGGAACACAGTCCCAGAATAAACACTGTGGTCTGGAGGTTAACTTGCAGAGCACCAAATAGCCTGAATGCTGAAATCCATACGACTTCAATGAAGGTGCCTCTCTTACCCTTCGTTCATTCAGTGCTTTCTGTGTCTCTCTCTCTCTCTCTCTCTCTCTTTCTCTCGCTCAGTCCAGCAGCTTTTGTAACTTAGTGAGGCAGCGTGTGATCTCTCCCCCTTTATCTTTCCCTCTTCCCTCATCTGTCTTTCCCTCGTCCTCCTTCTCTGTCCCCTTTCACATGTGGAGATCCATTTGAACAGAGGGGCTGTGATCTCTTTGACCTGTGCTTGTCAGTGTTAATTGTATGGGTTTAATTACAAAAACACTTTTAGCATATTAAAAGAGGTTTAAATTAAATCCTTCCTCTTCAGACCAAACCTCCAGGATTTAGATGTGGCAAGGCGGTATCAGCTATCCGAGTCAGATTAGATGTTGCTTCTTATCTTACCACAGCCTGTCTTTTGAGTCGCCTTTTATTCAGCTGCCTGTCTGAGGCTTTTGCAAACTGCTTAGATGCTTGAAGAAAGGCATGGCTTGTTTTGCATGATGAACCCTTTTACTGCCACATAAAGGATGATTTAGTGCTCCATTACTTATCAAATCGGCTATAAAAATAAAATTGTAAAAGTGGTCTTTCTTAGTGATAATATAAAAAAAAAAATACCTAGAAAGATAAGTCACTGAAGTTATTGGAGAATTAATTTATTCTCCCAAATACATGAACACATACATTTTTTACTTATTATTTAGTTTGCTTTCAGGTTTTTGCACACATATCAATTCTAGGAAACTGCATTTACAATTTACACGAAAATACACTTATTTTAAGTGTTTAAATGATTGTAATTAAGATTTGACTGTCTAATCCTTAATGTGTCCAGTGTGTCTTTAAAAAAAAAAAGAAACATAATGCTGTGGAAACAGACCCAACCAAAGTGAATTCATTTCATTCCAGTGTATTGTGAATCAGCTAGTGGAGCTCTGTTTAATCAGAAGGATTTGTCATGTGATTGACGGACTGTTGACAGCAGTATTGGGGCAGTATTTAGCAGGGTCTCAGGACCCCCGCGGCTAAAGTGAATTTTCTGGAGACACTGGTGGGTCAGTGGCAGAACAAGAAGTCAGGCAGTTTTTAAAGCTGATGCAAATGAAGGTATTTCATGTTGACATCTCACCGTCTGGGGTGTGATAGTTGATCACTTTGTGCGTGGTGGGAACACAAAAACTGCACGCAAAAGGCAGTGCTGCAGAACACTGTGTGTGTGAGTGTGTGTGAGTGGTTCCACCCACTGTGTCTGGGAGCAGAGTTGAGAACATTAACAGGCCTAATTTACAATGTATGGACTCTGCCGACTGGAACATTTGGAGTTATGAGATAGTTATGCGCTTGGTTAACAATGCCTGGATTGAAAATGGGGCCAATGGCTGCTGGTGATCCTGTGTGTCTCTAATTATGAGTTATTACTTAGAGTCTCTTAAGAGACTGGTGTGTGTATGTAATGTTTTTAAACCCTCTGTTATTTTTCTGGTTTTAATTCTAACTTCTTTATTCATATCCAATTGTGATGTATCACATAATTAATAATATATTTATTTGACTGAATGACTTTTACACAGTGTTAGTTGCTGTTTTTATTGATTTTTGCTTGTTTTCTTTTTCAACAAAGTCCTGGGGAAAAAAAGTAATAATATATGTGTGTGTTTTTTTTTGTTTGCTGCAGAGGCCCTTGGGCTTTAATACTTGAAATACTGAATGTAAAAATAAATAAAATTATTTTTTTGTGTTTTTATTATTTGTAGTAAAGCACAAATATGGGCTCATGATAAACACATGCACAACTTTTAAAACTGAACTGTTTTTTTAATTGACTTTTAAAAAAACAATATATTCTTCAGCCTTCTCACCAATGTTTTTTTATTATTATTTATTTTCTTACAAACAAATTTCTTAATGAAGTTTACACATCTTTAATATTTTTCCTCTTTTGAATGATTTTTACTGTAGTCCAGACTAAGCCATAGTTTTATGGGCACTGCTGCCTCTAGATGTGACATAGAGAATTACAGTCCCATTACAATTTGTGTTATATGTTTTAAAGATTAAGATTTTTTTTATTATTATTTATCTATTTATTTTTATTTATTTATTTTTTATAAAAACTGTTCTGCAGTGAAGCTCACATTAAAAATCACAAGGCATCCCTAAGAGACATTACTCCAGAACCTTCATTTTCTTGTGATTCAACTCTGTTTCTGTTTGTCTAAATATTTTACAGCATTTTACGGACATCTGTTCTCCTTCACAGTAAAAACTAAAATTAAAACAAGCACACGCTCTTGTCACACACACATGATTTTAAATTTATCTCTTTCCAATGAAAGAATAAAAATAAGAATGAATGAATTGCAGGCTTGGGGTTTAATTGCTTTTTCATGATCCAGCAATCCTGCAGGAAAATGCAGCGTAAAAAAGCCCAATTAGAGTCCTTTCACTTTGTCTGGAGACAGCAGGGTTCAGTCTGATTGTCTTTCTCTGCTAGTTCTCTGCTCTGCTCCAGAAGGTGATACTGGGTTGGACCCCTGTTACCCTATGAGCCTTCTGTTAAATTTGGCAGAAAAAACACCGGGGCTCAAGGAAGAACAAAGACGCGTCAGTTTCACCATAGAACCTGAAAAAGAATCCCCTAAGAATGGATTAATTTGGTATAATCGAGGAGACCCGCACCATGCTTGCTCTATGAGAGCTATTTGAGCAAACAGGAAGCAGCTCTCTCCTCTTTTATTAAAATGCTTGAAATGGCTCAGAAGTTCTTTAGCATGCTCCCTCTATACAGCAGATGCTCTGCATTAATTGGTCTATGAAGGCCTGACCTGGGGTTCTGTGCGAGGGGTTTAGGAAGCATATTTATTATTTGCTATAACCTGGCGTACATGATGTGTGCCCAAGAGGGTCCTATTTCACGGTATTATACCGTCCTTAATGTTGAGCGTGCTTCAGGGAGCTGGTGTTTGGGAGGTAATGTTTTAACAGCAGGTAAGTCCTAAACACCATTCATCAGAGGCCTGCTCTCTCCCCTCATCCGGCCACAGCCATGACTGATGGGCCTGTCTTTTGTATGAATGTTTAGCACAGTGGAAAGCCATATGCCACTGGCACGACTACTGCCCACCGCCTCCTACTGTAGCTGTGGTGGAGAGAAGAGGGAGAAGAAGAATGTCAGGAAAAAATGGCGGGATGAAGAGGAGAGAGTTTGATAGGAAAGGGAAAAGTCAAGCACAATATAAATATTAATATAAATCCTTAAATGCCGTTTGTAAGCATGTTATCAGCTAATAATCAATAATGTGGACATACAGTGCACATACCCTTAGCTGTGTACACAGTAATAGTGGGAGAGATGTATTTTTAATAAGAGAAGCGGTAGTGGGAGGTGAGAGGGGAGGTGGTGCAGGGCTGGTCCATCTGTCCCAAGCAGCCTCTCTCCCAGTGCTGCTGCCGCCCCCTCGTGAGAGAAACACAGCTGTTACTGGAAAGCCCTACTGTCCAGAGAGGGGCTTGCACTCCTCCCCTCTCCATCCTCCATCCCTCTGTCCCTCCAGCCCTCCACCTTCTCTGCCCAAACACCCCCGCAAGAGGATGAAACGAACCAGCAAGCCCAGCCACTGTGCAGTCAGCCTGCGCGTCTGCAATTTCAAACCTCTTTAGATCATTTTTCATGCTCACCAGAAATGAATAATGCACACATTAACTGGTGCCAGTTAATAAATTTCCGTCTCACTGCACTATATTTTTCAATAAGGGTCTAGCTGCTTCGTTTTGTTTTGCAAAACAGCCTCAGAGGGCTCCTGCTGCAAATTATCCCAGAGACCCCAATAACCAACCCCCACCCCCTTCCCCGAGATCCTCTCCTTGACTTAAGAAGAGACAAACTGTTCATAAATCAGCTTCAAATCTCACTGTTGCATGTAAATGTCAGAGAGTGTATTTGCCATTTTGTTTTATCCATGATCATTCACAGTGCTTTTCTCAGTTGAATATAATACACCACAGCATTTTTCAAAAGAGTGCATCCTCAACATTCAGCCCCCAGGGCACTGCTACATCGAAACAGAATCAATGTTGGGGAACTTCCAGCCTTTGTAAGAGAGCCAAATTGGCAGACTCGGTCCATTATATCAGTTCAGCAAAGCCCTGGCTAGCATCTGCCCACACTGGACATTTTATAGCCCATCTCTAACTATTAATCATTGGCTGAGACATCACCGACTCTCGAGAGGGTGGGTGGATGTTCATTTATGGAGAATACTCCTGAAAATGCCAGGGCATGTAGACACGACGGTCCCAATACCCACTGACAGTAGCCCTCCTTAAAATGACAGAGTGCATCCAAGCCAGACGGACAGAGTGGTGTCAGGGAAGCGCTGTGACAGGCGAGGGGACCCCTCTTGAAAATGCCACCGTGGCCTACAGTGCTGTAGTGTACTAGTAGTATCTGCTCTGAGGTCGTGTCATGTAATATGATCTAGATGAAGCGAACAGGGTGGGTCCCTCTCCAGGATGCGGATGGAGTGTCAGACAAGCTGCTCCTCTAATAAGGACTGCCATTCTAATGATCACTCAGTCGGCCTCACCTCTGACCCCTACTGTTATAAGAAATGGAGGGAGGGACAGGCTGGGGTGGTGGGAAGGACACTGAGTTCAAATGTGCAGTATTTACATCAATTAGACAGGCAAGATGGAGGTGCCCATCAGAGCCCATTAGGATTGTTGTGGTCGGGGCAAACAGGAGGGAGGGACAGTGAGGGCTCGACTGAGGCCCAGCAGACACATCACAGGACGGCCCTTGATCATATCCTGTCACATTGATGAGGACTCTGTCAAAGCCACGGTCACTTTATGACTGCGTGCCTGTTTATGTGTGCTCGATGCGGCCGTGCCTGCCTTCGGTGCTTCTCCAAATAACACGGAACACAATAGCAGCAACTGATGTTAGATACGCCGTGTAAGCTTTATTTACCAAACACAGCAAATAACTTTTGTCGTCGTTTCTGTTTGGTTTGCGTGAACAAAAACTGATGTAACATTATTTGTATGCTGTGCTCTGTCAAGCAATACTTTAAAGGTGCGTTCCTGCTTATACAGTGGCAGGTGCAAGAAGCGATGTGTCCCGTCAAACTGCCGAATTGCCTGTTGTTCTGTAACTTTTTGTGGGCTGAGCCCAACCTGTGTGCAGATGTCCCGTTTAACGATCGCAATGCTGCTGTTGCCTCCATCTGTCTTGACATAATATGCACCACTTACTGTGTGCAGCATGTGAATGGACAATGGTTTGAATGCCAGTTACACACTTTTTCGAGTTTGAAGTTTTCTTGACTGCACATCTGAAATAATGAAATAAAAAAAATCAAAAATGAGCCTGCTCATTCAGTGTGTGTGTGACCATTACACGTTATTATTGCTGCTTCATTTACTGTCTAGGGACATTTCTATGTCACAGTTATGAAAAAGATGTGCTTTTCTTCTTTGTTGGGATGGGGGGGAGTTCCTCTTTATCAGATGCAAAATAGCACACCTGCTGTTCCAAAACACTCTCATTGGGTTCAAATTAGTGCTCTCCTACTTCTTGTTCTTGTATTGAATATTCCGCTGCAACAAAAGGGTGACGCTGTTTTTTTTTTTCCATAACAAGTTCTGTAGCAATCAAAACAAAATGTCTTGTTGAATTTTGTATTACGGATTGTTTGTTGTGAACAATCAGACATGATTCTCTCAAAGCCATTGATTACACTGATCAAAACTCATCAGTCTGGTTAATAAAAAGACAATAACGAACCCCCACCTGGGAGATGATTTCACTATGACTGTGGTGAAGCATCCAAGCAGGTAAAAAGGTGTACAGTGGAAACCCAGAGAACAAGGGAAGGACTTCATAAGGCAGTCGTATCCCATCTTTTATTAATGTACCTCCCTAGGACAGCAGGTTTTTGTCAGTCAGAATGGATAATGAAGATGTTGGCAGGGCCGGTGAATCCATCCTTTAATACTCACATATTTTATGATAATGAAAGGTACTCAAAGAATGATTATGATAAAAGTGGAGTCCCCCACTGATGTGCCAGCACAGCTGTGCAGCCAGGCAGTCAGCTGCAGGCACTGAATAAAGGGATCACACAGTAAGAACAGCAAAGACTGGATCCATAAGTACATAAAGCGAATAGCTGATGGTTTTACAGCCAGTTCTCCATCAGCAGCACTGCATGAATAAAAATAATATGAAGCAAATGCTTTCAGTCTTGAATGTCACTATGAAAACCGTTTTTGATCTTATTCTGTGTGCATTCGCCGCATAGCACGAAGCCCTTTCACCATACTGACCTCTACATCATTCTTGTTGAAAAAGGTTTAATTTTATCTCTAAACAATACTTGGAGTGTGTAGCGTATACAGGCTATTTGTTATTTATGTCTTTACATCAGAAAAATGCATACAAACTGAGCCTAACAAAGAAATCTCATCATGTGATATTAGCTGCATATTTAGGTCGCCCACAGAGGACGTTGATGTGTGTATCAGTAACGTCTTCCCAGCATCAAAGCATCAACTGGTGTATTGTACTTTATGTGTAAACAAACTAAGCAAAGTTATACCAACCCGCCAGAGCTTCAAAAGTTTCCTGCAAGCTGTAGGAAGCAGGTGAAAAAATAGAAGTGCAATGAACTTTGACCTCTGCCGCACACTTGTTGACTGATGTTTCAGACCGGGGTCGCCTTTTCCCTTGGCTGTGTTCTTCTAGAGTAGGGGGTCTGTGTGTAAGCACATATGTGTGTGTGCATATTCCCTGGGGAGATCACCTCTGTCTCCTTTTGAAGGCTCTGTGCTATAGTTGTTTTCATACTACACCAGCCACGGGTTTCCTGTCTCAGCTGACCCCTCGGCTCCACTCGAACACTTCAGAAAAGCTGCTCAGAGCAAACACCTTTCTACCATTAACCATAGAGGCTTGGGGGGGGGGGGCAAGGTGCCATCTTACCAAGGAACAAGGAAATGGGTTTTAAAAAGCAAACATGATAACCACATCAGCCCACCAGTGGACAACACTAACCAGCTGATGCTTCTCAGTTGTGCTGTGGTTTTCCTACTTGAAGCCTTTGAGTACAGGGAACACTTGGGCCTCCTGACAGAGGGCCAACCCAAATAAATCTTACAACAGATTCTCTTGATCCACACATGCATGGGGTTCTGTCCAGCTGACACAACACAGGGTCAGGGATGAAAATAAAGAAGCATGGGGTTTACCGAGGATCAGTTCCACACTGAAAAAGGGGAACTATTGGGTCTTTGAATTTACAAAAGTGAAGTTAGTAAAAGCGACACAATTAATTGATATTCTGTTTGTGAACACAGTTTAATCAAGTACACTCAAGTTGTTTATGAAGAATGTTTAAGTATCTCGCTTCTTGCAAGTTGAATGAAATTAGTCAAATTAAAAAAACACACACACACAAACACAAACTCATTGTAATCGGGTTTAGTCTCCGCCGTTCGAATGTCGCCGGACAGTGTCGTTATCCCTCCGGAACAGAAGGTGGCGCTTACTACCGGCGGTAGTTGGACGCCAAAAAAAGACCGCGAACCATAATAGATCCATGCCGCGAAAGCAACGTTGTGGGAATCCACTATCTGAAAAAGTAAGTTCTTCAAATTTATATACAGTATGTTCCTGTTAGAGTAAGTCTGGCGACAGTCGACTTGAGCCATGTTTTCAAACAGTAACGTAATATAACAAGCCTGTTAACTCCCTGTACTTATAGCCTATTTGCATAACATGTTGGGGAACTTTAGCTAACACCCGCTAGTTAATTTACTGTAGACAGTAAGCGTCAGTGTGTGTTTCTCTGCCAAGCCCGCGGCTCCTGCGCCCGCTGCTGCCCGCAGTGCTACAGCCGTTGGAGAGCAGTCGCTAGCCGGCTGTGTTGAGTGAATTTCATTGAACTTCGCCTCTGCACCAGAGTGTGACTATGGCGGGTGGGGGAGGAGGGGAAATACAACATGTTACGATATGTTTAGGAGTGTGTGTGTGTGTGTGTGTGTGTGTGTGTGTGTGTGCGCGCGCGCGTATGCGTGTGTGTTCTTGTACTTGCTGCAGAGTGAGGACCAAAAATCGTACAAACCCTACAAAGTGAGGACATTTTGACAAAGTGAGGACATTTTGGCTGGTCCTCACTTTTTTTCACCCCTTAAAAGGGCTTTTTCAGGGTTAAGACCTGGTTTTAGGGTTAGAATCGGTTTAGGTAAGGGTTAGGCATCTAGTTGTGATGGTTAAGGTTAGGGTAAGGGGATAGAGAATGTATTATGTCTATGAGGGTCCTCACTCTGATAGAAGCACAAAAGTGTGTATGTGTTTGTTTTGTTTTGATTTTTTACTGAGACACCTGACTGATGCTAAATATTTTCTTTCTCGGGTTCACTGTCTCATTTGCATATCATACATTCAAAAGGCTCTGTAATGGGTGGGTATTCTCACATTTATTTAAGCCCTAAATTTGCATCTTCATTTACCTTGAGATACCCCCTGGGGACGGGTTGGGCGGATCCACCCAAAAACTTTTACAAATCTGTGAATATCTCCAAAACGGTTTATGATAGAGAGATGTGTTTTTTTGCACTGTGGTTTTTACTGAGATTCCGCTGAAGACGGAGATGTGCGGCAATCAAAAAATACATGTTCGACAGATTCCATACACAGTCGGCGAATGGACAAAAGTTACTAGGTGGACTAGTTTCTTTTTCAGCCAAAAAGTGTAGGGTATGTACGACGTATTCTAGCCAATCAAAGGACTCTGGGGTCTTGTGGGGGAGGGACAAAAGAGAGAGGTGTGTGACAGAATAACTTCATAAATACTATTTTTATTGAATGACAGGTTCCCCTCAACGTTGTGGAGGGTCTTTGCTTTGCTAAGTGGCATGCCTGAGGAAAATGAGGCAAAAACGTATGGGACCTTTTGTATGGAATGGGCATTATTGTATTGTTACACATATTTGGTTGAAAATCTGCATATGTTTGTCAAGCAAAGGGATTGAAAAATAATATTTTCATTCCAAACCTCTTCACTAGTACTGTTTGAGGTGTGACTTTGAGTAAAAAAAATCAAAAATCTACTTTTTGTCTTTTGAAATTCTTTAGTGTATTGTAGATTTTTAACTCATACTTCCTTTATAAGCACATTACATGAATGCATATGATAGCCTAGGTTCTCCTGAATCTATAGATACCAAATACGTGGTGTTCCATACTTATACGCCCAAATGTTAAAGAAGTAAAAACAAGCTGAAAATGGCTTAGTCCCCAGAGGGTTAAAAAGAATGTGAGATATTGATAAAATGTTAATTGTATTTTTTGATTATAATCAAAAATACTGACTTGCTTTATTCAGCCAAATATTGCTGGTCTAAACAAGCGTGAGTTGTTGTGTTTAAAGTCCAATAAATTTATTTAGAAATGATAGCATATTTCCATCTTGTAAATAATTTTGTTAGTGCAGTGAGCCTTTTTATTCTGCATTTTGGGGATGAATGATATGACTGATGATCTTGATGTATGTTGCAGGATTAGGTCCAGTGAATGTGGAGCTGTAAGGGGTGCACAGAAACTTTTACATCACTACAATTTAAAGCATCCACATTTTGGACGTAGTTCCCGCTATCCATGTACATACCAGCACTGTCCATGCACATTTAAGATGTGGAATGCCCTTATTGTCCACCAAAGTAAAATCCACGCAACAGGTGTCCCTCACAAAAAAGAAGCTATATTCAGTTGTCACACTTGTAGTTGTCCTGATTTAGCATCAGAGACAACTACAAGTGTATATTAATGCACATCTCAAACGAAACGAGACAGTCATTTGTATGTTTTTAGGATGTGACTTTAAGACAAACATTTATTGTACTTTTAAATCACACAAAAACCGAAAACACCGCCATCACGCACTGGTTGATTTTAAACCAGAAGTAGTTATAAGTACAAGGATATCATCTGTGAATGAATTGGAAGCAAACAGTGAGGAGTATGTTGAGCAGTCAGATACTGCTATTCCTTCAAACACTCCTTCTCATACTGAAGACCTGCAGAAGGTCATTGAGCAAAGATTTGCCGCTGCTTTGCTGAAGTTAGAATATTTGGTTCATGTGCCCACTTCAGCTGTAGATTAATTTCTCAGGGAACTCCATCATTTGATCTGTTCTGCCCCTGTTCCATTATCTTGTGACATTGTGAGTGACATCTTTCATCAGAAACCTCTCTCTTGATGAACTTGTAATTAGAGAAACTGTTCACACAATTTGTTTTGGTAATCCAGTTTAAAGGTCCATACAAAAAGGTGGCTGTCTAAGTACAGCCTATCAGAGTAAGCAGTATTACAAGGATAACTTTGGGGTTATAGAGCCAGTTGAATACATTCTTGATGCTAAAAACAAATGCAGTTTCCAATATGTCCCATAAGTCCTTACAGCAGCTGTTAAGTAGAGGGGATATCATTACAAAAGTTGTTGAGGGTCATCAAGGACAGGAAGGCACAAATTCTGGTGTGATACATCAGTACGGATCCTCAAGGGACGGCTCTCTATTTAAGGAAAATTGTTTATTTGCTCGAGAAAAGCCAAGGATCATCCTAAATTTTTATGTTGATGATTTTGAAATTTGTAACCCACTTGGCACCTCACGAAAGAAGCATAAGCTTTGTGCTTTTTATTGGGTATTGGCTAACATGCCCCCGGGGTCTCATTCTGCTTTGTCATCTATCTACTTGTCAGTATTGTGCAAAACCGATGATGTGAACACCTATGGTTATGATAAAATCTTTGAACCTCTTCTACAGGATCTAAAAACTGTTGAGGAGCTTGGTGTTTGTGTCCCACTGTTAGGTGAGTCACTTCCAGGTACAGTATTCAGTGTAGTGGCCAACAGCCTGGGAGCTCACAGCGTTGGAGGATTTCAGTGGAATACTATTACAGATTTTGCACAGGACGCAGCAGTCATATTCAACTACATTCTGTTGCATCTGATGCTTTTACTCTGAGATCCAAGGAGCTACATCAGACCCATGTCAGACAAGTCAAAGATACAGTTACAAGTTATTTTGGAGTGAAAAGGGAATGCGTCTTCACAAAAAAAGTCTAATTTTCTTGTCATCTTTGGTTATCCTCCTGATCTTGCCCATGATGTATTTGAGGGTATAATCCCAGTTGAGCTTGCTTGTTGCTTGACAGTGCTCATTTAAAACAAATACTTAACATTGGCTGATCTGAACACTGCTATTTTAAAGTTTCCCTACAAGTGGGCCGACAGGACAAACAAACCCCATGTTGTGTCACAGAGTTTCCCTAGAAGAAAAATGAAAATTGGAGTTTGCTCAGTTTTTTTTTTTTTTTTTTTTTTTTGTTGGTGGGATTACGTGTACCCGAGGATCTCCCCTGCACCACTTCCTTGTATGCCCACCATCCTTCGTGAATTTTCGGCGGATGCGGTTGTGCTGTGGAGAGAGAAGACAAAAAAAAGAGAAACATTAAAGTAGCTACACTTAAAAAAAAAAAAAAAAAAACGAACAACAGCAAACGTTGGCTTTTAATCTGGGACTGCAGTTCCACGTCTAAACACTGGGGGGCGTCAGTCGCCGCAGAAAGAGGGTTAGCGTTGATGTTAGCGTGTCAGCAGCAGGTGGAGATTGAACGGACATTAAAAACGGGGAGGTTTAGCTAACGTTCATTTAACCTTTGCTTCCTAACCCACATTTTAATCTTTCATCAACTTCCTGGCCATTTTTGGTTTTTTTTGGTGGGATCACGTGTACCAGAGGATGAGCCTGCATGGTTCATAATCATAGATCTGAAGGGCATCACTGAGCTTGTTGTTGCCCCCCGTACATAGCGATGACTCACTAGCTTTTTTGGAAAGCAAAATCCTGGAGCACAGGCAGTGGTACCAAACACTGTTCCCAGACATCAAGCTCATCCCAAAACAACAAAACAACATTATTTGGAGCACTACCCCAAAAATAATTAGGCTGTTTGGTCCAGTTGTCGGACAGTGGACGATGCGCTTTGAGGCACAGCTTTTTTAAGCAAATCATCAGGCATACAAGCTGTTTCAAAAATGTGCCTCTTTCCTTAGCCTCAAAGCATCAAATGACGATCGCCTACCTTTTGAGCTCTCCATGTCTGAATAAGTCAGACCTAGAGGTTTCAGCTGTATCCACTCTACCAGTAGACTTACTCAGAGAGGAGATAGCACAAGTCATCACACAGAAGTTCCCAGACACATCTGAGGTTCAACTTGCACAGTGTGTGACAACCAAGGGCATAACCTATAGGAAGGGAATGATACTGGCCCACAGAGCAACAGGAGGATTGCCTGAATTTAGTGAAATTGACCAAATCTGCATCTGCACTCATGGCACCCAATGAACTCCTTGATACTTATCCACTAGCTGACTATGAGATCAGATCAGCTCGCATGGTGACTTTGAAAAGACATATTGAAATAAAAGGTGGTGTGCAATAATTGAGGAGAGGGTTTATGACAATTTGTAATTTATGTGTGTGTGTGTGTGTGTGTGTGTCATAATTTGTGTGATATGTAAGTCATTAAAAAGCTTTAAATTAGAATTCATGGGGTTGTTATTTCACTTAAAATGTTAGCGATTAAAAGGTCCTACATTTAAATTCATGGGGTCTTAATTTGTTCTAATCTAGCTTCAAAATTCTGTGCAGGGTGTTCTCAGGTTCTTGAAGTGCTAAAATGTCTGAAATTCAATTAAATAAATATTAGTTGACTATTCTATTTTTTTTACCACCATGCTACACCATATTTTATACTGGATTTGACATTTTAAATTATTTTGATGTCTGATTAATATTCTTTGTTTCTGCAGAATAAAGGGCTTTGAAGATGGCCATGCCTGTGATTGTGAAGATCTTACTGACTGATGGCAGCTGTCAGAGGCTGAGTCTTGCACATGGACTCCCTGAATCTCTTGAAGACCTTAGGGCTGAAGTCAAAAAACAGTGTAACCTTCAGGGAAACATCAGATTTCAGTTTATGGACTCATTGTTTGGGAATGAGTTTATGAGCCTAACTTCAGTTTCAGAGGTGGAGGACAGAGGGACTCTAAGAGTAATTGATTTGTCATTGCCCACAATGCAACATGAGAGCTTTACAGTCCTACCCCTCCAAGCATCAAGTCCTTGCTCAGCAAATGACTCTTCATCACTGTCAGGTGTCTGACTCGGAGTCTACAAGCTCACCGTCCTCCTGGCCAGCTGTGTTTCATGCACCTAAGTTCTCCTGTGATGCAGAATTAAAACTTCAGAAGGCAGGTTTAGTCTACATTCAAAATGGCACTGTACTCATTCCAGATCCCAAGTTGAAGTCAGCCATCCTTGATGGGTTAGTGCAGGAAATTGTGCAGTATAAAGTCTACGTTAGTGATAAAGAGATGTAACAAGAAGCCCAGAGTCTCATCAAGAAACATCCATGTCTAACTGAGAAGGGGTCCAGTACTGGATATGGTGGATGGAAGACAAGTCTAAAATATAAACTATCTAACTACTGCACACAACTGAGAATACTGGAATGCCCAGCAGTGACAGTGAACTGTTTAAAAAAAACAGCCTTTGGCGTCAAAAAGGCAAAAAGAGCAGAAGTTAATTTTTGCCCCACATACCCTTCAGCTGAAACTGAGGAGAGTCTAGAAGCCATGCAGAAAGCTTTACTCTTGGATGTAAAGAAGAGGAACAACCGAGAGGCTGTGAAGCTCAAGATGGAAAAGACTTCCACATATAGAAGACATGAGGTTGTTTGTGATGCACCGATTGTGGATGATTTCATGTCAAGATGGCCTGAATTCAGTGAGGTAAGGCTGATCTCATGCTGTTTTTTTTTTTTAAATCTTGTATTGGCTGTTGAAAGGACTGTCTTGTGTGCATTGGCAAATTGCTATTATACCTAATAGCACACCATGGGTCTGTGCTTCATCTCCCTCCTTGACTGTCCTGCTCTGCTTTTATGTGTGGTGGTGACATTCTCCCCGAGTCCTTTGTGCTTTTTCAGATCAACGCTGAATGCAAGAGAATCACCACCGTTCCACTACAGTCCAAGTTCCTGTCTCAGCTAGACCTCCACTCTGACAATCTAATAAGGCTGTTCCAAAGGAGAGGAGGACAGCGATGATGTAGATGCTGGACGAGAGTGGCTCATTAAAGGTGTCTGTCTACATGGGCGAAGATCCAGATAACCTTCTACAGGAATATGTGGTATGTATATGAATCAATGATTACACTCTTCTTCCACTCTTCTCTTATTTTCATTCTTGATCACTTGTGCTGAAATGATTCCCCAATTAAAATAATATTCATTATAATTTTCATTATCAATGGCTTACTGTGTCATACAAGAAAATCGACACAGTGTTTCTGGCTGATGCTATATGAACTTAAAGGTAGAATGAACGGTTCAAGACTTTTTTTGTCAAATATCTCATGGCCCACCAGCTGTCTCATCTGTGTATGTGCTGAAAGAGAATTGTGTGTTCATGTACAGCCATGGATCTGTAAATGTGCAACAAAGTGGCTCAGACTCCATTAAAAGTGGTTTCTCATGGAACAGATAATGCTTTCATTTTATTAAATGTTTATATTTGCCTTGATTCTAACTTTCACCATACCTAGATCTATAGTGTCACTGTTTTATGTTTATCATTTTCTTGATGGAGCCTGGTGAATAGTTTTGATTTGGCTAACTTTGGTTTACTTACCTTTTGTCTGTTTTGTACAGAGCCTGGTTAATAACACCATCAATGAGGCCATTGAAGACACCACCGTTGGGATCTATGTTGTCAAAGAACATGCTTCAGGTGATGAAGTAGAGGACATTGGCATTGTTCTTGAAGGCATCAAAGATCTTGATTATGTAGCATTAGCTGTTGCTATGCTGTTCGGACTGATGTATGTGCTCAACCTTAGCTACCCTGCTGACCTCCGCTACACTTTCGAGGTTATCCAAAAGATTTGGATGGAACTGGATGGAGGTAAGCTTTCCAACAAAGCACTTGCTCTGAAAAACAGGCTCAAACCGATATCACTGCACCCTTTTTTTATTATTTGTGTTATTTCTCCATGACGAGTTGCAGGGTTTATTACTTTTTGTTTGCAAATCTACTTTGATTTGCCATCCATGTAAAATGGTTCACAGGGTTAACCTTCATGGTTATTTTTTTTTTTTTTAATGAGCACTAGCCCTTACCTGCCAAATTCAGATTTTGGCATATTTTGTTTACTAGTTTACAGTAAAAAAATACTTTTATTACAGTTATTTTGTATTTGCTGTTGAGGATGCACTTGTGCAGTACTAACTGTTCACAGTTTTTGAATGTGCTGCAATAAGTGATTTGTTTGTA
The DNA here is from genome assembly GCA_016785285.1 of Brachirus orientalis. Lineage (NCBI taxonomy): Eukaryota > Metazoa > Chordata > Actinopteri > Pleuronectiformes > Soleidae > Brachirus > Brachirus orientalis. The sequence goes on from JAFBJR010000310.1 coordinate 2,156,213, forward strand.
TTTTGAATCTACTGGTATCATAATGGTCACAGCGTTCTATTTCAATGCTAAAGTTACTGTACGTGTGATTTGCAAAGTTTTATGGAAGAATACAGTACATTTTTCCAATGCATTCAGTTTTGATTTTTGTATTTGTACACAACACAAAACTGATGTCTACAATGCATTTGGCTGGCTTTAACAAGTTAACTTTAGAGACCTAACCTGGTTGGAAATAATAATAAATAATAAATTTGCTTTTAATTTACATAACACATTTAAATAATTTTAGCATTAACAAAGCAAGTTTGTTATATTTGAAAATCAGGTATCCTGAACGTTTTCGCTTTCATACTACTTGTTGTTGCAGTAGCTTAAAAAAATATAAGTTAACTCAACTTGATTATTTTAAATACCGAAAATGATTGAAATATTTTCGTTTAACAAGTAGTAATTCATTAGGAAAAAGGACATTTTGTCAGTCATCCACATTCTTATCATGTGGGACTGATGTACACATTAAAATCAAGTAAATCCAAAGGATATTTTTTTTCAGTGCACGTGGTCTTTGAATGGGGCAAGAGATCAGCCACAAAACAGCACAGTGCAGATGGAAATGTAATCTCACCCATTAAATAATATTAGAGTGTCAGAAGTATCTTGCATGAGGAAATGATTTTAAAGTGTTGTATCTACAAAAATGTAAACTGCAACTGTGCAATATATTGTTTTAATCTTAATTTTATCTTTATCCTTTGTAAGCAGTCTGTCCAACAAAGAACAAAACTGGAGCCTTATAGACAAATCTTGTTTCTTTATTTCTAAATGGTACAAAGTTAGAATAAGTCAGCTGAAATGAAACCAAATGGAACAATGGAAAACATTTATTTAATTGCAGACAGGGATCCACCTGGGTTCTTTCAGGGTGTGTTGTGTTTAAGCTGGTCCAGTTTTCGTCGCAGCATGTTGTAGTTGTCTCTGGTCCCAGGAGCATCAGGGTCCATCTTTAGAGACAGCTCATAGTGTTTCTTTGCCAGCTCCAGTTTTCCCCAGCGATGATACAGCACAGCTGAGGAGAAAAAAAAACAAAAAAACACAAATGCTCATCAAGCTGAGAAGCCACTGTAGTTCTAAATGTATTCATATTACACATTCAGTGCAGGTCTGTCTGCAATAACAAACAATTATTTGCTGAGCACTTTCAATCTGTCGTCGACTGTGCAAAATATGGGATAAAGCAAAAATTGCAGTAGCCTTACCTAAATTGCCATGGCAACTGGCACCATTTGGGTTGATCCGAAGAGCCTGAAGGAAGAAGCCCTCGGACTCCTGAGGAAACAAAAGAAACACAAAAATAAAATTCATAAATAAAATAAAGCAACAATCCTGGATTACTCATACTAGTGAAATGAATTAACAACTCCTGACATATGGAATAACACAACCAGGATGTACAAAATATCTTGAGTTAGTATTATATTCTGTGCTGACTAACCTTGTATTTCTGTAATTTCCCAAGGACATTAGCCAATGAAAACATGACGGTGTGGTCATTGGGGAGGAGTCTCAGAGCTTCACGGCCAATTAGTTCTGCTTGACCCAAGTTACCTGGAAGACAGGAAAGCAAAATTCATAAAAGATATTTTAGTGATAAATACCACCAAACCTGAAGCTCAACAAATTCATACTCACATCTTGTATTGATCTATACAAGATTTATACTGCTACTAAAGTTGCATGTTAACATTAGCAATGGGTATTAATACCTGACTTGTCTTTTGATTATAAAACGTTAATGTGACTATTTGTACATATATAAAAATAAACATGAATGAACGGTATCAAAAACTTAGTCCTACAATGGATACCTAATGTGTGGTGTACCTATTATCACACAGTGGCAACAGCAGCAACCACATTTAGTTATTGGACAGCACTTTGTGCACTTTGCAGACGTTATAATAATATTTCTGAGGTTTCTTGAATATATATATCTTGTGGCTGCTCTTCTAAGATCTAAGATCCAGAAGAAGTGAGGAAATTGACCTGGGTCTTTGAATTCATCTCATTAGCTGCTCCTCTTAGTTCAACACACTGAACCCTTCATCACTTTCATAAGGTCTCATGCATTCAAATAGTTTTGCTTGAAATGTCTGTCCCTAGTTGACATTTGAAGGCATATTTAAAACGTAGAGATGAATTGGTAATGGCAGTCGGTTTAAAAGTGCAACTTGCACTGTTTGTCAACAGTGTCGTGAGGAGACTTTTTCCTTCTCCACACATAGAGGAGCAGTTTAGTCTCTTAATTAATGTTGAAGACAAGGCCCACTGGGTTATTGATCCCTGTCACAGACACGTCTGAGGTCTAGCCAGAAGTGGAGAAAGAGACAGAGTGGGTGGACAGACAGACAGGTGGTCAGACAATGACAGTGTCCTGAGTCATGGCCTGTGCCCCTCAGACACAATTTGCAAACATGCGTCTGCATGAGTGTCTGTGTCTGAGTGAATCTGCCTGAATCTCCACTGATTATGTCTGTTTGTTTGTGTAATGATGAAAACAAAATTGGGGGGTTGAACACCAAAGGGAAAAGATTATTCCCATTTCCTTGTTATTTGAAAACCTATTGTTCTTTTCCATTTTTTTGTCAGATTTGGGGAACAAATGCAGTAGGGGGACTCTGAGGGGGCGCTGTTCAAAGGCATAGTGGGCCCTGATTGGACAGTTCCAGTGCCCTCCAGGGAGGCTCCGCCCCCACGGGACCAGCTTCTGACAAAATGGCTCGAGTGTTTGGAAATCAGAGCATTCTCCACACGGCGGGGAAGAGTGCCTTCAAAACTCACAACACAAAGCTTTAATACATAAATTTCAAGCATTGCTGATTCCTGCTCTTCCGGTCTAATCTTGTTGGCCATTTTGATTTCCTGCCTTTTCAAAGGAACAATGCTGTGTTTCTGTCCTGTTAAGGCTGAAGTTAAATTCACCAAGGACAGAGGGTTTTTTTTAAGCAGAGTAACTCATAAAAATCACATTAATTAAGGAATTGATTAATAATATTACTATTTTTTTTTTTAACCAAACAAAACTTTGATGGCATGGGAAAAAAGGGTTTGTGTGATTTTTGTATTTAAAGATGTTGAGCCTGATTGACACTGAATGACAATTTAGACTGAGAGAAACATTATCAAACATTATCTGCTTGTGTTTGCAGGTTAATTTGAATTGTTTTTTTCTGTTTTTGCTAAATCAGAACACACTCCCTAAAACAACAAGTAATTCATTTTCTGCACATTTATAGTGTTTGTGTGAATTATTCTTAGCTACCAGTGTTGTCCAGCAGAATGACCATGTTGTTCCAAGCCAGGCTGTGGTCAGGTTTCAGCACTGTTGCATTCCTCCATGCATTCAGGGCATCCACGTGTCTGTTCTGGTCAGCATACTAACATAAGCAGATTAGTGTCCAAGTAAAGAAAAACTGAAAAATGTAACGTAAATGCTTTATGTACACTTACAAAACCTACTAAATAGACTTTATCCCCTCAGGGTCTCACCAAACGTCCCAGGTTATAGTAGCAATCTGGGTATTTCTTCCGGAAGCGAATGGCATTCCAGTAGCTCTGCTCCGCTTCCTCAAATTTCTGTAAGCTGTTCTGAACTATTCCTAGATTCATCCAAGCAGCAGCAAAGTCAGGCCTGCACAGATTAAAACAGACAATGCAATACCATCATTAGGAACTCGCACAGTGAAATTACATGATAATTAAGTGCAGCAGATGGTGTTTATTTGTGTTAGATTACATACTGAATAGAAACAGCTTTAGACAAAAGCTGCTCTGCCTCAATCAGTTCATTCCTCTCCTTCAGGATATTCCCCAGGTTGTTCATGGCATGGACATAAGTAGGATGAAGCCTGAAAGTCACCAAAAACATATAACACAAAGTCTACATTATATGTTGCCCATTTGTTACCAGTTGACTGGTTTGCTAGTAACTTTGATGAGATTTACTATACCTGACTGCCTCTCTGTAATATCCAATAGCAGCAGTTGCATTTCCTCTGTCAGCTAGGTTTTTGCCTACATTGTAATGGACCTGAGGAATCATTATGACAACAACATACTGTTTAAGACACCAGAGTGGGACTTCTCATGCTTGGCTGTAATTTTTCACCACATGAAGACCAAAAGACACATGGTGGAGAGAGGGAGGCAAAGGCATTTTACCTTGGCATTGAGTGGACACACAGACAGGGCACTGGTGAAGAGGCTTTGCTCTGACCGCCATTGGTAACTGCGGAGAGCACAGCGAGCTACATACACACACAACAGTATAAGCACCGACACACACAGCAACTTCTGTAATGTGGGAGAAAAATAACACAAGAAGCAAAAAAAAAAAGATATTTAACAACCATTGAGTAGAAGTCATTATAACCCTTAAGCTTGTAAATAAATTATCTGTGACTCAGAGTTAACATCCTCAAAATGTATCCATGGCATATGTGGATGCTACCTGCTGTTATCATCCCTTTATAGATGAGTCATTAATCATTTCACATATCTGTCTGAGCCACTGAGGGATCACAGCTGCATCAACAAGTGGTGAAATAAAAGAGCTTAAAACAGAATATCGTGCTCCAGTGGAGTGAAATATAAAGGTCACTGGTTTGCAGCTTTCCTGGACACTGAGTGCTCATCAACACCATGCGGTAGCTCTTGTTCTGGTATAATCTTTTTATTTATTTTATTTTTTGTATGATATGACCTTACTCTGTATTTGGTCCAACGATAGCAGCAGTGTCCCATGGAATAGGCCAGCAGTAAACAGTAGCCAGCCGAGGACAGGTAGAGCACTCTCTCAGCAATGACAAAGCCCACTCTGAAAAAAAGGTTACAGGCTGGCAGGAAAGGGACCACCAGCAGCACCAGGCCCAAGGTCAATGTCCTGGCAAGGAGACAAAAAAAGGTGCAAAACACAAAAGGATTATACATAAATTCATGATGCTTAAAAGTTTAAGCATGGACTCTATGGAGTAGAAATTCAGGCTGATTAAAATTAGTGTCAAAAACTATATTGTACTCAAGAAACTTTTTCTTATAGACCACACGCACAGTCTGTCTTTAACCCAGTACAGAATTTTAAGACTCCTCACACAGCACTGGAAACATGGTGCTCTGGTCACACTGCAGTGGGTATGATACAATTTTCATAATCAAGTGTAAGTCTAGAGAGGCCAACGTGTACTTCATCTCACTCTACAGTAAGTGCGAGATGGTTGTGCTTGCTTACCTCCTTCTCTGGCTGTCCTGCGAGCATAAGGCTTGGCTTATCAAGCCTATCAGGACGCACCAGAGCAGCAGTAACCACACTATCCTCCAATCAGTTGCTCCCTTAATGAGAGGCACACAGCCCATGGACCAATCAAAACACAGCCACCAGGGACACAGCAGCAGCCAGGCATTCAGCGAGTAGTAGTAATTATAGTTCACTATCTGCCAATCAAAAAAAGAAATGGGGGGGGGTCGCAGAATGAAGGAAATTGGGGAAACATGAGGGAAGCACAATGATTTAAATTCAATGTTCAGCATTACTCAGATTAAACAAAATATCAATTATAACAATTTCATTTTAGAATAGCACAGATCTCAACATGGTCTTGGTGATCCAGGAAAATGTTTAGAGTATAATCTTGTATAGCTTTAGTATGTGATTAAAGGTTGCGTCTCCTATTAAATAAATACACATTACTTACTCTAAGAAATATATTTTCTGCAAAAGAGGCAGGGTTGTCCACTTCAGTGAATGCTGGTGGTCCTGTTCCCATGATCCTCCAGCGTGCATAGAGCATTGCGAGTCCTCCAAGACCCATGAGCACCAACCGTGTAAGGAGTCCTGTTCGTAATATGTCACGCACCTGTCAAAAAAATATTTCAACTTGTCACTGACAAGTACAAATCAGTGCTTTTCTTCCACCCCAATATCGTTACAGTGCACAGACATCCATATAGCTTTACTTAAACAATACATACAGTGCAGTATGTGATGTGACATTAATCATACAAGGATGTGCATAATTTATGACAGAAGGGGGAGGGAGAGTATATAAACTGTAACTCACATTGAGTGGACTCTTCCTAAGGAGTAGCCTCTGGCTGAGTTCATACACATTAACATTACAGATCAGGAGGATATCAAAGGCTGCATTCACACCCTGAAGGCAAAATGCACAGAGAAGAAAGAACACATGGCATTTAAAATGTATATAGGTCAGCAACAAACTGGATCATATGTTTTACATTTTTTGATAAGCAATAAAAGTAATTACATGAAATTAAAATCAACAGAACTGAAGAAGCCTCTTGGATGAGAGACGAAACGTCTTCAAGAAATTCAACTAAGTCCAGTTGCCTTTTTTTTGTTACTACACTTTTGAATTAGTCAATTAGTTAAAAATACAAGTGTATTTATCATGGATCACTGATTAAGCCTCATTTAAACACAAGTATTACTAAGATCTGATGAAATTATTAACTCACTGAAACATGGCTTTACAAAAAGACGTCATACCAAGACCGTGATGCCTTGTTCTTTACAGAGCATCGCTGCAGCACACAGCAAGAGGCTAACCACAACCCACTGGAAGGAAAACCTGTCATCGCTTCCTGAGAACACAAAGCCAATAGAAAGTTGACTGTGGACAGTGGAGGCAAAAAAAATGTAGGTGTACTCAAAGAGATGCATTTAACAAACATGCAGAGGCAGAATGCATTACTATTACAGCAAATAAAAAGGAGTCCTTGGATAACTACCTTTGTTAAAAGCTTTGCAGTAGGTGAGGAAGGAGACCTGGAAGAACAGAGCGCATAAAAGATCTGCTCGACCCACTATACCAGCCACCTTATTTAAAAAGAGGTGGAAGAGAGAGAGAGAAAGAACAACAGAATTAAAGATCTGAGGCTGAAACCAAACATACATTAAGAAAAGTATTCAGATATTCATCTTTCTATAAATGATTTAATTTTGCATCACATACAGTATTTCACATCAGAGTCTATTATGCATAGTGCATCTAGTTAAAAGGAGGACTCATAATGGAATGGCTTAAAAGAGGTGGGCAGAATCAATCATTACCACCATGCCCCTGTTGGTGTGTATGTGTGTGTTTTACAGTCTATGAGTACAGTATGGTTGGCATCCTGGGGTTGTCTGCTTTGATACATACAGCAGACCTTACCCAACAGCCTGTTTGCTTCCCACCCCCCAGGTCTCGCCCAGTCCTTGCCCTGCATGATTAAAGACAATGGAGAGGGGGAAATGCTGCCTTCCAGCCAGGCTGGCAGGTCAATAAGCAACCCAACACAGCTAATAGTTAGACCGTGCTATTGCATGTACTGTACCTTGGCCCTGCACTCCCAGCTGAGAAGGGGCTTTTGTTCTTGGCATGAAACCATTGAATGTTTAGTATTAAAACCTCTGGCCTGGTATGTGGAGATGCCAAAATGAACCGCTTTAGAAAATCTGTGTAGTAAGTAAAGATTATTTACAGCCGAAAAGCAAATTTCAATAAAGAACAATGATAAATGAGCCCAGCACAAAGCAAAAAACAGGTGCCTATTAAGGAAACAGAATCTGATAAAACCTTCCTTTTCTTCTTATAGGCCGACAAAGAGTTGGTTGGAAAAGCTATGAATATTTATTTTTTGGTCATCACAAAATACTTTTTCCTCAAATGATTTTGTTTCTTTTTTTTTTTTTAAACTGAATTTATATTTCTTACAGATATGTTGAGAATGTGAAGTCAAATGATTGAAGATTTCACCTAAAACATTTTCTTACAATGTTCTTAAGCATTTGACTATCTCTCCTAATGTGTCATCACATTCATTGTGTGATCTTTCACTGCAAGAATAAACTGTATGACTTTATAATCTGTATGAAGGCACGTGTAAAAAGATGCCTGAGGTTTGTCAGCCGCTATATGAAATGCAACTACGAGGCGAAGGTATGTGTGAGTCTAAGGAGGGAAAACAATGAGGGAACAGATGCACACTTTTGTTCCAGTGTACTTTTTCTGTCATAATCTAATGAGAGTAGAGAAAGCAAGCCCATCCAAAACTCATTAATCACCAAAATGTGTCAGTCAATTGGATTACAACATTGTCATAGAATGTGTATCAGTATGTTCCACGTATCACTCTCTAGGTCAACAACTATTCATATAATTATTGTCTTTGTCAGCATTCAAATTCACCGCTCATTGTAATAAAAACTACACCATGCATCCAGTCACACAGACTTGAAACAAAGCATGTAAAACATGTGTCGTCTTTATCAGAAATAGAAAAACAATCTTTCCTGAAGTTGATTTGGACCTCTACTTACGCTTTCTGTGTGAACTGGGTGTGCAGCAAAGAAGAGGGCAGCAAGCAGAGAAGTCTTGGGGGCATGGTTCATTATCCAACCCTTCTCATCATAGGCCAGTCCACCAATCAGTATAGCAAACACATCAATCATAAGGGCAGATATGATGGCATGGAGGACAATGTTCAGCACGTGGAAGCCAACAGGATGCAGGCCTCCAGCCAAGAGGTAGTTCAGCCTGCAAAAAAGTGGGGGAATAAAACTGATTATAGGAAATGAATGTTAGAAGAAGGAAATAAGTTGAATTGGTCTGATAAAATGTTGCTAACACTGGATTTACAGTGGAAGTGTGAATCCACGCAGTAAGTGGGAGTTCTTACCTAAATGTAAGGACAGTAAGAGGTCGGTAAGATTTATGACTAGAGTTGCTGCTCAAGTTGCTTCCCCAAAAGTCATTGGTCCATATGTTGTTCAGGGGAGTTGCTGGCCTCAAATCCTGCAACAGAAAGATAAAATAAACTGATGTCAGCAACACTGAACAATGCTGGATTCTACTGCTGCCCCATTTGGTTAGCTTATGTCATTTAAGTAAATAGAATACTTAAGACAGCAGAGGATTAAAAACTAATGATATAAAATTGTTGATTTTTACTATGGGCTTTGGTGCAGGGAAAGAACTTCTGATTAGTGCCAGAAAACGGTGTCCAACTTCAAGAAAATTTATAAATATATTCTTAAGATGTTGCAGACTTCAGCAGGTAAAGATATTATTAGGTGAGCCTTGAATTACGTGGCTTAAATTAATTTTTCTTATGTCCCTGGTAGCAGACAAATTATCAGTAAGAGCAAGTGTCCAGGTCCCAGAATACTTGGTGCTGACAATGTGTCAGTACATTATACAAAGATACCTCACAAAATCCAAAGTTTCTACACAATTGAATTGATCCAGAGAGAAATACCACTGCTTTGGTGCCTAACTGAATTTGTTGGATTCATGCATAATTAACACAATTTACCTTATTGTTGACAATTGCTTCTGAATCGTCAAACACAAACTCCCCGTCATAACTGTTAATGAAGCACAGGATTGCCACCAGGGCAACGGTGACCTTGGCCTGGACTGGAGCAAACTTTGGCAGGGGTATCTGGTGGTCCCAATAAACTTCAGACAACGCCATGATGCACCAAGCCTTAGGTCATTCTGTTTCACCGGGTAGAGTCACATACACAGTACAGACACAGTGTGTAATGATCAGCTACTGTGATAATTTTTTTATTTAAACTAAGCTATAAAGACTACCTAACTCATGTTCTGTAAATTATAGTGTTAATAAACACAACCTTTCTACAGTAAGTGGATTCATACCTTATCTCGTCAGAGATGTGTTGTGAGAGGTCACCCCGTCTTCTGTGACTCCCATGTCAGCTTGTCTTGCAGCTTAGCTAACTAGCTAGCTAACTAACAGTCCAGTTCAAGCCACTGAAGGAGGCGAGAAACGATCCAGAAACCAACGTGGGGGTTAATGTTGCACTTTGAAATAGTGGGGATCAATAATTACACCGTTCCAGACGATTACATGGCGGTGTATAGTGAAGGTTACGCTAGAGTTTAGCAGGCTAATAAACCGCGTCTTTAGCATGTCTCGTTAGCCAGTGTTACTCTGGCTATTATACAGCACAAACTCGAAACCGTCACGCGGCAGCTGAATTGTCCCGTAATAAGCGTAGTATATTCTAAACATTACCCCCCAAAATGAGAGGATTTTCATTCACATACAACATTAACAGCGAGCTGCAAGCGGAGTACTCGTGGCTGTAAACAAATGTACACGCTCGCACTGCGGCACTTCCCGTATTACGTCACCGTCACATGTTCGTTTTCAGCCAATAGATGCTGAGTGGGTAGCGCAGTAAAGGACGTTAACGACGAGTGCCCTGCACTAAACTTAAACACATAACTTAAATATAAGTCAACAAAACAATACTATTTCCGTTTTACCTAAGTCTATTATTAATTTCCTACGCTTACGTATTCGTATTTAAAATTTCTGAGTATGTTTCAACTGTATAGAGGTTGTCCTTGTGTTTTGATGCCTTCCGTGCAGTACAAACGGGCATGGGCGTTTCAAGGAAATTCGGCCCGGGCAAAAGACACCTGGCCTAAGCAGGCAAATGACGTTGATCTTTGTTAGGATGTTTCCAACCATGTGTCATTGTAGTTCAATGTAAAGATGGATCATAAATTTAAGGGGACACTCATAAAATTGTTATTGCTGTGGGCCCCCTTAGCTTAGGGCTATTGTTAACATGTAACATGATGATACACTGCTGAAAATAGAAAAAGGTATCTGTGTTATTTAACTGCACACCATGCATAAAGCATAAATAATGAATGTTATTAGTAATTCTACGATTAAACTGAAAAAGGTAAATTGTACATTTTTGCAAAGCAAAATTGGTCAAAAACAAATTATCTCTTTCTCAACACCTTCTGTCTCTTTTCACTATATTTACTTCTGCCTCTGAGAAGAAGTTACATTGTTTGTCCTTTCTTATTTCACTTTTGCAGAACAGATAAAGTAACTGATCTGTATCAAGTACAAAGATGCCCCAAAGAGACATGGCTGCTTACACACATTCAGAGGGTGATAGGTAGCAGCATTTGGATGAAATGTCATGTTTTCCTCCACTGTTCACTTTGAGGTCAAACACTTACAGTTGACGACAAAATTATTAGCCCCCTATGAAAATTAGATTTTTTACACAGGTATTTCCCAAGTGCTGTAAAACAGAGCAAATAATTTCTAACACATATTATGCGTACTGGAAACACGTCCTTTGGTCAGATGAGATGAAACTATGACTAGAAGAATTATAAAGAAATATAAATAAAACCTGAAGCGGTCAGCAGCAAAACTGGGTCTGGGTCGTCGCTTTGTCTTCCAACACGACAACGACCCAAAACATACGTGGCTCCTGGTGAAGAACGACCTCCAGAAGACCAACGTGAACGTTATTGACTGGCCTGCACAAAGTCCTGACTTAAATCCCATTGAAGTGAAGACCAAGGTCCATGCCAGAAGGCCATCAAATCTGGAGGAGCTTGAGAGATTTGCCAAAGAAGAATGGGCTGGGATTCCTCAGGAGACGAGTCAGAGACTTGTTGAAAACTACAACAAACCACTGCAGGCTGTTGTCCAGCAACAAGGAGACACAACTGACTGTTAGCATCAGGGGGACAATCATGTTGACCCTGGTGCTTTTACGTTTTTGTGGAATAATTTATTTAAATGTGCAAAGTCAAAATAAAACTATGTTCGAAAAAGCTGTGCTAAAAACATCTTGGCTCTGTTTAACAGAACTTGGGAAATACTTTTAAAACAATGACATTTTCGTGGGTGGGGGCTATTAATTTCATCCTCAGCTGTACATGTATGTAGGCAGCATCTGACTTTAATGTATTAAATTAGGAGGTTTAAAAGTTTAGTCAGTGTTTGGCCAAAAGCATCTACATTATAAGATTAAAACTGTGTAAAAAACAGTTTTTTTGTTGTGACTTTTGTTATGATTCATGTCATGATAATAGAAAAGACAATTGTCTGTAAGAATTAGAGGTGCTGATGTTGTGGAGAGGCCCATGGCAGGCTTTGGGATTTTGTGCTCCATTTCACCTGTCATTGCTTAGGGAAGACAAGGAATCTCCCTAATGGTCAGAGCCAGGGGCCCAGGGTAGCGAGAGGGCGGGGGCAATTGTCAAGGGCACATTCTCAGACCTTTAAAATGGGTCTTCAGGTTGGTTAGAGAAGTAGACACTTATTCACTAAGAAAGCACACATAATTAAGTCCAAGCTTCAAAACACCATCCCTGATCAGTCAAGTGCAGCTTTTATTGTTACTACACCTTTAAGTTGTAAAAGATACATCCAGATGAGTCTGGTATTGGCTCTGCTTTAAAAAATCTGATCAGAGTATTTCCAGAATTCTTGATTTACTCAACTTTGACATCTAACTTTGACAAAAAGATGCGTTCAGCAGAATTTTTTCCTGTCTCACCAGGAACAGGGAAAGTTCTGCAGAAGCATTTAGTACCCACCAAAATCATCTAATTACCACCCCATGCAAAATGCATGAAGTATGGATTTCATCTCCTGGTTCTTCACCCATGTCAGTCAATTGGAATACATGTTATTAGCATCACTTCCAGCAGGCTGGGCAGGATGGAGGAGATAATGAGTGCCTGTATCACCAGTGGAAGATCTACTGGCCCAAAATGCAGGGAGACACGGCTGCCAGTGGAGACCCTGTCAGGAAGAGTCCACTGTTTTTGTGATCACGCAGAAGGGGACAGACATTGATTGTGTGCAGCCTGACGCAGAATCACAGCAGACAGGAAAGGTCAGGGTCAAGTGGCGTGAAAGTGAAGAAATGGCTAAGCATCACGCGATGTCCTGAGATGAATGATTCGGCCTGCATGTGTTTTGTCATCATTTGCTGTTAATCACAGCTGGCACGATTTTCTTTGCTCTGATCACAGTGGGTGCTATACAGTGATATTTCCCAACATTTTGTTTACTAATGAAACTTTTTACTAATGACATGCAAAGCTTTGTAATACTTGCTCAGTCATCTAATGTGTTGTACTTATTTAACAGTGTGTTAGATGTTAGGCATATACTATTTAATACTAATATTAATATAAGTATTATTGTTTTATTTTAAATTATTTAAAATTATCAGTATTTTATTGACTTTTGCTGTTGTTCTTTTGTTATAAAATAGTGTCTAACTATATCACCTAGTAGCAGTGGACACAAGATGATTTGGCACAGACTCATTCTGCTTTCTTCAGGTGGATTTGATATTGATACATTTTCAGATGAGATGTTAAATAAAAATATTCTGTACCTTGTGCATATGGTCAGTCAATCCCAAGCTCAGCAGAGTACAGTATTTATCTGAGTAAAACATGCCCCTTTACTTGCTCTGCTCTCTAAAATGCTTTTTTTTAAAAATTTTAAAGCAAGAACCCTTTCATGTGTACACCTTCCAATCTTTCCAGAAAATGAAATGTTCCTATTTTTGTCTGGGAGCCAGAGGGGGAACATGCATCATACACCAGACAACAAGGGTGAGTTATAAGTGACTGAGAACCAAGTACTGAGTCATCACTTGTCACATGCCCTACCTGAACGTCTTCATTTGGCTGTAAGCTGTCAGCCTTACCTTTTCTTGTCAAAAGTTTCTTAATATCACACTCCCCAAACTTATCCTTATGAAAGGCATTATTCTGTTGTTACACGTGTTTCATCTCCTCTTAAGTTCTTGTAAGCATCTATTGATGTGCTGGAGCTGAACACTCTCCTTTTAAATCGTTACCCTCTAAGGTGCTAAATCCAAATCTTTATACTATTGAGCTGAGCCGCCGAGACTTCACCAGGAAAATCAAAGCACTTCCAAGGTCTTCAACAGGAGCTGCTGATGTTCAAGGCTTTTCTAATGCTCCCCGCTAACCTGAATGTAAAAACTGCTAATTTACTCCCATTTTGTGTCTCACTGAAGCAGATGAAACTCACAAACATACAGCTCACACACAGACAAAGCTAACATTACAAGCATTTTTACACATTGTTTCATTATGTCCCCAAGTGCTCCTTTTTCAGCTGAGGGTTCACCGGTTCTTTTCAGCATATTCTCTCTTTTTCTTTGGTTCAGCAGCTCGGAAAAATGCAACATACTCCCACAGACAGTGGGAATTTATTTAGGCTATATAACTAGACCATAGAAGAATATTGAAAATAACTTCCAGCCAGACTAAAATGAGATTTGGCGAAACTGACAAACATATCAAACAAGGCTTATCTCTTTAATGTAGATGGTATACCCCGATGTAGAGAAGAAACATTATCTTTACACCTCCTTTCAGCCTTTAAAGTTCAAAATTATCAATACACTGTTAAGAGTGATGTCATGCCTAAGAGCTGCAATAATTTAGAATTAGCAACCTTTGTACACAAACTAATTAGCAATAGTGAATTTGACCTCTGCATGTAAAATCCTTATTACGTTTGAATCAATGACTTTACGGTTACAAGCCAATTCCTTTCCTCTTGGCCATGAGTTGGCCATGAATTAATTTGTGATAACAATAATTTATTGCAGATTCTGTATTTAGTCTGCGTATAGCTGTCTAACAGATCCAGCCGTCGTACCACATGGGAAATATTCTGAAAGGCTCCATGTTCACAGGATCCATCCAGCGACCCATGTGCCTACTTACACACAAAGCCTTGTCTTGTAGGAGAATGAAATCAGTAGAGTCAAGTCCACTGAAGGTGAGCCACCTTTGCTTTAATTAGATGTGTGAAAGCTAACTGTAATTCCATCCTTGTCAGAGCGCTGTGTATGCCTGTATGAGGAGAGTCCTTCACAGAGGATGATGATGGAGAATAGCTTGCATTAATGAGGTGAAACACAGCAGGCAGGAGCAAGAACACTATCACTTAAAAAGCTAAGATGACTGCTAATATCCATTGCCCGAAGAAAAATGGGATGAGATGACATATTATAATAATGATGCCTAAAAGTGCAAAGTAAGCATTTTACAGTAAAACAAAAGCAATTTGTTCTTAAAGTATGTGCATGAACAAAAGTGTAAGTAAAGTATGATTTTGCTGCTGGGGAAAAAGTTTGCAACTTCATTACACTGCCAATGTGTCAGACGTAATTTCATTCTTTTCAAAGACTGGTAAAAAAAATGTGGTTATAGCAGTTTCTTTTACCCCGAACTGTTTCCTTTCAGCAAGAAAAGTAGATTATTCTTCATTTCATAGGTTTTCAGCATCACTGTCTGTATGTTTTGCCTAGATGCTGGAACCCAAATTGCACATATTATATCAGATCCATGATCTGAATTATGACTTAAATAAAATGTAAATAGAATCAGAATGCAACGATGTGCACATCTCATAAACCCCTATTTTATTCACATCAGAATATAAACAACATCAGAATGAAAAATATTAGCTCATTTTGTATTTGATGACAGCAACACATCTCAAAAAAGTTGGAACAGAGGCACCAAAATGCTGGAAAAGTAAAAGGCACACATCTCATCAACTGGAGGAGCACGTGACAACTAATTTGGTTAATTGGCAACAAGTCAGTACCAAGGTTCACCAATCTGTGACAAACTGTGTCTAAAAATTGTGGAACAATTTCAAAAAAATGTTTCTCAGTGTAAAGTTGTGAATATTTTAAAGATCCCACCATCTACAGAGTATAATATCATCAAAAGATTCAGAGAATTGGGGGGAATCTCTGTGTGTAAGGGACAAGGTCAAAGGTCAAAACTGGAATGCCCATGATCTTCAGGCCCTGAGGCAGCACTGCATTAAATACAGGCATGATTCTCTACTAGAAATCACTGCATGGGCTCACTTACATGAATGTAACACTTCCATAAATCACAGTGAAATTTGTGAAAACAGTCCACCAAGCACAGACACCAGTTAAAGCTGTGTCATGCAAAGAAGAAGCCATATGTAAATATGATCCAGAAACACCGCCATCTTGTCTGGACCAAAGCTCATTTAAAATGGTGTGAGGCAAAATAGAAAATTGTTCTGTGGTCAGATGAATCCCAATTTGAAATTCTTTTTGGAAACCACGGAGGCCGTGTCCTGTGGACTAAAGAGCAGAGGAGCCATCCAGCTTGTTATCAGTGGACAGTTCAAAAGCCTGCATCTCTGATGGTATGGAGTTGCATTAGTGCCTATGGTGTGGGCAGCTTACACATCTGGAAAGACACCATCAATGCTGAAAAGTACATAGAGGTTTTAGAGCAACATATGCTCCATCTAGACAATGTCTCTTTCAGGGAAGACCTTCAAAACAATGCTAAACCACATACTGCATCCATCACAACAGCATGGCTTCACAGGAGAAGAGTCCAGGTGCTGAACTGTCCTGTCTCCAGACATTTACAGACAGTTGTTAAAAGAAGAGGAGATGGAACTGGGGTTGTACATTGAACCCAGTGTGTGTGTGTGTGTGTGTGTGTGTGTGTGTGCGTGCATGTGTAGTTCTCTGTACTTTTTAGATGGTTGCCAGTGAAGGACCCATTTGTTCTCTACAGGAAGCCGAAGCAATGATGATCCTCTAAGATAAAGGCATTCACATCAATATGAGCACCCAGGGAACTGGTGTCCATCACACAGCCACCGTCGAGGACCTCTGCAGGTAGCCGTTGGTTCCATTTGCATTTTGCTGTGATGGCATGTGCACTAACTGAACTCCTTCACAGATTGCTTGTGTGGTGTGTTCACTCAAGTCACATCTATATTATGTTGCAAGCTGTTTCCACCAACATGTTTCAGACTAAAAGAAATGTTGTTGTGTGCAATCTGTTTTTTTTTTCTTCATACATACTGAAACCAGTTTACAAATTAGAGCTTGTACAGCTTTTTTTTTCGGCATTTCACTTTTTGGTGGCTTCATTTATTTTTCATAAATAAATATTTTACCTGCCAAATTCATAATCAGAAAACTGTGAAGTCCATTTAGGTAAGACAAGATTAGATTTGATGTTATTAATCCCACACCAGGGAAATTCACTTGTTACAGCATTATAAGGGCCAGAGGGAAAGTAAAAATTTCTTATCCAAACAATGTCAAAGTCAAATCATTGTACACACTGGTTTGTTAACAAAGAACAGTTACTGCAAGTTTGTGATTTACTACCATGGTTGCTGCAGTAACAAATCAAGGGCTCGTTTAATGATACATCTGTCACATTTCTATCAATATCGCTCGCATTTCTCATCCAAACATTACCAAAGTAGGCTCTGCCCACTCTGGTACCCTTACGATAAACAGCCAGAACAAATGGACAGACATTCATTGAATTAGTAGATACAGTGAGGGAAAATAATGTATGACACAGATGCACAATCACAAGGATATGCAGAATAGTGCAAACATACAGGTGAGCGTTTTGACAGTGTTAAGGAGCAGTGTCTCTAGTGTTCTACACAGTGCTGGTGTTAAAGAGTATAATATTATAATAGTGATAATATTAACTCTGCTCCAGACCTTCAACACCTCTTACAATTCTTCAAAACCTGCAGCTGTCAACAGTCCTCGTGAGCGCAGAGATTCAGGCCTGTCCAGTTCCATTAACTTTACCCGCTGCCTCCACAGGTGTCTGTGGCCCTGCACTTCTGCAGTGATGGAGCCATCATAACACATGACAGCTCAGAGTGGAAGAGTGGCAGCACCCAGTTACATTACAGTGTAGGCCTCTGGGCACAGAGATAAGATGGATACTCAGGTCATCCACGATGCCAGGATTGACTCTCCTAGTGTATGGAAGAACATTGTGTTGGCATGTGACCCCCACTGGGTCCTTTCATACAGGGGTCAGGATTTTGACAAAGAGAAAAGAGAAAAAGGAGAGACCATAGGGGGTTTGTAGAAAAAAGAGAGAATGAGTGAGACCTGGCAGTGGTTACGTTGATTTGTTGGGTACTGCGGCCCCTGCTGTTGCCTTCTCCCTGGTGTTGCTCACAAAAGTGTTCCGCCAAAAACCCCCTTGTCGCCATGGCACCCCAGGCTTCGGCATGACTGACACCCTGTCATATTATCTTATGACAGCCCTGGTGGAGAGAGAGCACTGAGAAGTGATACTGGAAAGTGGCTGGGGACTTGCACACAGACATGGCGAGACATACACGAAAGCACACAAACGCGCACATGCCTGCACAAATGAATGCATGCGTACACATATACAGGAGACACAAGCCCCAAAGACACCCTGAGGAGCTCAACAAACATCGGTGCTTGTGCACACTCATGCTCTAAAGGCAGAATTTACCAAACACTAGGGAAGGTTCACGGAGGGACACAGATGTTTTACACAATAGTATACATTGTACGCCAGATATGTGATATTTTAGGCAGCAGGGTGTATGGAACAGTCCACTGATTCCTATATTGAGATGTACATCAGCTTCTATGGCTGCTGTTAACTCTGGGAATTTTTAATGGCATCCTTGTACCCAAGCGATGCTTGATTGTAGCACCAAAATACCTTCGTCTCACATGTCAAGGAGCTGTGTAAATCATCTAAGAAGCCTAAAAATAGATACAAGTCTGGCAAAGACTTTTATCTGGAGAGTTGAAATGTTAAGTTCATCTTTGTTCTTAAGACGAGGCAAGGCCCTGTGAAAGACACTGACAAAGAACAACAATAAAAAAAACAAATTCAAAGTAGAATTCTATTAACATTAATGCTGAGTTCTGATATATTGTGGCCATACTAATAATAGGAGTGAACAATAGATGATCTGCCACCCAAAAAAATTCCCTTTACCACCTCCATTCAATTAGCCCCTTTAGGTAAAGTTAAACCCAGGGGAATTCACCGTCATCTTATCTAAATAAAGTCATAGCTCTTCTTTTTGGTTCTTAAAAAAGACTTTAGTATTCCAAGCAGAGACGGCAGTGGCAAGATGCCGATAAGGATACAGGTACTTGTGTGTGTGACACACAATTGATAGGAGAACAATATTCTCTTCAGTATTTTAGACACATAATAGTGTGGTTCCTCTGTGCTTTGAAATGTATTGTCTCTGCAAACATAGTACACGCTAAATTTATAGAGAACCAATTAAATTAACATGCTTGGTTTCTTTAATTGCCATTAAAAATTGCAATTGGATTTAATTTAATATGTAAAAATAAGTAAAAAGTTGTTTATTCCACCTTCAATATGTCTTTCTAATTTTTTCATAACTTCACACAACCTTGACATTCTGTTGACATCATTCGCCACACTGCTACTAAAATCGACATTACATTAAAGCTGTAGTGCATAACTTATAAATTGTGTGTTACATTCATAGTATTGTCAAATTAGTTCTCACAATGCTGATTATGCTAATCAGCTCCACACAACTTTGTGTTTCTGGGTGGTGTTTAGATCTCGTGTCACTGGGTGACTTTCCTGTGCTTCAAAATGACTTTATCTAACACTTGTTTACATTCAGTTCTTGGCAAAATCTTCTCAAACACTTATTCGCCGTGAAAACTGACAGAGTGACTGAATTACACTAAACATATGATATGATACAGGCTTCAAACACTGATGTTTTCTGGTCTCTAAACAGAACAGACAACAGTAGACTTTTTCTGTAAATGGGACTACACGGGGACATTGAAACAGCAGGCCACCAATGTTTGTATGAACCTTTTTTAAGTGCCAAGTCAGAGTAGGGATGCCAGCAAGGCTGGTGGGGATGATGGGTGTCAGACCACAGCATGTTTCAAAGCCCATCTGACAGCTGGATGACACTGAACTGGGAAACTGGGAATAAAGCAGAATCATCATGTTGAGCTCCTCTTTTTCCTTTAAGTGAATTACAGTTTCATTCCCACGGAATGTCACACAGAATGTTGAACAGTTCACCATTGTATGGTAATGATAACTAGTTATCACACCAGTCGTGGGGGGGGGGGGGGGGGTGGGGGGGGGGGGGGGGGGGGGGGGGGGGGGGTTAGTGGACATTGATCTTTGGCAGGTGTATTGAGCGCAGTCAGGCCAATAGATAGTCCCTATTAGCATGTGAGGCCCACTTTAAGGGTGATATTCATCCACCTCCATCTCTCAGTCAAAGAGGTGGAGGTTATTCTGTCGTGCCCCCCCCCCCCCTCCCCCCCCCCCAACTCCCTATTGCCCTTCTCTCCATTTCCTACCCCCTTCTCTATTCCCTCTTTTCCCCTCTGGAGGCCTGCATTAAACATAAAGACCCTGCATGGATGAGTGAGTCAACAAATTACCACAGCCAATAAAAAGAAAAAGTGATCAGCCCTTCTGTGTGCCACCAGTCTCTTGCTTTCTCTCTCCTTCCTTTTTTCACACTTCCTTTCTTATCTTTAACCCCCCCCCCCCCGCGCTGCCCCCGTATCTTTCCCCCCCCCCCCCCTTACCTTACTGTCCCCCCATTAGTTTATTGCCCCAAGCTTTTAAATAAACATGATCTTAGCCTAAGCTTCTGCTTATTGCATTTAGATGGAGTAACCCTGCTCATGCTTGACTGGTTGTGTCCATCAACTCAGGGGAGCCTGACTTGCTGCAAAATCCCAGCTAATACACATGAAACTGCTACAGCTGTTGCTCTAACCTTTGAGTGTCTCCTAAGGAGCACAGTGATATTTGCACTTAATAAAATTATGCCTACCAGGAGAATATGCCGCTGACATTTGCCATTTATCAAGTTGAGGTGGCAGTGTGGCTTTGTGGGTCATTAGTGTTCAGAACAGTCAAGAACTGTTTAGCCTGCAGTTGTCAGTTGCTTTACACGGAGCAATATTTTTAAGATCATATGCAACTGCCACTCTACATTAAAGGAGCATTTTCACCACCGTTCTTGGATAATGATCCTCTTTCTTTTCTCCGTCTTATGCACAGCATGAAGGAAATAATTCCATCATTGTGTGAGGCATTTCGTAAATGTCAACATAAACCTTGGCCTGAGAAGCAGTTATTTTGTCATATCTTTCCTAAGGTGATCTGACATCACGTCACGGATGAGGAGAAAAGTTCGAGAGATTTTGAAAATTTAAGAATCAATATGAACATGAGAATTAAGGGCCCAGTTATCAACTTCAGCCCATGCAACATGCAAGACTTTGCACATGTTGCGTCCTTTATAAAGTGAAAAGTGGTCATGCTGTGATGGTATGGCTCCTCCTGTTGTTGCAGGACAAGGGAAAAAAGTAGAACATTAGTTTTTAAAAAAAGAACAGTCCCCGGTGATAGCAGCGTTTGGTGTACATGCCAAACTGAATATATAATATCTTCTTCACAATGTTTAACATAACGTTAGCTTCAGCTGTTCATCTTTTTCCTCTGTTCAAAAATGTTCTCTGAAATGGCAGCGCTCATTTTCAATCCATCTTTCACCGAGAACTGAACGTACAGAAGCGATGAAGAGAGCAAAGGTGACTCACTCTGTGTAAGTGCCAATAATAGCTGTGATGAATTACATCCTGCAGTGTGTGCCGTTATGCTCACTTGATGGAGACATTGTCGTAATTACGATGAATTTAGTTTTCTTTTAGACATAAAGTATATAAGAGGGTTTTAAGTGGTCTGCGCTTGTATTATTGTGTTCTGAAGTGCATCTTTATTCTAAAATTATATTTCAAGTCTTTGTCATTGACAGAAACAACAAGATGCAGCTGGAAAGCGTAAGAGACATTGTGATGATTTTGATGTTTTATTCCCAAGGAAAAAAGGATACATGAGTAATCTCTTTTACAGCTCCTAAAATTTCCAGTACAAGTTCTTTCCTAACTTTAAATAATTATGTCTAAATAAGCACCATCAACAAAGTTGAAGTACCATAGACCTTATATAAAAAGTGGGCCTAAAAAGCCCAATAAGAAGTGTAAATATATTAAGTAGCCACAAGGAAGGAACTGTGCTGGTTGCAAAGATAAGTCACTTTGAATGAAAATCCATGAGTCAATATTTACCTGAAGAGTTAATGGAACTCAATGGCACATGATGATCATTTTGTAAATGAACTCCCATTTAGAGGAAAATAGATGATAAGGTATGGCACCTATGTGTGGACACCAATGTCTAACAGGTGACGTGACGCACCTGAACATCCAGTTGCAAAACGAAAACATGGTGCCAGGCAAAATATGATTCTGGGGGCTTAAAAAAGGGAACTCAGATTCTTACGGTTTTTAAGAACCAGTTACCACTTGGTGAAAATCAAGAATTTTATTAAATCTTCTTCTTAATTGCATGCAGATTAGTCTACATTCAGTATGTTGACTGATAATGAGTGAATTCTACAGTATTTTCTGTGTAAGAGCTGATCTAAGCTCAGAAAACCAGACAGCAGTTATGAAACAGGTCAGTAACTGTGATATTGTGGATTTGTATTTTGTCAGCATCGTAGTTCTCTTCACCTTTTGTGCTTTGTGGAAAAACAAAACAACAAATACTGTTAATTCTAATCCGTCAACTTTTCACCTTTTTGATTCTGCTGGGTTTTGAGTCACATTTCTGTGTTCGCATGTAAAAACCCCCACTGCTAGGGGGAGAAGTAATTTCCGTAGTTCATATAAGGGTGTTGTTGTCGGGCCAAAAATGGCAGTATCATGCTGTGGGTATGCTTCAGTCCAACAGGCCTTGAAAAGCTTACTGAGTTTCCTTTGTCATCATAAGGCACTGAAATCTCACTAACTAGATGTTGGAGCTTCCACAAACAGATGTATATGATTTTATTTTTAATTTATTTGACATTGAATTAAATAAAGCAGTCTCAGAGAGGATGTTAATTATATTTGCTCTGGATCATTAATGAGACTACTTTTGCCAGTGGAAACTATTGTAAAGAAACCACACGCAACAGTCTGCCCACTTGCAACATACATGCACGTGGCATCAAAATGCTGCACTTGTGTGTGTACTTGAAAGCACAGAGATGATCAGATGTGGAGGCAGCCTGAACTCCAGGATGCCTCCGCCGCTCTCAACCAGAGACAGATGCCAGTGTCTGTGCTCCACTGAGTCTGGATCCCTTGGCCTCCATTACTTCTTACCGACCGCCATCAGTCATTTGTAAAATGCACTAAGTTAGGAGGCCTGCACACCATTCGAATAATCCTAGAGTTCTGTTGTGGACATGGTGAGGCACACACCAGGCAGGACGGAAACTAACTTCATCCTCAATGATTTGGCCAAGTGCTACAAATTACTTGATGGTACACTTACTTGCTTTTTTTATTTTGTTTTACAACCGTTTCCAGTGTAAGGATGGAAGCTAACGTGCACATGCAGTGTAGAAAATGCTGGTTACTGTATCAACCATAAAACCTGGGGTAATTCAATATGTTTGAATAGTAGAAGGAATGTATCCTAAATATTCTTCTGACCAGAAATGTTGGTGTTCCTGTTTGCCTCCAAGTTATTTCCCCAGTGTGAAATTAATTGCTGTGAAGCTGCCATGCCAAATATCAAAATCTTAGTTTCAATTCAGATCTGCGCTGTCTTAAAAATCAGAGCTGTGCCAAACCGAGCAGAAAACAATCTGTAACATCACACAATCCATGAAGGACACTGATTTTCACTTTGATACTATTTGATGTTGGATTTTGTTTGTTTTCTTTTGAACATGCATGCACATCTGTGCATGTGTGTGTGTTGTGTGTGTGTGTGTGTGTGTGTGTGTGTGCACGTTACCTCTTGCACGAGTTTTAACATTTGGAAACTGAAAAATAGAGAGTGACAGCAGAGCAGGGGGAGGTTACATTTGGAAAACAAAGTATATGACAACAGTGTTCTCTTTTGATATCATGATTGGCAATCTCCAAATGTACCCAAACAAAGAGGAAGAAAAGGAGAACAATAAAGGAAAAGAAAAATTGAAATTGTCAGTCTAGTACCTGAGTTGTCACAAAGTATCCCATTCTGCAGCCGGTGGGGGTTTCTGTCAGTCGACAGCAGCTTTTTATAATTCTGCGCCTCTGTCATCACCATTTCATTCCTCTATACATCCCCAGGCCTGGAGCTTGAAATTAGTAGGTTGTGGGTGGGAGGAGAAGGCAGTTTAAAAATACAGTACATATATTAAAATCATATCTGTGAAGGGGAGGAAAAGGTCAGCAAGTGGGGAGTGACTGAAAGTAAAGAGTGTCTTTGATCTCAGAAGAATAAGAAGCAACACACGAGTCGTTCTTTTGTGTGAATGTGCAGCGTTAGTGTTAGTGCCCAGCGCAGATGGAGTCCGAGCACCACACTCTTTCAGCTTGAACCACTGTAACGTATAGTGCTTTACTGCAACTGGTTTGTTTACTCTAAGCAGAAAGACTGTCACTCTTCTCAGACTTGAGTAGAAACACAAATCCCAAACAGTGAGGTACAGTATGTATCGGTCCATTGTATTCAGACTTTTAAGTATGGAAAAAATAATCCAGATTTTTCTTTCAGGATAACGTCCCTTCACAATGTTGCTCTTTTTATTGTAAGTACTGCACATTTCAGTGGTATTTTCTGAATAAGACTGCTGTCTGAATACTTTTCCTCCTCTTAATGTCACATCCATTTTCTGCCCCTGTGCTCACAAACACCATATTCATGCACAATTAGACATAATAGCGGAGTTAAAAACACAAAATTATAAGGTAATGTCTCACCAAAGGCTACAGTCACATTAAGAAATGCTCTCCCAGTGATTTGTGGGATTGCTCGCACCCCTAAAACAAAATAGCTTGAGCACAGCGCCCTCTGCAGCTAGGCATTGTTTCCTGCTAATGAAATGGTCAGTGCTCAGACTTAAGCAGACAGAGGTTCCCATTGTTACCCTTTCTCTGCAATTACAAGCCTTTCTACTTTGATTGGTGGGTGAATGAATTGGTTTGAGCCTGTATGATTTCTTTCTGAATTTGCCACTCATACACTAATCTTGGCTTGAGATCAGACAAAGCCTGTCTCCCAGTAATTAAAGACACCAAAGCGAGGTGTAGAACTGGGGAACAAGAACACCACAGCCAGATGAATAGGACTGATTAGGTCTTTAGTGTAAATGTGGTTTTCTGGCTCAAAGACAAAGTGCAGCCTCTCACTCGGTGCTCACTGTTCAGTGGGGTGGCAATTGACTGCGGCTGATGAGGTACACGAGGTAAAGGCCTAGAAAAAGACTTCCTGCACTCATCATATTTACAAAAGAGCAGCAGCAGCCAAAATCTAAATTTAAGAAGTACATTTCAAGCATGAAACAGGCTTTGGAATAAAACTTTTGTGGTGGAAATAGAAGATTTTTGTTCTAATTAGACAGAAAAGATCCCGTCTCAGGTCAGATGTGGAGATTATGAAGCACAGGGAACAACTGTTGAAATGACAGCCTTGAAATTTCTGAGACTGAACCTGAATTTGAGTTTAAACAGCAGGAAAAAGAGCTTAGGAAGTGACACGTAGCTAAAAATCTTTTTATTAAACAAGATAGCAAAGTGAGAGGGACTTGCTGCAGGAGATTGAAAAACAATGGTGTCAAAGAATCACATATCTTTGTGAGTGAGCTGTGTGACAGCTGTGGTCAGGTCAAGGTCAGTGTACGTGGAGCAGTGGATGTTCGCCAGCTGACTGAGCGGAAAATTAGAGTTTCCTTCTCTTTTCACTGAAACTGGAATGGATTTTAATCAACACATTATGCCAGTTGTTAATTGCTTTTGCTGCCTGCTGCTAAAATAATTTGCTACTTTTTTATTGTAGTAGTAGCCATCTGTTTCAAAACACAGGGACAGAATCGGGCTCAGACCTGGGGTGAAATATATGCAGCTAATTTGCACGGCCACCACCTAATTTATGAGGCTAAGAATGTGTGCGAGAGAAAGTAGAGAGTCTCACCGACAACCACCGAACATGAAGAGCACAAGGGGAACACAACAAGAAGGTGCAAAAACTGTTTGACTGTCTACTCCCAACCACAAAAGATGAGTCAATACTGTAGAGAAGCACAAGCCAGATCATCCCATGCATCTTTTGAAACAGGTGCAATGTCTACCTTTAAAAACAATGGCTTCCTTCTGTCTCCCTTACTTTAACTGCTCAAGGGTGCTGACACATTCAATAATGTCTAGAGGACACAATCGGCTCGAGGAGCTGAGCAAGAGAAAGCTTTTACCCTCCTTCACCTCATATTTACTCTAACCAGTCTTAATGTTGAGGCCCAAATCAATGCATGAAAACAGTTAAACTTGTCATCCCTCTCACACCTTTACAGTTTGTACGGTTGCATCGACAACAGAGACAGCAAAATTCAAATTAATTTAAAGACAGTATATTTTTTTCCAAAGTATTTACACATTTATCTAATTTCTGGTTCATATACATAGTCATCACCTTCCATCTACCTGATGCCTGAGAACTATGATAAAAGTCACACTTTATGAACAAAGTACAGTTAGTTAGAAGTTAACTTTGCAGCAACCCATCCTCCAGTACTACAGTGCATTAGTTGTGCAGAGAGAGCCATCAACTGCACTATGTGTGTGTGTCTAGATGCCATGCATGCAGCATTTAATGTTTCCTGTACCTTGAACGTGTGTAGTGCTCTGCACAAACACAAGTATTTTCTTGTCTGTGCGATGCTACGGCTGTTGCCGGGGTTTGAAAGTGACATCTCAACAGGAGGGGACGAAGCCATCATGTACTTTAATTACAGGTAATCTTGACTCACAGACACTTTTCCACTCCCTCTGCTCTTAGGAACTTTCCTCCTCAATTACCAAAGTGGCTCAATTAGGCCCCGAATAAGCAGTGGACATGCATAAGGATGAGATGGGCAAATTACAATCGAGAGGGTAAAAACAACGGGCACCATAATGCCCAGTGTGATGCAGAGGCAATTAAAAGACAAAAAAGTGTTCTACCACACAGGGTGAAAATGAGAAAAAAGAGAAAAAAGCTCTTTGATGCACTAGTTCTGAGCTAAGTGGACCTTAAGAGGCAATAGCTGAGGAGAAGAAAGCGCGAAGAAAGATAAATTAACGACACTTGATTGGCAAGAGGGCTGATGTCACACTGTTTCCCTACAGGACCATATGTTGGGGGGGGAGCACTCAGTCATCGAGGGGCAGGAATGTGTGAGTAAGTCATGATTTCTATAGAGTCAGTAGGTGTCCCACCAGCAGCACATTCTCTGCACTCGCTCTCAGCTTTCCTCAGCATTCATCATCCAGAAAATCTCATACGCACTCCATCAACTGTGAAACTTACTGAGCTTTTGAAAGGACAAATGAAGACCCTGTCTCTTTTTAATGGGCTAATTCTGTGTCCAACAAGGGCCCTTGTTAAGGGAAAATGCTTTAGCTACAACATGGACGTGTACAAACTCTAACTTATCAAGTAACCAGTGGGGAATACAGTATTATAATGACCGTACAGTAAAAGTATTTCTCGGTCGCTTTATTGGAAAACTAAGGAAACATATATGCAGTTTTAAAGTAACATTTTCCTGAAATAAACTTGAACTTGAACAATAACACGACCTTGGCTCTATAAAACTGGAGTGGGACCCTAATTAATGTTATTAGTAAAACCTGTGTTTGTCATTGACAGTTTGCTAAAATAACAGACCGACTTTCCGAATTGACCTAAAACTTTTGCACAGGAACATCAAGGAGCAGGAGGTAAAAAAGCGCAACGGTTATTCACACACATATTTGCGTTTGTGTGTGAGCTGAACTTACAGTGTGTGTCTTTTGAAATGGAGTACATTTCATACAGTGAACGGCAAACTCATGCTGACCTGGATGGCAGGTTGGAAACTGAGCTCATCTAGTTCCAGACTAAGCTGCACGTAGGAGCTGACAGGTCTATCATCAGTGGTCATTGCTGTGGAAATGGAAAAAGTACTGGGCACCAGGGTCAGTAATGACTCAATAGGATGGTCTGTTTAAGAAAAAAAATAAGTAGAATATAAAGCATTACACTAGACCAGACAAACAGCCCAGGAAGTGAGTCACGTCTCCTCCTAGTTGCATTGTGGACAATGCTAAGAGAATAAAGTTTGGACCCCATAGAAAGAAAAGTGGTGAGCTGCTTACCAGGGTAGCTCAGCATGTATCCAGGAGAGGGCAGTGTTCTGATCTGAGTGGATGTTTACATGGAGAATCATCTGTCCACTCTGGGTTTCCCTTCACTTATACGTTTCCAGCAGACGGGATTGAATCACTGGGTAAAAACATCACGAAATGTCTAAGGTACTGTATGATTTATAAGGGAATTAATGCAATGGCCAAAATAGGCAGGGAAAGGAGCTGAAAACAGACAAATCCAGGCAAGAAAATACTTTTTCCACACATATTTAAGATTTTAAAACCTTATAATTTTCTTAAATATACTGTTATTTAAAAAGAAGTTCTCCACAATTAAAAAAAAAAATATTTATATTTCTAAATGGGTTTTCCACCTAGATAAAATACTATTTATTGTCAGTGAAATAATGAAATTAAGTAGTGCAATAAAACATACAAGTAAAGTGCCTTAGGAATATTAGTAATATAGTAATATAGTAATTATAGAAAGGGGTGACACCTGACCAACATAAGCAGAATGTATCATGTCAGGAAGCCCAGCCAAACCATCTCATGAGCTTTAAAGGAACAAATTTTCATAAACAAAACAATAACACCATATTTGTGGCAAATGCTCCGATCTATTATATATATTAGATTCTCTTAGTCCAAGTCACCTCTGAGAAAAAATGTTTTTACCACGTAGTCATCTAATGTCAAGGAAATGAACTCCGACAATTATTTTGCTCATAAATGCCTGAGCAACTCAGGCCTTTATTAGAATAATTTAATACTTCATAAATAAATTATAATCATTTATAAAATCTATCATAATCAACTCCACACAAATACATTAGATCATCAATTTAGACTGGCATCTCTCATAAAAACACAATTTAAAAAAATAAGATGAATAAAGTGAGCAAAGATACTGTAAGATGAGATACTATATATTTACTTTTGTAAATACATTCACAGTCATAGATCTAAAAGTTGTTTTAATTAAAAGTTGGTAGCTTGTTCTACCAATGAGTCCTGTTTGAAAATTGGAATTTATATTAAGTAAGAAAATCAATTAGTACTTTAAAACCAGAGGAGACATAATCAAAAACATGGACTAAAACAGAGACGAAGCTTTGACCTGAAAGGACATCACAAATAACAGAAGCTGCATCAGCGTTATAGGTTTCAGAACAACGAAAACAAACACCAGAACAATAGAAGACACATAAGCAGCAGCTTCCCTTCCCGTCATGTCTGCTGTAACCTGCACAGAAAACCTTAGCAGCCACAACGCTGGAAAATAAAAAGTAATACCTATCCCAGAGATTTGAAGTCATCGCCGCATGTCAAAAGGGCAGCGGCAACAATTGTCTCATAGAAGTCAGAAAGGACAGAGAAGGCCTTATTTTCAGAAGGGAAAATGAAACGACCCGCACCAGCCAGCAGGACGCGTCTCTAAATGTCAATGAGATCATCACCACTCTCGTCGCTCTCCACAGTCAGCTGACGGGTCCACCACTTCTTCACCTCTGACCCTGAAGAAGCCTCATCGTTGACCGGGTTCATCTTACACACTATGGACTTGACACTTGTGCGACCTGACACACACACACAGAAGATTGTGTCTCAATATTATATGAAACAGTATTCTATCAAATACCTTGGAATGATCTTGTGGAATCAAAACAGGGATTCACTTGGTTCTTTGGTGTCATTAACTGCATATGAAAAGGAAAATGTTTGGCTATGTAAACATTTCAATTCTAGACAATATTGATCACTGCCTTAGAAATAAATGCCCAATATTTAAATCATTGCATGCAGCATACTGCTTTTAAACTGTTTAATTCTCAAGCCATTCTACTGTGATTTAAAAAAAAAAAAACATTTTAAAATGATTTTTAAGTGTCTATTATTTCAGCTACTGTGTTATAAGTGGGATTTCCATATAAGCCTGTATTGATTTCAACCACACCCTCACCAAAACTTTGTTTTACTTGATATTTCAACTTATGTTGCTTGTCTCTACAATAATAATAATAATTAATAATAATACATTATATACACAGTATATGTAGTGTTTTTAAAGGGCTCTCAAAAATGCTTTGTGTGTGAAATAAAAAATATAGATATACTGCATACAGTATACATAAACATTTTCGCCCTCACTTTTTCAGCTCTGCATCAACAGGGCCTTTGTGTTTCAGACTGTCAACAACAGCCTGTTTTTTACTTCGTGCTGTGACTTTTCTTTTGAATTACAAGGTCACATATACAGTATGTGGGTTTTCCATATGTACATACATATTGGAGGAAAGCTTTGTTCCAACTCGCTTTGACAGAACGCCCTCGCAGTACTTCAGAACTTGCAATACGCTGCACACACGTAAGCGTACACACCTGCAGGGAGCCGCCACTGTCCCAGCTTCCTCTGTGGTCTCCCCAGGTCTGAAGAGTCCTGCCTGTAGCCTCCTCTGTCTGACAATGTGGGGCTCAGTAACTGCTGGAGACCACTCATCTAAACAAAGAGGAGACATTCTTTGTTTCACCATTGCAAGCGCACACCTGCGGATTATATGATGTGCTTGCTATATATCAAGCTGTGACCATGTGCGGGTGTGTGGGGCTTTACCTCAGGCTGTGAAGGGTTGTCTGGGTTGTTAGTATTGTGGTCTTCACTTGGCACGGTGGTCTCTATGCTGGGGGGGTGGAGAAAGTGGCTCAACTCCTGCTGCTGACTCTCTCTCAAGCTGAGGATGATGCTACACGACTGCTGCTGCTTCTGTAAGCGCACAGAGACATGAGTGGTCAGTGTCAAGACAATATGCAAGTGTATTTCTGGGTGTGTGTGTGTGTGCGGGTTGGGGGGACGAACCGCCCGGATGCGTTTGAGGCATTTCTTGAGCCACATGCGAATGGTCTGCTTGGCAACCTCTTCTTCAATGGTGTACTCCAGCTGTTCCCTGGCCAACAGCTCCTCCAGCTGGAGAGACTTTCTTATGTCCACTGAGCGATATGACAGCATGCTGCATAAACACACGCACAAACGGGGAGCCCCACACGCCAGCAGCCAAGAGACGGAAACATCTGTTACAATTTCTGCTTCACAGGACGTATGAAACAAAGTTGTGTAACACTCCTTCTCGTCACCTGAGCACATCGTGGAAGGTCACATCTCCTCCATTGTGAAGTCGCTCCATCTCGTAGCACATGTGTTTAAACAGCAGCTTGTCTTTGTCCAGGTCCACCTCCAGTCTGCCTCTGAGCAGACGAAGCAGGAACTTTACCCTGGACGTCGGAATCACGCCCTGGAGGGAAGAGTTGCAGCAGTCACAAGGCTGAGAGCATTTACAGTCTTTAAAGTCTCATCTACAGATGAGAGCGATGATTAAATCTTTATATTTTACAGCTCAGTTCTGAAGAGAAAAATATTAGCAGCTGTTTTTGTATTCTCAAGGCAGTTTTTTTGGTGTCAATTCATTTCCAGCAGTTTTCTGAATCCTCTTACTGTCCCATCTATCAGCCTGATACTCCAAATTGAAGAAAACAAGTAACACCCTTGTCTCCCAATATTTTAATGGCATCTCATTATTCGTTATTGCCATGCAGAATCAGCTGTCTTTTGCCACTACTTATAGTCAGTCAGTCTTTATTCTACTTAATTTACTTCTAATTCTTTTAACAGTCGGTAATTTTAAGCTCAAGAGTATAAAACTCTCTAATTGTGCTTAAATGGAACAAAACAGAGGCAAATATGACTGCGTTGTGTCCATACCAACAGTATACTGCCTTCATGTTTCATATAGTACACTGGCCCCATTTTGTTCTATATGTTATAATTGCACATTCTTGTAAAAAGAATTAAAAATATATATATATATCTTAAAGCCACCACAGATAAATAGGAGGAGGTCTACATTTTTAATTCATCACCCACTGTTCTAATTACTTCCTCTCCTATTATTCAATGCCAAACTCCATTCCCTTCAGCCCATCTCATTAGCTTTTGAGCAGATTTTATTTTCTCTATATTATCCATTGCTCGTGGCCATATGATCATCATCATCACCATCTCCCCTCCGCTGTGTCCTCTTCCTCTTTCCCTATCACTAATTTCTCACCTCCCGTTTGTCATCCACCATGTTCCAGATGATTTGAAAGTGCCTCAGGTCATTATAGCTCAGCAGCTGGTCCTCCTCGGTGGAGTAGAACAGGGAGAAGTTCTCCACAATGATGGCTGCAGTAAGAGAAAGTGAGATTAATACTCAAATATGGAATAACATATGCCATTATTTAAATAATTAGTAAAAGCCCATTGCATCATGTGCATGGATCTTTACTTTATGACAGTGAATGTTTCTGACAGGGAAAAGTAAGTCTTAACTTGTTGAGATTACAGCCCTTTCAATAGTGAATGGTACAGATAAAATCCATAGATCGCTAAGGAAGACATGGATTTAACTAAAAACTCATTTTGATTCTACTCATAATCCTGAGTATGTGGAATTAAGGAGACACGACACTTTCCTGATGTAAAGTTCTGATCTTTCACTACTGAAGCTGATCTTAACTGAACTCTTCTCACTGATGGCACACCTTGGCGTCTTTTTGGAGAGATGCCTTGTGTGCTTCTCGAATTCTGCAGTTTTTCATGACATAAAACATAAAATCAAAAAGCTGTAAGCTCTTCACATAAGCACATATTGGCCCAGTTTCCATTGTCACCAGTTGGTAGGGGTACCAAAATAATTAATTCCCCAAAATCAAGTCTTTATAAATACTAACGTTTCTGTACAAAAAAAGAAGTCCCCATGATGTGTCTTTGTGCACAGTTTTTTTTTCAACAATGTGACACACTTACCTACAAGTAGGTTGAGCATGATGTAAGCTATAATGACATAGAAAGAGCAGAAGTATATAAGAGCGCCAGCATAGTTGCCACAGTCAGTCTCCCAGTATCGATGTTTATCCGGGGTGCAGAATGGTGCTTGTACCTGGAAATGAAAAAAATAAAACAAATATACTTGACATAAATGAATTGAGCATTAAAGCATTTTTATTGTGCCTGAAATGTGACATAAAACTGTGGAATCAACCCTAAGTACTGTTTTTCTTTTTTTATTTTTCATTGTTTATTGATAGCTTAACTATTACTTATCATTGGAGGGGTTTCAGTGTAAACTGCTGACAGTGAGGTCTGTGAAGTTTCCTAAACTATTTAAACAACTGAGAGTAACAGTTAATCTTGCTGTGTGCACCACAAACAAAAATCTATTTCACCTCCATTGTATTCAGCGGAAGCAGAAAATTGAGGTGAAGCAACCCTTCCAACACAAAATATAAAACAAATAATGTACAGTATTTTGCCAAATTTGCAATGTTCCCTTGTCTGTGGGAGTAAGTGCTGGACCTGCAGCCCATCTTACCATGCAATCATGCATGATTTTATTCCAATCTTCCCCTGTCACAATTCGAAAGAGCACGGTGATAGCCTTGCCCGCTGTGGAGAAGTTGGCATGCCTGTGGGGGAAATGCACATTTACAAACTCTCCCGAGATGTATTTCAATCTGGGCCGTTCCACACAACCTGCAGAGCTCATCAACGAAAACAAACAGCGTCGTGAAGAAAGTGCCGTCCCTACCGGTTGATGTTCTCTCCATACTTGACAGTTCCGAACAGAACGACACCAGCGAATGCGTAGCAGAGGAGGAGGAGAAACATGCCTACGATGATGAAGAAGCTCTTGTACATGCTGACGACCACAGTCAGCAACAGCATTTTCAGAGTCACCTTGATATGTCAAACATAAAGGCAAAAAGCATATTCAGAATCATGCATGTACTTCATCAGGAAAACATGTTTTTAAGCACAAAACATACTTACATGCTTCCCACAAATTGTGAAGAATCTGAAGACAATCACACATGTGCCCATCATGTAGGTGTATGCATTCTGTTGGAGAAAAAAAACAATACAGATATTTATATTTGCTAAACATGGATATTAAAAAAACAAAAACAAACCCAACTTCCTCAATATTTATTTTTTTCTTACCAGAAGAGAAAAGTGCAGGACTATCCAGATGACACCCAGTGATGTGACCAGCAGGTCATAGCGATTACGTCTACTCTGCCAATAACCCGCTGGAGACATGGCTATGAGCTTCATGGTCACCTGACATCATCAACATGACATCATAAATCAATCAGTGTGACATGACAAAGGACATAATGCTTGGAGGTAAACACCCTAACCATCAGAAATGTCTTTACAAATAGTCTGGAGATGTTCTTTTTAGATGATACCTATAATTAATTTTAACTGACTACTTTTGATGTACTAGAGCACGGCCAAAAGCTGTCACAATTTAAGGTAAAGATTTAATGCAGTTTACTGCCACAGAGGACTGACAGGACCAGGTAATAGATGAAAGCTGAAATGACCAATAAAGTGTACGATCCTCAACCTTACTGTTTTTGATGCAATGAATATGACACACACACACAACCTTAAGGTTTCAGTGCTTTTATGTTAAAGTCAAATAATCTGAAGTGCATTCATTTTGCAAATTGTCACTAAAATGCCTAAGATAGTAACAGTAGATGGGCCTTTAGACAACACAAAGACAGCATGTTCAGATATCACTTTCATAATAAAACCACATTGTCAGTGCTATTGATATTTTTGGCAAAGTTTTTATCCAAGCAAAATGTTGAAGGAGACAAAAAAAATGCTGTGAGTCAATATCAACAAACACAATAATATGACAAGACACTTTAAATAACTTACAAGTAAGTACAGACTCACCTCCAGGACAAATATAAAGGTGAAGACTACTGACATGGTGGCGAGGGGAAATGTTACTTGATCATCTACATCCCACTAGAAAAGAGAGAGTCACAGAAATGCAAATGCGTGATTCCTTTGCCACCTTAATATGAAATTAACATTCATTACACTGTAGGTAAAATAAAATATGAAGCAGACATACAGTAACTGAGTGGAAATGCATGTTGAGATTTACCTTGACTGACAGCAGCACTGACTGTGCCAACACCAGCACAGCAATACCCCGTTTGAAGAAGGGATGTTGAGTTATGTCATACATCTTGGCCCGGAAACCACCATTCTCTGTCAGGCAAATGAGAAATAAGATTTACTGGAGCCTGTTTGTTTCACATGTTTATTGTGCCTCGTCCAATCAGTGATCAGCTTTGAATGATTGAGGCAAGGGTCATACATGCCAGTGGTGTAGTGCATCCAAGTGACCTGCAGATGGCATTCACGGGCTATTTGGGTTTTACAATGTTGTTAGATTTAAACATGCACTTATTCACTTGTGTTCAGATGCAAAAAAAAAAAAAAACAATTGAACAATTCAAATAAATAAATAGTATCTTCCCTATGGAACAAAAAAAACAAGATCTAATGTTATTGGTCATTAGGAAAGCCCACCGTAACTCTAACCAACTCTATGATACTGTGCTTCATTTTCCACTTCTGTTTTAGCAAAGGGACTGTTTTCAGTGCTGTTTGTTACTTAGTCTATATGCTTTTAGCAGGATTAAAGAAAACCCGCTGAACAAACTTTCTTGAGACTTACCAGGAGGTTGGGGTACGGCTTAAAGAAGAAACCATTTTGGACATTTTGGAACAGAAATAATAAAGGGAGAGGATATGGGTTTTTTTCCCACTTATTTTTTTTTATTAACTAACATTGTGAAATAGGATATTTTTCAGCTTTTATGTGTCTTAAAATTTCTTAAAATATAAAGATCATGGCAAAAAAGTATTAGAATAAGTCAAAATTACAGCGCTAATATACATGAACAGGTAACAACTAGAGCAGCTAAAGGTCCAGATTTTAGTGTTAGCACACTTCATAGAACACTTCATAGTTTGTGCTCACTTTATCCGTCAGAATTCTTTCTAGAGGAAAGAGAATTTATCCGTCAGAATTCTAGAGGAAACGTTACTGTTGCTCACAGCAGTGAGTTCAAATTCCACCAAAGGAGATTTACCAACAGTACATCCAATCTGAGGCAACGTTATCACACTGTTCACTGAGTCATTCTTTGCAAGAACTCTGAGTCTGACCAGTGAGCAAAGGCTGGCTCTGTGCTGTAACGATCAGTGAGTGAGTGAGTGAGTGAGTGAGTGAGTGAGTGAGTGAGTGAGCGATGCCAGTGCTGTGAGCCTTTGGATGTGGATCAAAGTCAGGTTGATGCATCTGGTGGCAATGCAATGAAGCCATTGATTTTCTGTTAGTTCTCAGCCTCAACTCTGCCAAAAGGCGATTTCCCACACAGCCTCCAACCATTCGCCCGACTCTCATCTTAAAACAAAGAGCAACAGTGTGTGTGTGTGTATAATATTCCCACATGGAATTCTAATCCATATTTAAGTAGACAACGTATAAAGCATCTATTTGGTTACCAAAGAGTAATTGTGACTTTATTGTGGATCAAGATTGGAGTATGCATCACTGATGTGCAAAATCGTTTCATAAATGTCTGTAAAACAGGGATGCCTGACAGGCATGATTCAGTGTCTGAGCCATTCACATTATTCATCATCATATTCAGTTCTTTTCACTACTGCTGCAAGTCATCATTTGGGTGTCAAGATGTATCCCTCAAAGCATCAAACAATGTCTATTAAATATGGATTAATCACACGAGTGCTGCTTAATAACGCACACAAACAGCAAACAATCAATCAAGAGACTGGGGCAAAAGTATGATTTCAGTGATGTTGAGCTTGATGCTCTTTCCTCTAAAGTGAATTACAGGACAATTTCCAGAGCATTCGTTGTGTGTTTGCGTTTTAATTTTGGTGTTAGTACCTGGCCGTGGAGGTAGGTGGAGAGGTTGAGCTATTTTCAGTCGACTCTTCAGATCTTCCCATCTTCTCTGGTCCACTGTTAGCAGAGCAGTACCCTTGTAATGGGAGAAACATCACATTAAAATCCAGGTAGTAATTTGCCAGACAACAACGCCATTATAAATTTAATTGCCTTTTATGTCTTCCCTCTTTCTGCTGCTAACTTAAATGAAAATCACTCTTAAAACAATTATCAGGAAGCTTAATCCACTGTACGCATGAGCCTCCTACCTTGTTCTCATTAAAGTTCGCAATGACGACTCCAACAAATAGAGTGAGTCCAATCATGCATCCCAGAAACACAAAGACATGGATGTAGATGCCATGGATCTGTAACCACCAAAGTGTAGTTAATAAGGGAGACAAAAACTCTTCAGTGGAAAGTTGTTAAAAAGGTGAGATCAAGACCAGTACCGGTCCAACGCGGTGAATAATAACATCTCGAACCTCCACCCAGCCCTTCAGCGACAGCACTTCAAACAGTGCCAACATGGCATTTCCCACATTGTCAAAATTAAAATTACGAGGGTTTGCCCTAAGGAGGGACAAAATAGATGTATCATTGATGGGGCTATATGAACAATCCTAAATCTAAGAAATAACAACAAGTCATCATACCAGACTCTTGGTACCCAGAAACCTGGTTTCTTCTCCCCAGGCCTCAGTTTCAGATTTAGGTTTTTGGAAACACTGACATTTATTCTGAAGATGCCATGGCAATCCTCCTGCAAACACACACACAGTTCACAGCAACATGCACTATTACAAAACTACAACAAAACTGACTAGAACAGCAGGAAATGAAAGTTTTAAGTGAAGTTTGTTCTAATATGTTCTAATAAATCTATATCAGAATATAAAACAAAACAAAATGAGCATTCTGTGTTATAGTTCTACGTGGTTTTATGAGGAAATCAATCAGTCAACTTGTTGCTATACACATTAATGTATAACAAGAGACATTTAATATAAGCTGCTTTTAAGAAAGTAGAATAACTGAAAGCACTGAATTATTGATTTCACCGGGGAAACCCTGTCTACTGCTTGTGCTTCTCTGCAGGGATTATGATGTGGGAGGAGGTGGCTTAGTGAGGAGATTATGTTTTGTGCTGTACCCGTTTAAGAATATGGGGGTCGTTGCACTTTGCAAGCTTTCCGGCAAACAGTTGAACTCCAAAGCTTGCGAACACCAGCATTAGCGTGAGGAGCAGAATGGAGACCTGCGGAAGAATCCATCAAGAGTTAAAGACAGACAATTCTATATAATCCAAATCTGACAGACAGAAAGAAGAGGAATCTTAATATGTCAGACAACTGTGAGAGTTGGACCTAAGCCACAAACAAACTGGTCCCTGTGAGAATTAGTAGCTATTGCAAGGTTTTGATATTAAAATAAAATCATTTGGTTGAAACCAATGTGGTGACCTGACCATCATTACTGTGTTCTGCTACCACATCCATTCACTCCAGTGGGAGTTCAGTGATTTAATTAACAAAAGCAAAACTAACTTTTAAAGTGCATGAATATATACAGATTAGTGTGTGTAAATCAGACAGAACGCAGCTGTGAAGTAGCAGCATCAGTGACTTAGAAATATTCAGATTGTGACAATATGTGCTGCTCACAGTTTCATTGTGCTTCATGACTCTTTTAAGTCACACACAATGTGCCGATTGTGTGTGTGTGTGTGAGATTGTGCTACACTGCAAAACCTAGCTTCTCCAATAATGATAACCTGGCGCCACCTACAGCATGTCTAGAATATAATAACAACTAGAACACAATTCAATAACGGTGAATAAGTTGCATTGGTATACTCATCTCTGTTGTATTTTAGCCATATGCTATAAATAAGAACACTTAACTGCCACCTTTTATTCAAAGCACATCAATTCCGTTATATTTCAAAGCACTTTTACTGCTGTAAAAGCAGTGACGTGAAACGTGAACAAAGAACCTGCCAGATATGGAAAATACATGCAAAGCTTTATCTTATTTTCACTCAGATTTTCTGTTTTTGCTTGGAGTGGCTTTTATAATTAAACGTAAGCTCATGAGGCACATTTCCACAAATATGCCTCTGGTGTGCATACAAAACAAGGACTATATATACTTTTATATATTATTATTTCTGCTTCTATTTGATGTAAACAAATATCAGCAAATAATTGTTATGTGCATGAAGGAGAGACAAGGCAAGTCAAATTTGTATAAGACATTTCAACAGGAAATGGAATCTGGGTCACTAACCAGGAAAATCTCCTTGAATCCTTTGAGAACCTCCCGCACAACTTTCCTCATCTGTGGTACAAGTTTGAAGATCCTGAGCGGACGCAAGCAACGTAGCATCATCAGCAGCTGAGCTCCAGACTCAGGAGGGACGTCAGTCGGCAGCCAGCACAGAAAAATCAGACTCACCTACAGGAGCCACACGTCGGGACAGCATTGTTTAGTCAATAAAGGAGGAATCCAAAGATCCAAACAAGCAGCAAATGTGGCAATTCTTCAGTCTTAACTACTTTAGTCTCTTTGTTCACAGAGGTTTTTCTGAAATCTAATAAATGTGAAACAATGATGATGGAAGCCACTAAATTCATTAAAGCTGTGTAAACATTATAAGACAACGTTTGTTAACCTAGCAGTTCCAGATGCAATTATTATTTGGTTGCTATGGGAAAGGTGCAGCCGTTGCAGATATTTTCTGTTTTTGTTAGATAAAGGTAGTAGTAGAAGCCTGGCTACTTTTCATAGAAGAAGAAAATAACCATAAAAAAACAAGTCATCAGTTTACTGCACAAACAGTACCATCAATTTTGAGATCAGAATGTTAACTTTAGGAGAAAATGCACAGTTTGTAATGTCTGAGTCTTCCAATCAATGGAAAAAGTTTCATGATTTCAGGAGAAAATGTAGGATTATGGGAATTGGTGTCTTGTCTATGGAAGGCTAAAGCAGAGCTGGTTAAAGCGGATAATTACTTTGAATTCAAAGAGTATTGAAAATGTTTTGAAAATGTTACAGAACTCGAAAAAATAAAATTATTCTTGTCCTTTTTTGTAAATTTATTGCAAAAATGTTACCATATTATATCTTTAAATGGCGCAAATTAATTAATCTACCGTCCAATACTATTACAATGATATTACTTTATATTCTAATGAAATAGCATTTAGATATAGTGATATTTCTCACAAGATAAATAAAAATGTCCATGACTCCTCCGAAGTCTCTGATGACAGCCGTGGGGGTGAAGAACAGACCATCGGCCATGATCTTCAGGTTGAGCTCGATGCTCATAAAGATGACAAACACATACTCCCCAATCTGAAACAGACATAATGGTTTTAACAGCATCTGTGCCTTTATGTCATCTGCTCGCCTGTTCGTGCGGCGATCCATTTATACCTGCAACGTGGGCACGTGCATGACCCTGGTGAAGGGTGACTCGAACATCATGGAGATGCAGGAGCAGATGGTTACTACAATCATCACCCAGTCCAAATAGGTGACCAATCCCAGAAGATCACTAGAAGGACACATCCATACACAGAACAGTGTTATACAAAGAGATGGGAGCTTTTTACAGTTTACACTGTGCAGGTCAGGACAGCTACTTGGTTTGCAAAGCAGCAAATACCTTCAAGAGACAGAGACGAGACCAAAGATTGGGTGGATTCAGTGTGTATGTGAGAGAAGTCCAATCATTTCTGCAGCAGGATGTCAGTAGAAATTCCCCAGCACTGACAGTCTTTGATAACCGAGCACAGCCTCTCACTTTGGTAAGCAGCGTCTACGCTCGGCTGAGTTACTATTGGGTTGCATAATGAGGGGAATCTATTTCACGGCTCTTCGTTTCATGACTTTCAGTCCTTGCCACAGTACTTAAAGCAGTGTTTCCCAACCCTTGGCCCTTGGGGGAACACTGCCCTGGATGTTTTAGATGTTGCCCTGCTCCAACTCACCTGATTCAAATGAATGGCTTGCTATCAGACTTTTGCAGAGGTGGATGACAAGCTGACCATTTGGAGCAGGGCAACATCTAAAACAGGGCAGTGTTCCCCGAGGGCCAAGGGTTGAGAAACAGTGATTTAAAGGAATCCCAACAGGAAGGTAATGAGGCAGAAAAATTCCACTGCTGCAGAACAATCAGATGAGTAAAGGAATCAATAATTCATCTCACTTACTACAGTTGATGGTATTTGGTGTTCTTCACTGCTCCTGTTATGGGGTCAGTTTTGGATCTAGATGTAAATTTACAGAAATTAGATTGTCAGCATTTTTACAGACACCACACTAAATATGAACTAATGTGAGTTTGGCTCATATCTCCCACCAGCACACTCCCTTTCATAGATAACAAACAATATTAAATCTCATCATGAATCATAGACAGACGGGTAAACATCAGTTGTTCCAGTGTGATGTCATAGCTAACAATGATGATGATGATGATGATAAAGTCCACAATGTTTATTTCATGACCACTTGTGCCAGAGTGAAGTCTGATAACAATAAACAGAATCCAAACTTTCAAAGTCGTTCAAATGTGATACTGACGCATTGAAGCGAGCTCGAACAATCATCTTGCAAAAGTTTCTGAAGCGATGTTCCCGACCCACAATAAAGAGAGGCTTATCAAAGTAAGGATGGTTTTCTCTCAGTTCCTCTTCCTGGACTTTCCTGGAGAGCCGCAGAAGCAAAAAATATGGAACAAACGTCAGTTAGTGCATGACACAGCAAAGGCTACAAACCAGGATGAAGTGCAGAGACGTTTTCCACACATACAGTACTACCGTAAATTCCGCTCTATAAGCCGCTACTTTTGTCCCACGCTTTGTCCCTTGCGGCTTATAGAGTGATGCGGCTTATTTATGGATTTTTATGATTTCCTCAATCGCCCCACCGGGATAAATAAAGTTTTCTGAATCTGAATGGATGTTTACGACCGAGCAGCCACCAGAGGGCGCTCGAGCAGCGCAAGAGCGAGACAGACAAGTTGAAGAGATACTGTAATGTGCCGAGGAAGACGCCAGTTTACTTGTGTTTTGAACAGACTTTTTGCGCTTCATGTACACACCCTCGTCATGGATAACACGCGAAGAAATGCCTGTGATGCAGCTTTTAAGTTAAAGAAGACTTCGGTGGTTTTAGTGCGCAGGAGGAAGAGGAAGAGAGCGATCAATGACTTTTCTGAAAGGCTAACAATCAACAGCTGGTAGGCTCGTTATTTTTTTAACCGGCGTGTTACTGTCATGTCATTTTACTGCTGTGTTACTGCCGCATTAAGGCACTGTTTGGAAAAAAGCTGGTATGGTTATCTCATTTTACTGCCATATTACAGATGGTTATCTCATTTTACTGCCGTATTACAGCTGTGTTACTGCCGTGAAAAAATTATTTTTTTCTGTGTACCATCTTTTTGTGTACCATAAAGATCTCATGTTTCAGTGTGGTCACCTGCGGCTTATAGTCAGGTAGTGGTGCAACTTATAGTCAAGTGTGCTCTATAGTGCGGAATTTACAGCATGTGAAATTTCTATAAAAAAAACACACTTAAGTGTAGATATTGTGTCATGATGTTTTGCGAATGAATACCTTTTCATCTCTGCTTGCTCTTTTTTTTCCTGGATCATCTTGATCTCGCTGTCCTCTCTTTGGGCATTTCTGTAGCGGACAGTACTGGAATGCTGTTTAACAGAAGAGATGATGCTAAGTTCAGCACTGTGTGCAAAATTTCTCACAATTTGCAAAGAAATGTAAGATAAAGGTTGAATGAACTATTTAGGCTTTTAATCATAAAAGCAAACAGTGCAATATGTGTGTTTGGGTGCGTGTGGGTGTGTGCATGTATGCACTCACATCCTGAGTGAGAGTCTCCAGTGACTTCCCTCGGCTGATCCTTTGACTCGTAGAACCATGTCTCAGTGATCTGCAGATAAAGACAAAGTGGGAAGATGCTTTTGAGGAATCAAACGCAATTTTGAACTCACGCTGAAACCATTCAGCCTCTAGACACTCTTCAGTAGCAATCAGAAACTGATCCGGGTCCGACCTGAACTGAATGGGGCAACTGTTTAAAGCCACACGTGGCTCTTTGTGCCAAGTTCTTGTTCATTTCTTGGTTTCCCTGTCATGCACTATTTTTTTCAAAAAGTCATCATTTGCAAAGAAATGTTTATGCCACTTGTTTCCGAGTGGAAGTATCCTTGTAATAAAGAAAAGGCATAAAAGATTCCACTATAAGCATAACATGTCTGTATAGGTGTGATGCTGACCTACCTGCGTTCTTGCCGTATGTGATGCTGGACACTGAGTATGGATCGTTCTTTGGCTGGCTGGCCCTCAAAAGATCCACTTAGCATGCGCTGTCTGGTACAAGCCCTGGAAAATACAAACACAAACATAATATTTTCTCTTTTCTTTGACCAATAACAATATGATTAAAATGTATCAGTATATAAGGCCATTATCTGGCATTAAAAACAAAGCTTTATATAATCTATTTTACTATCTTTTGTCAGTCTGGTCTCATAAGCTACATATATGGCATTATTTTAAATGTCTCTTCATGTTTGCCTTTGTTGATGTGGATGTAAACCTGATTGTGTCTATGTGGCGAAGGCAACAGGCCAGACAGATCGTGTTAGGACTACTGAGCTGCTGTCTGTCTTTCAGAATAACAGACAGACCACAGCGAGCCAGTTTGGACAAGGTGGCAGCAGCCTAATCTACATTTAGTGCCAGTGCTGCCACGCTGAAAAGCAAATTATCCATTTACTTCATGATGAGAGCAAATGAGTCTAAAGTAGGACTGCGTGTGTGTTTTTGTGTGAGAGTCGAAAGTCGCATTAACAATCCCAGAGTGGTTACAGCAAAATCACATCTAATATGCATACACAATATTGGTTTCACCCACAAAAAGACTGGGATGAATTTTATGACTGTGGATAACGCATACCAAACACATCTAGCTACAGTCTCCAAGGATGGTGCTGATCCAGAACATTATGATCTAATGATTGACACATGCAGATTAAAAGTGAATGCTTTTCAGACATCTACGCTGACTGCTGTTTCAGCATTTCATACGTTTCATTGTGGCGATAAATAAAAATAAATATGAAATGTGTGTGGAGTTTGCATGTTTTTGCATGTGGGTTTTCTCTGGGTACTCTGGTTTCCTCCTACAGTCCAAAAAACATGCAGAG
Source organism: Brachirus orientalis (assembly GCA_016785285.1). Taxonomy (NCBI): domain Eukaryota; kingdom Metazoa; phylum Chordata; class Actinopteri; order Pleuronectiformes; family Soleidae; genus Brachirus; species Brachirus orientalis. Next base: position 2,200,240 of record JAFBJR010000310.1, read on the forward strand.
GTTAAGTGGACACACTAAAGAGGCTGTAGGTGAAAGTGAACAGTTGCTTGTCTCTGTGTGATGAACTAGCGACCTGGAATTGCCACTGGAACCAATGTGGTAAAAAAGTGGTAGACAATGAAAGAATGAAGAAATATGACATTTATTCAAGTGAACATAACTCACCACATCTCTTCATGCAAGGCTGTGAAAATGAAGACGAGTCTTACCGCAGGATTTTATTGATTGTCGTTTCTTTTTCCAGGAGGTTTCGAGCTCGGATACTAAATATTGACCTGCGAAGCTGAAAGAGAGCATGTAGAGAGTACATTAGCTGAGAGTATATTCAATTTAGCTCATTCAAATACCCACCATACAGACAATATTAAACTTTAAGTATACTGTATTTTTAATGGTCTGGTGTATCTACTATATATCTAGCTGTGAAGGTGGAGGTATTACTTTTATATCCTCTTTGTGAGTGAGTAAATGAGTAAAAAGCATGTGTACAAGAACCTTTTGGTCGATATACTTGTTGTCTTCAATGGCTGAGCGTTTGGAGTGGTCACAGGAGGAGGATGATGCAGAGGGAAGACGCCGGAACAAACAGCTGGTGTCCTGCTGCTGCCGATCAATGAACTGCTTCATAAAACTCTCCCTAAAATATAAAACAACCAACACATGCATGCAAATGTGATCAATTTTAACACTGGGTTACCAAGTGAAGAAATCCATGTGCTTAAAGACAAAATAACAAACACAATGGTACAGTATATCTTAAAACCACAACAGAGCAAACTCAGCTGTACTATGTCTTGGTGCTTGCTGCACATGGAGGATCTCGGAGAGAGTATAAGGAATCCAGCTGAGCACCTACAAGCAACTAAAGAGACAACTGTCCGCAAGCCCAGGTGTCCTTGGGCAAGACCATCAAGTGTGTGAATGATGTGTGACAGAAAAGCTGCATAAAAAGTTGATTTGCATGGTTTCAATTAACTGTAAACTGCTAGGACTAGAACACCACTCAATAAATTCAGTGTATTTAAATGGTAAAACTGATGTGCTGGACACCGTTTAGCACTGTTCTGCTTAATATTAAATGACCGTAATATGTACAGTATATTAAAATTTGATGAGTTACAAAGTTAACATAATGTTCTTAAGAACAGGACCTGATTTTAGTCATTAAGATTATTAATAATCAGGATAAGAAATGTTATAAATCAAGTGAGAAGTAGACTCAGTTTCCCATAGACCACCATTCAAACAGAGTTTTTTTGCAACCAGTGGAGTCGGCCCCTGGTGAACAATTGCTTCTTTTGTCATAATCTCAAGATCAATTTTTATCTCTAGTCTATGCATATGACATTTTGAGAAGTCAGTCTGTCTAAAGTCGTATGCACAGCTTGGATAATACAACATTTGAAGCAATCAAATTAGATACAGATTGTGAGCAGCAAAATGGAGATTTTGGTTCATAAATACAGTATATGACTGTGTGTGACTGTACCTGATTCTGGGCACAGTGAAATCAGATGGGAGCTTAGAGATCTTCACCATCTGAGGTCGGTTGGGGAACTTTTCAAAGATCCTGAGTCGCAAAGGAAGCTTCTCTTTGGTGTCGGCATTGGCTTCACTTTGCTTGAGCTAATATAGATTAAAGAGAAAAACATTCATGTTTAAGTCAGAAGAGCAAAGGGAGTTGGGAAAATGGGTAAAACCAGCCACAAGATGAGAATGAAGAGGAAGGAACTAAATTGGATGCTAAAGGAAAGAAGGAAAAAATTAACTTGAGTTTGGGTTGTAGGAAGGATTGGGATTTTGAGAACTGCATGGATTTACCATTAAGGATAAGATTATGCTCAGTATTGGCAAACTGGAAACTGTAGAATTCAGAGGTTTTACCAGTTTTATAAGTGCAGCGTTACGTTTCTGCCTGATGGTGGCAGCAACACTCTTACCTACAGACACACACACTACATCTAGTACTGACAACCACATTTAGGATGAATTCCCACTTACTTTTAGAAAAGAATGGAGAAGGCAACAAAAGAGAAAAAAGGAGATTACTTTGGAGTTGTTAATGGACAAATGAGAAGGTAGTGGCAGTTAGAGTAATCTACATGTGTGCAGGCTTAAGCACTGTGGCACAGGCTGCTGGAATAAAAAGATGACAAAGGAAAGAAACCAATTATTCCCATTTAATTACATATGTGCTGGGGCTGATTGAAATTCCCTTGCAGGTATTCTCTGTCTGGGTGCCTGGAGATAATCTCAGATGCATTGCAGATTAGGCATGGAATGAAGTGCATTTTGTGCAGTGGTTAATGGCATCTTATTATTCAGAGCAGACAAATTCAGTAAAATGTACTGGCTGGGTTTGGTGAATGCTTCTCTGTCAGTCATGACATTTGGCTGTCTGTCTACCTATATAAACAGTGCCATTGTGTTTGTGTGTATATTGGTATTTTGACCAATGCTATTTCTACTTGTTGACTTGGGAGTGACTGTACAACTACCACAGCGTCTCATTTTAACAGCCAGGGAAGGAGAAACCTGACAAAAGAGGGACAGAAAATCTCTCCATCCTCTTTCTTTTTCAAGCAAACTCAAGTGTAGGAGTTTCTTTTTGCCCTGAGTGGGTTGAGCGGTGAGTGGCATACTGTGAAGACAGAATTATGCACCAGCATTTGCTTGCAGAAGCTTTCTGTCTATATTCTGATTCCCAGGGTAGAAAGAGGCAGAAAAATGGAATGAAGTAAGAACAAGAGAGAAGGTGACAGAAGTAAATGTATACAAAATAATTATGACACAAACTTAAAGGATGGAAAAGTGGCCTTTTCTTTCTATACACTGTATGTATGTGAACAGCCACATACTGTAGAACAGAAAACAAAATTTGTGTTGAGCAAAATTGCGAGGTTTTGTCTTGTACTGCAGTTCTCTGGGTGAAACTTGTAGAAAGTGCTGCAGTCATCTCAAATAGTACATGTGCACTGGATGCTGGAGTAAAAACACACACAAAAATTTCCAAAACAAGCACACACACACACAGTATATAGTGCAGAATTAATATGGACCCTACTATTCCCAAAGGTCCTAATCAATTGGGCCAACTCAGCGAGATGTACAATTTAGCTAAGGCTCTACACCCTTATCTGCAGCAGCATCCTATTACAGCAAACCTTTCTCTGCTATTGTGCTTTGTTGCTTTCTGTGTTCAGAGAATCTGTTGTTCTCCATTATAATGTGGACTCCCCTTGTCATGGGATAAGCAAAAGAAAATTATTATTTTTTTTTTTTTTTAAATTCACACTGGAAAATAAAATAGGAGGTCACTATAGCATGGGTAACGTGAAAGCATTTGTCTGGGAAAGTACATGGAAATGAATGTACAAATGAATGTATGGTTGACCTATGTAAGGAAATCTATTTGCTATACCGCCATAAGTTTTGTTAATTGCAGACAAAATCTACATTTGCTCCTTAAAAGGTTCACCTAGTGAGTCTGTACACCAATAATCCACTATAGATCACTGTTAACTGTACATAATCAAACAATGGGCCTTTGGACCAGTCAATACGTAGGATCAATAAAGTACACATGCTCATGAATAATCTGATTGACTCCTGATAACTAATTGTATGTGTTACTCTTTAACAGAAGACAAATTACTTCACCCGTATCAAAGTGCACACAGGACAGTATTGTGCATCATGTGGAGATGCATCCACGTAATTAAATGCAGTCAGCGTAGTTGTTAAATACAGTGGATCACATGGCTACTCGTGAAAGAGGTTTAGTCTGACTGTTCTCATCAGCATCTGTTTTCAGTGAGAGAGCTCTAAAAGCCCATTGTACGATATCCGCCCACCAGCAAACAACAGTAACTGGTGAACATAAGGAAGCATTTTGCAGCCAAATACTGAATTTCTCTCACAATAAGGTAGACAAAAATGGGTGAAAGAAGAGTCAATACTGAATTTCATCAACATGAAAACACAAACTCAAATCCAAATCTTAATACTGCTCTCTAAATGCTACCTGTGTCTTTACCAGTATGCTTGGCAACAGTGTTTGCCATGTTTTACTAAGTGATAGCTCACATTTCAGTGTCATGATCAGAGCTTTCATCTGCTGCCCCTAAGTGGACAATACATCCTAGGTTGAAGTGTTGAAGTGACATCATTAACCACTACATTGAATTAAAGCAGTTAAAGCAAAACAAATACTCCCTATATATCAAATAAAGGTAAGCTTTAAACTGGTTTACAAAAAAATGTCAAAACAAACTGAAAATGTATGTACATTAAAATGGAAAAACCAGTGTTGAACCCCAGAACCCCAGGCAAGATGGACCCAGCGGTCTTATATTAAACCAAACCAAAGCAAACTTGGTATGAGCTCTCATTTGGAGGTTCCAACCATGGTATCATTGCAGTATAAAAATGCTGCAGCACATGTAGCATTTCGAAATGAGCAGTTGTGAAACATTAGTGACAAATGCACACAAAATACGACATGCTGACTGGATATTTTGAAGCAGAAATGTTATAGATTACAGTATGATTTTACGAGGGATATCACAAAATTGCAGTTACAGTGGACTAATCAATTCAGCTGCACTACTGCTTGCTGTGCCTGCAGGGTTGGTTGGTTGACACACAACTGTCCTACTTCAATTAAAGTAGATGAAACCTTGACAATGAAGACAAACAATTTATTCTCACAGCTTTTCTTGATGACTTTAAAGCCCAGTGTCTATACAAAGATTGGGTTGTTACTGGTACTCCCACTGACTGCGATGCCACATATCCATTATGCCTTTATTTGGATGACGGACTGTTCAAAATTTTAGGGTACATACACAATCAAATGTTCTGTATGTATAGTTCTGGCGTGTGCCATTCTTAACATTTTCAACTTGATATTATGTTATGTGGTATATGGATGTGATATTTCAATTTCCCAGCTTGGGATTAATAAAGTATCTATCCATCTATCCATCTATCCATCCATCCATCCATCCATCCATCCATCCATCCATCCATCCATCCATCCATCTATCCATCTATCCATCTATCCATCCATCCATCCATCCATCCATCCATCCATCCATCCATCCATCCATCCATCCATCAATCAATCAATCAAACTTGATTTGTTTTGAGTAGTGATATAAAGATCATGTGTAGTACATTCCACCTGTATGTCACAGGTGTATGCATAGCAAATAATATCTCCATCTCCCTGCGTGTCTCAGTCAGTGGTTGATAAATCAAAAATGACTGCGTTGCTTGCCTCCGGTGAGAGGTCTACGGTGGTGTAGCTGTGGAGCTGAGACTAATGTGTTTTACCTTGAGACTCATTCAGGTGACCCGCAACTGCTTCCACCTCCATTCAAGCCAATTTCAGGCTTGGCTGAGCTAAATGGAGCTTTCCGACTGGGATTTCCACTGCTTTACTGACCAAGGCTGAGAGGTAGAAAAAAACCCTAATGTCATTGGCATTAGAACAATAGTAGTTGAGACAGAGTGGTCAAGAGTTTGATACAGCATTTAGTGAAAATCATTTTAGAAAGTGTTAAAAATGGGAAAAGGCTCTTGTTCTCCAAGGAGAAAGAAGTGGATCCCTATATTATTATTGATAGTATTAGATCTATGAAACACCTGTGGTTACATACAGAATACCCAAGCTGCCATAAAACTTTACACTTCAAGCCCTTTCACCAACTAACGCTCCAAATATTCCCTAAAAATGAATAACAGTCACAATTTTCATCTCTTTTTTCATTTTCATTCAAATATTTTAAGCAGAAAGAAAAATCGCAAGCACTTGATAGTGTCTCTGAGGTATGAGGTCATACGAGAAAACCCACTCTGCCACAGTACAATACCTCTAAAGTCTTTGATCAGCCCTGTGAAAGTGCCTCAGAGGCACACAAACACAGAGTAGCCTGTGGAACAATAGGGAACTGATGAACAGCCGCCTACAAAACTGCTGCCCACTCACACTATGTGCATGTGAGGATGGAAGCACAGCCATTTACAATTTATCATTCAGAGATCAGAACCTGATCCCTGAATGAACCAGCAGCAGCAGCAGCTGTGCATGTCAGATACAGTATGTGTGATTACACAATAGTATCAGTACAACACAACCTTATTTTTTGCATATTCCACCATTCTGCATGCTTGTTACTCATCTTCCAACGGTGCTCGTGTGTAGAGTTTGCTTGGTTCACTCTGTTTTTGAATGGGTTTCAAAAACCATAACCATGATTAATGCCAAGATGATTGTTTTTCTTAAAAAGGCACACAAATCTCAAAATGTATGGTCACTATCATACATTACAGACTACCCAAATCTCACTCCACATTATATTAAGCCTTGGTTGGTTTCCCCTGGCCTTCAGCCAGTCCAGTTGTAATACCCAGGGGTGGAAGAACTGAGAGCGAGTTAGCAGGGTCACCCTCTCCTCTCATTAGGTGGGTAATGAGCCGTGCTGTGGAGCTGCTGTAAAACCACACAGCCCACAAACCTCCAATAGCTGCCTCAAAATCCACAACCACATAGTGTCCAACTGCGTGCCTTTGGGTAGAGATCTGGTGTTGATGAAGAACCTGGCAGCCTCACACTGTGTAAATACAGTACAACATCCCTGATTAGGAATTTTTGTTCCATACCAATCTCTTCTCACGTCCTATTTTTCCTGGGATGTGTCTGACTTTATAACAGTTAAACAGTTGGAACATTACGTTTTTAAAATGGTTGGATTTACTGTCGCTAATGGATATGGGTAGATTCTCGTGGTTGTGATATTAGTGACAGTTCACAAATATTGAATCATTCCAACTTGATCGGACTAAAGAGCGCCTTCATCTGCTGATTAATGTTCCGATCTTATTTCCATTATTTGGTTTTGGAAGATCTGGGTGTTAAGGTGTCTTTATGAAGTGCCCGTGTGGCCAACAGAAACAAACAAGCAAACAACAACAAAAAAAACTACTTTCCTGTGGGAACAATTTTCAACTTCCATTTTTTTGTATGATTGCTGTGTATATGATCTTTTAATGGATGTGTGTTCATGCTAGAACATGGCAGAGGCAAGGTGCATTCTGGGAGTGACTTCCAAAAGAAAAGTGAAGGTGACATTCAGAAGATAAGAACACACTGTATTAGGACTCTCCGAGGGATATACTCTTTTATTCTCTGCTCGCTGTGTCTTCCTTGCTTTTCTTCTCCTTTGCAAAATCCCCCCAAAGTCCTTGGTCCATTAAATCACATAAATGGAGGACAAGCTCATCATAAATCATAAACAATTAAAACCTTGGTTGAAATCCAGAATATGGTCACTCCACACTCCACATATGATGAAACTAATTTCTCCTTAACAAAATTTTATTCAGTGTTGATTGCTGTTTAAAATCTATGGAGGCTGTACCACAGAAAACTCATTAGAAAAAATCCATGTGTACAAATATTACACTCTAATGTAAAGATATGCAAATATAAAAAATGAGAAGAATAGGATGCTGGCTGGAGAGAAGAACTCTTAATGTTTCTCTGTTGCCAGGGTGACAATGCGCATTACTGTCACAGCTGTGAAACAGTAACTACTCATCCGAAACCTCATTTATTCCCACAGCAAACATGCCGTTTCCTCTCCTCCTCACTGCCTTCCTCCTCCCTCGCTCCCGTGTTTGTCTTCCTTCAGCTCTATCGCTCACTGAATCTGCCTCGCACTCCGCCTTCTCCTCCTGTTTGATCTCTCACAGTCTGTGCCAGATCGCACTCTTATCAACTGACAAATGTTGAACAAAAAGACAGACATGACGCAGTTGACGACCACACGCTGTCATTGCAATGCTTCTCTCCACACTAACTTTGACAAGGCAGACACACATGTAATCTGATTACCTCTCTGCAACATCACTCCCACTGCCTATGGTCCCCACAGTGTTTCTTTCAAGGATGCAGATATGGATCCTTACAGATCCACAATGTAGAAAACTGTTAATACATGGATCTAAGAGAGTAGCCATCCATCATCAACTATTGCCCAAATAAATGACTGCAGAGCATGGGAACACACACAGAGTAAAACCACATACATGTTTGTCTGGTCCATAAAATGTTGAAGAACAAATCATAATTGTGCAAAGATGGCCTTGTTCTACAAGTCAGTGCGGTTGGATGCTGAGAAAAGCCTCATAGCAGTCTGCCTTTTCATTACCACATCACAATTCCTGTGGTCAGACTCCCGTGGAGGACCCCAACTATTTTCTTCGAGCTTGCAGTGGTAATCCGTTGTACAGTTTAAATATTTCTGGCTCTAAAGTGAAGACAAAAAGCTACTGGGATCATACATGACTGGAATTAAATAGGCCCTATTACATATAAAGTCAGGAAATGCTCATGAAACAAATCAGAAAACTACTTTTAAAAATTATTCTACTTTGATTAGTGCTTTTTCCCATCCTGCCAAAGCTGACTACATCTCACAATACATAAATAAAATCAGCCGAAGATGTGGTCAAGATATGAAAAATGTGATTTTAGTTTTCTTAACAAGATCATAAACATCTTGAAATATCTGGTGTTTCTGTGCTCCAATTTCTAACAGTGAATTCATATGTCTTAGTTTTTTATTTAAAAGAGCAACTGCAATAAAGCTACTAAATTGACCTGGGCCAAGCGCGATGGAGTAAATGGAAAGAATAGCATGAAAGATCACTAAGCTCAATGTTTTAAACGTTTTAAATATCTGTTTTTCTCAAAACCTAAAAGAGTGCTACCAAGACAATTTGGTCAAACACTGTTTTTTTTGTGAGCAGAACAAACTCTCCACTTTCAGTCATCTACATTTTAATGCTTGTTCACTGCAGAGCCTCGTTTTGCTCCTCCTCTGGTCAAGACATCATTGGGAGGGGTTGTCGAAATTTGGCATTTCAGACCCATAACTGCAGTTTGCTGTGCTCCTCTGGCAAATCTGTACCAGTACCATGAGGTCTGTTACTGGGTGGGTACTGGTGGGTGGTGCAACGGACCAAACTGCCAATGTAAGTTTGTGACCTGCAAAACGTTTAATTATGAATTGAAGAGGCAGCATCATAGTTCAGAGTGAGTATTTAAATTTAACATGTTTCCGTAATCTCTGATGACATATCATGGTCATTTTTTTGACTTAATACAATATATTTCTCACATATTTCCCCTTTAAGCATTTTTTTTTACTGTTTTTGTTGTTGAATAACTTGGAAAGAGGTTAAAAAGCTGCCTGCAATTGCCTACAATACACACACAACATGACAATCTCTTTGTGCCACGACCATTATGGATGGAGGTACTGTATTACTCTTTCCTCTTCATTCAGTCCATCCCTGCCTGCAACTGCACTCTCTTCACAGCCTACACTCATCATCAGTTGCACTTGCCGTGACCTTTCGTTGGCTGTCCCTATCCACCGGCCTCCTCTATATCCTCCCCATTTTGTATTTCTTAAAATAATCCAAAGATAATAATGTTCATCTTTGGAACACAGTAACAGCTTTGCTTGTTTCAGCATCACTGATGATGAAAGTGTTGCAGGGAGGCGGCTGGTAGGGGAAGACTGAGGCAGCAAAGAAAAGAAAAAAAAAAACTTTCAACCACAATGGCCAATGCAGTGATGCTGCTGAAGAAGCACACTCAGACAAATGTGTAATCTTAAAACACACTCAAAATGGCTTCATAGGCGCAGGTTTGTGTACATGCACGACATAAAAAAGACTGTAGATGAAGAAAGGGTTGCTTTTAGCTTTTCTTGCTCACTTCAACCTCCTCCCATTTAACAGTTTTCCAAATGTGGTCGTCATGACTCATCTACCTGGCCTGAGGACCTGTCTGATTACAGACATTTCTACTTCACCCAAGCATACAGGGAAATGCAAAAATAAGTGTTTAGGCAAAACACACGGTGATTTATCATCAGTGACAATAGACGCTCACGCATACACACACATTATCGTCATCCTTCATGCCTTTAGGGGTAAACACCTTTTTTTCCTATTTAGTTAATATCTACCGGCACAAGATAAACATTTTTCCTTTCCCCTGCACCTCCCCCTGATGGAGACATTTCTCTGTGTGCAGGGATGACTTGTTGAATGGAGATGGGCCATCAGTCTCTTCGATCACATAACCCACTGACCCTGTGACACCACTGATGAAGGCAGAACAATAACAGACAGCAACAATGTCAACAAACTCGTATTTCAAATTGTATGCCAATTGGCCCAATAGTCTATTTTACTTTGGTTAAAAATTATTTACATTTAGATATAGGTGTCTGATCTTCATAATATCCAAAGGCCTATCCTCCATGATAGCATCATAGTTTTTTATCTTTTATATTTACAACATTCAAGATTAAATTTGAGTTTGGTCACTAGGTCAAAATTGCACATTTATTATTTCATGTTTCTGATTTTTAAATGTTTTCCTGTGTGCACAATTTCAAAAAAATTGTGAAAAGTTATAAGGTTAGACTGTGTTTTTAAAAAGGATCATGATAAATATGAAAAAGAACAAAACCTAGGAGTGTGCTGGGGTGGTGTGTGTGTGTCTGTGTGTGTGTATATGTGTTGTTACCCCTTTCAAGGACCGTTGCTGTAATAAACACCAGCCTTGTCAGAATTATTAGTCCTCATTGAGACAAAAACTTGGTCCTAATGAGGCAGAACCTCATTTCTGAAGAATTGGTTAAGTTTAGGGACAATACTTGAATTGTGGTTAAGTTAAAGTCAGGGTTGGGCATTAACTGGTTAGGGATAATGCTTTGTTTAAGCTGTTCAAATGAATGGAGGTAAGTGCAGACGCCCAAGATAAATAGCTGTGCAAACCTGTGTGTTTGTGTGTGTGTTTGCATACACACACTGTGATCTCTAACTTTCTCCCGTCGCTTCTGCTTTCCTCCGCTGTCTAACTTTCTCCGTTCCCAGGCGTCATTTCATTAAAATTTTCTTGCAAACCTAATTTCACGCAATAAATGCATTACCCTAATCAACACTGATGAGTGCAACACACACACACTGGCGCATGCATACACATTTGTGTGAGTGTGTCTCATTAAGACATGCCTGGTACTTCTGTGCTCTTTGCTCATCAGTATGTTGGAATAAAGCAGGTGTTCATCAGCTGCGGCCCTGCTTACCCTCGCTTCACTGATTATTAATGTACATCCATGATGTGTGTGTGTGTGTGTGTGCGTGTACGTGCTCACATGTAATTGTGTCTGCGTATGTGTGTGTTTATGTGCTGTGATTACAATGCAAAGATTCAGAACTGTGAGACTTACCAACATCTCCCAACAATAAAGCAACCAGATATTACAACACAGTGAGCTCAAGCTCATCTACTTGATCACAGTGTGATTATCCACAAGGCTCCGTGCTTACTCTGAGTCTCTGGCATCTCCAGCATGCAACATCAGAAAACCAAATGGAGACAACTTTTTCTCAAGGTTGACAGATTCTCCATTCTCCTGTAAGGCTTGCAATGCGAACGGTTTATTAAATGATGACATATATTGTACTTTTCATCATGACATCAGCGACATGAGCAGACACACACCTTACAGTGGCATCAGTAAATGAAAAATAAAGCATAAAATGACAATCGAAATCTACTCAAGTGCCGACTTGTTCACGACCAAAAGACGTTGCCTGGTAACTTGCGATCCGTAATGATGTGCTTCATTAATGCTTCGCTGAGCACAATACGGGCAATCATGGAGCAGATTAAAGTGAATGTGTGGGAGTTTGAGAAATATTACCACTAACCTCATTAAGCTGAAATGCAAGGTAAAAGCTGTTTAGGTACGGTCTTATACCAAAGTTTTATGTTTATGTTGCACTCTGATGCAGTTAATGTTGTTAACAGCATCAATTCTATTCTCAGCCAGAGTCATAATGTGATTCTATGCATACCGGCAGCCAAACCGGCTATAGAGCCTCTAAGGTGCGCATTTCGTTATATATAATGACTCAGAGGAGTGTTTTAAATGGGATAGTGCTGAGCTATTACGCCTGTAAGTGAAATTCCCAATTCCCAGGATGGGTCAGTCAAAGTTTTTGCTGACCGAATAACCCCATCTACATTGTGGAGAGAAAATGGCTTTAAAAGAGAAAGCTTCAACACCTTTACTTCTATGTGTTAACTAATAAGCTCATCAATAGGCATTAATTCTATCCACTCACACATTTACACAAAATGATTTTTTGATTCTGTCAAACAGGTCAGACTACTGTGTGATGGGTGTGGCACAGAACATGGCACTGACATTCATTACCCAACATACGGTATATGCAGAAAATAATTTGAAAAATGGTTCAATAGCACTCTGCATATTTTCCCTGTGCAGGTTGGCCTTATCACTCAAAGCTTGACTGCACATGTGCATTTTCATTTCCATGTGACACGTACACACCAAAGACATACATAAAGACATCTGCAATCACGCACAAATGCACGCACGTGTGCCTGAAGTCTTTCATGGATGAAAGCACAACACACAATGTTGTCATTGATGGCGTCTGACATGTTTGGCTGACACACATGAAGCACAATAGAGGACAGGGTGTGAGGGCAAGATGTACTACTCCCAGCAACCTCAAAACATGACGTCCTCCACAAAAGCTTTGTGGTCTTTCTAACAGTTAATTTAATTCTAATTTGCTCAATTAAATGTCACTTACTAGACAAAAAACGCATTATTCCCCTTGGTACTTTACTCCCCCCCAAAATACATGGAGCGGGCCTCTCCTGCGAAGCCACACACCCATTATGCCTCTATTTGGATGACGGACGGTTCAAAGTTTAGAGTACATATACTGTAGAATCAGATGTTTATGTGCTGTTGTATAATTCTGACGTGTGCCATTATTACGTTCAACCAGTAATAATTGTGGACTAATTGATGTTTGTATGTGGTACAATGGGTGTGAAACGTTATTTCGCTAGTACTTGTCTGCAAGGCCTAGTGACAATAAACTGATTCTGATTCTGAAATACAAACACATTCCTTATTTCACTTCAAATTATCCTCAAATAAAATGATATAATTTGACTAAATTTACTGTTGAATGAATTAATGAAAATGTCCCCGGGGAAAAAAGAAAGCACTTTTATTCTCTGCATGGTCATTTTATCCTCTCCTTTTAAAGAGCTTGCCATGAACACATGGTCACATTAACAACAAACATTACCAACTCAATGAAGTCATTCATCAAACAGCAGGCGAGAAAGATTCATCACACACACAGTAATTGGTTTCTCATCTTTCACAGCCCACGTGTGGATTCCTTATAGAAAGGTTGGACATGTCACTGGGCTCCTGCCACGTTTACAGAAGCCTTCTTGTGTGGGAGGGTGATCACCATCTACGGTCTATTTATAGTCACTTCCTGTGTCTGTGATTGAAGCACTTGTAAAATAGGCAATTTTACAGTCAATGCACCTAATCACTCAGGTGTGGGTGGAAAATAACCTGTCCAGGCAAGCTGAGACCTGCCAGCCAGCTGTGAATACACTCAATGCACAACGTTTATGTGAGCATGTGGGTGTCACAAACATGATCGCACAGATCTGTGGGACAATTTATGAAACACTTTTGCATATACTGTATGATTTAGATAATTGTTCAGCATTTCTCTATCTGTTGCCATTCAAAAAGCAATTTCCTAGCAGAAACTGAGTGCTTATTAAAGTCCACCTGCTGTGCAGTGACTAGCAGCACAGCCTTGGTTGTATTTGAGTGTGTTAAGTGCCAGCTCCTTCAAACAACAGGGTTTTGTTTTTTCAAGTTAATTGCCCACTCAGTCAACCCTCAAGAGAAAGACCCAAAAAGGTGAGAATTAAGAAATCATTTGGAGCCAAACCCACACTTGAGCACATAATTTAAGCCTGCTACATTTTTCAGAGTTACAACAGAAATTGTTCAGTAAATAATCCAGTTTTACATGTTTGCTTACTAAATTTGGTACTTATTCATGGAAAGAGCAAGCACGTCAGTTGTGTTGCCAGTAATGGGCCTGGCCAGACCGGTGTCATCCACATGTGTCTTCTCATTGGACCAACCAGCCTCCAGAAATAACTATAAACATGATTTATTAATGGCCTCTTGCTCCTTCCTGTCCACTCCCCTTCAGCTTGATGAGGGTTTACCCATTGGTTTATCTGTAAGTAATGAACCGCCATCACAACCAAATTTGAAGATATTCCCCTGCACTGTCAAGAATAGAAAATCAAGATGCTTCACATGAAAGACATAGGAACACTGTTCTTGGAATACAGTGTGAATAAGGACACACTTTACTATAAAATTGGCATACATTTACCCAGCAGACTGATCATTCGCGAGAGACAGGTTTTGTGTACTGGAAGCACCTGAGCCATGCATGTGAAAAACACCAGGCAAGCAAGCCCGACTTCAGTTCACTGGGTAAGTTTCAAAGTTACAGGGCCAACCAAACTGCAGGTCGGGAAAATGTGTTAAATCAAATGTTTCATGACACCATTGACTATTCATTTATAGAGAGGAAATGAGAATATCTCAAAGTTGTTTTGTGCTAATCAGGACATCCCTTTACAAAGACACAGGGAAAATGGAGACATTCTTAATAAAGGGAACATTTTAGAGCTGTTTGTGTTCATATCTAAATATAATCCACAGATCAAAAGTTGTCCAGAGCAGCAGCCCACAAACGTGAACTAGGATAAACCCAGATGTTAAAAATGAGCTGCTGGAGTCAGCAGCCAATATGCTGTTGCACAAGATCAAAGCGGAAATAAGTGAAACATCAGGTACGTATTACATTCTTATGGTAGACAAATATAAATATGAGTCCAAGTGTGAACTCGTAACTGTTGTAATATGTTAATGCAGAGAAAATAAAGGAACAGGCAATCGGATTCATGGACACAAGTGACCTGAGTGCAAGTGGAATTTCAAAGATGATATTAGAGGTGAGTGAACCACTGCAACTCGACCCGTCTCTGTGCATTGGCTTCAGTTTTGATGGGGCCTCTGTTATGTGAGGAAAGAAAGGCGGAATGCATGTGATTCTAAAACAGACTTATGTACTCTCAGACTAAATTTGGTACTATGAGCAGCATCAAAAGTGTCTGGGCACGTTACCACATTCTTTGAGACACTGAACACTATCCACAAGGCAGCTTGTAGACAGGCAGAAGGTTTGTTGAAGTGCAAAAACAGACAGGCAGGCTTGGAACTTAGACAAACCGTGCAGCTCCAAATCCAGAGCAGTGAACAAAAGACTCTTATGCAATGTAATATTAGAAGTACTTGCTGAGTGTGCCAAGAGCAGCAGTCAAACAAAAGTTGAACCTCAGTCCTTGCTCCAACAAACACAAACAAAACCGTTCATATTTTTACTCATCACATTTGGGAAATTAATTTCAGATGAGTGATTTTGCTTGCAAAGGGTTTGCAGAGCCTGACACTGTGTGTCTCTGAGTGCATCGATCTAACTGAAGGACTGAAAGCAGGCTTTATCTCGGTTTAGAGACAATTCAAAGTGAGATTTTGAACAAATAATAAAGCTAACACAAGAGCTGATGCAGAAAAATGAAATCATGAGCTGAGACATCAAAGATGGCACCAGAGGTAGAACGCTGCCGGAAAGGCTAGTGAGACACATGGTCACAACTAGTTTGAAAAAAGCAACAAGTGCGAGAAATGATGATGACCTAAAACACATTTGGAACAATATCCCTGACGTACAGCTGACAGAGCTGGACAGTTGTTTCCAGCAGCACCAGTGTGGAATAATGAGGGCAGCAGCAGTTTTTCAGAGACTGTTCTCCAGTGCAGGTCAGATTAAACAGATATCAGAACATTCATGGAGAATATCCATCTCAACAACCTGGCCCTCTTGTCATTTGAAAAAGAACTCTGTGACTCTTTGGACTATGATGAGATCATCTCTGAATTCAACGTTAAACCCAGGCATTTGCGCCTGGTTTTGTAATCCGTGAAAACAACAAAGGTAGAGCTACTGTTATATTCATTTTCACTGATTTATATGTGTCTGTGTAGAGATTTCAAATTAAGTAATGGTGATTCATGTGTTAGACGTTTCGGCCAGGCCAGCTGTTAATGGGCTACATTGTTTATTTTTAAAAAAAGATAAATTTTAATCAGATTTTACTCTATGCATTGTTGATTTAAATTAATAGAAAAAAAAGTAAGGAATATGTTGTTCTTCTTAATTCCAATATTGCTCAGCTGGGTATTTTTAATCTCTAATTTGTGGAAGCAGCAGTTTACAGACTTGCTGTTATTCATGAGCTGTCCATGGTACTGAAGCAGCAATGGCTGTATGTCTGATGCACCTCATACAGTATGTTTAACACCTTTTCAGTCGTTTCGGTTTATTTTTTTGGGTTTTGTGTACTGCCTTTATAGACAGACAGACAGAGCTCTGTTCATTGAGCACATAAAGGCAATGTGTTGCTGTTTGCTCTTTGCAATGCACAATACTGCTTATTAAAATTATGGCAACTTCTACTTTATTTTTCCTGCGAGAAAATGGTTTGCCCACTTTTGTAGTGGGCACCCAAAATATAATTTTTGCCTATGCCACTGAATCACATGAATTAAATCTAATTCAAAAAGCGTTTGTGAATGCCCAAAAAAAAAAAAAAACCATATGACTGTTCACATCAGCATATTGACATGACATGACAGCCTTCAAAGCAAACTTTTCATTTACAAAAAGGTTCCGTGGTTCACAAAACTGGTTGCTTTGCTCTGGTTGCTGCATGTAAAAGATCATGTTAAAGAACAGAAAATGGACTGGCGACAGCACACTAAAGCAATTCACATGGTAATATCACATAATCTCATAAAATTAAAAAAAAAAACATGTCCACCTACAAAGCTGTTAGCAGTCTACATACAGACAGTAAACACAGATCACAGGACTTAAAAATAAAACAAAACTGTATTAGTGACAGTTTGATCACTAAGGCATGTTTCAAATTGGATACATTGGGCCTTTTATGTTTCACTTTATGTTAATGAGCCACAACAAAACAATTGATTGACCACTAATTTAAACATCCACCAACTCTACCAAATAAACTGTACATTAATTCACTCCATGGCATTACAAAATATATTGTAATATACTGTATATTAAAATAAATAAACTGTTAATATCCTCACATACAGTTTGATATTGTGGAACTAAATATAAAACTTTACATAAGCTCCTTACCTGTTTGAGCTTTTTGAGGTCTTCATCCAACTCCAGATTGTCCAAGATAACAGCCACAAAAAGACTCAACAGAATCTAAAATGCATCAAGAGAAAATGCATGAAAACACAAGCTGCATGTAAGCACACTGTAATATTTTAAAGTCATTGTTACCATCGTAAAGAATCGTAAAAATGAGACTTTTTCAAAAGGACAAAGTCTGCCCAGTAATTGTATTTGCTTGTTCTGTCCTCGAAGATATCCTGTCTGTCTGGAATGAGGTGTGAGTCATCCTGAAAGTGTCTGTGCTGTCTGATTGCTCCCCATACTTAAGGGCCAAACACTGAAATGTCAGCACTTATTACACCTGCAACTCTGATTAAATGTAATTAGATTTACCACTTCAGGGAACACCAGAATTGGTGGGGGCACTAATCAAATGCATTAAGAAAACAATTCATGTATCCTTTTGCCACTTATTTTTCTCAAACCTGCTTTGATTTTCTAAAATAGCTGATTGATTTTGAATAAAATACGGTATACAGTACATAAAAAGCAATAACCATAACCACAAAGTCAAAATGACATAGACTCTTCAACCCATCTGAGCAGTTCAGTAAGTTCCTCACCAAGGTAGCAAACAGATGGTAGAGGATGAAGTAAATGGCCACTACTGGAGCCCACATACGACCTACAGCTACCAGGGTCTGGTCCATGACATCTATCCAGCCCTCCTGGGTTAAGATCTGAAACATGGACATGAATGCCTACAGGGAGAAACACAAGATAAGAGCAAGTGAGAGACAGTAAAGGCTAAGGAGAGCAACTAAAAAAAGTGAAATCAGAGGAACGACAAAGACACAGAAAGAAGCAGTGAAACACACAGATCTGTTGTTTGAAACATGTTTTTAACACCACAGGAGAGCTGATGCATGTGCACCACTATTCTGTTTGAGCTTGCAATTGGAAGGATTTTTTTGAACATAAATCAGGAAAAGGAAGCAAGCAGACAACCATCTTTTTTTCCCTCTGCTCTGCTGCCATGTCATCTACTTGAAAAAGGTCAAATGAAGGTGAAGGGAAGAGCCAGCTGCAACACAGTAGCCCCTGGAGTCAAGTGGCACTCCTGTGCTTGCTCCTCAGAATCTCACCTCCAGACAGCAGCTCTCGCTCTCCGAGCCCCTCCCGTCAGCTCCCATGTCCCAGTCACTGCAGATAACAATAAACCCAGCAACAGGTCTGCCCATAGGAGAGACCGCCAAACATCATTAACTGTGATGTGTGAGTGTCTGTGTGCATACATATAGTGTGTGTGAGTGTGCAGCATACGAGTGGCATCTGCTTATAACAACCCTTCATGTCCTGCTGTGTCTGAGATCAGTAAAATATTAGAGTGGTACAAAAAAATGAAAATGGAAAGATGTGGCTAATGAGCGAGAAAGCAGCTTGTAAATGGTAAAAGGTCTGGATTCATTTAGTGCTTTTTCAAGCTGCTTTGCACTATGCTGTTGCCATTCACGCATTCATTCACACATTCATAAAACCCACTTCCTCACAGTTAAAAAACGTCTGCCGACCCATATTGTAACCCACCAACATCCATCTGGGGACACTCTGTAATTTCTGAGTTGTCCTTCTGAAAATACTCATCCCTATTTTCAAATCTTATTTAGTGTCTTATAATACACAAGCTCCATATTGTAACTGCAATTACATTTTATTTACCTGAGGAAAACATTATGCAAACATTAGGAGCTTTTCACCCTAGGTGTGTACGGATCAGCTAACTCAAAAGGTGAAAATGGTACGGTTCAAAATGATTTACTGCAGAGACTCCTTAGAAATGCTTGCTTACCTGCACTGCATCAAGGGTAACACTGCAATCTGAACTCAGTGAAATAAAAGTCAAAACAATTGAAATGGTGGCCTGTTAGCAGTATAAAGACCATATAATATGCTAATATCTGATAGTCAGCAAAAGCTCAGAAGCAACCCTGCACTATATCACAATCCAGAGGGGAACTAGGTAATGGCTCATGCCTATAGTTACATGGAAATAGTGATAAAAAGAAGACAGAATGACCATTGTGTACTGCAAACGCTAACCTAATAAAAACAGTTTTTCTTAAGGTATTTGTTCAAGTCATCAATCATTTTCTCCCCATTAAAATAGTTTTTACAAACATCTGGGCAAAGTGAACCAGAAAAACACATCACATAAATATGTGTAACATACTGAAGCTCCAGGAAATCTTCATACATAGAACAATTTGGTTAGAAAGCATTCAGATTACTTTCTTAGTGATAGGGTGAATGTGAGAGGTTTCTTTACCCTGGGGAATGTGGTGAAACGGTCCAGCTCCTCCACAAAGCAGAACATCTGCAGGCTAATGGCTGACATGACGATGAGAAGGCTGGCTGTGAACACCACCAGGCTGCCTAGTTTTTTACCCGGACCAAAGATCTTATAGACAAAGTCCTCCAGTGCAGGAGAAATCTTAATCAAACGTACCACACGAAGCACCTGAGGGGAAGCGAAAAAAGAAGATGTCTGCTGTAAGGCTGCTGTTTTGTGTCGGAAATGTAGTCCACACCAAAAGAAGTTAGAGGTAGTATTTTACAGTGATTTTTATCGGAAAATAATGAAATTATGGAAGCAAACATACATTAGAAGTGCATTGATTCCGTATTGATTTTAAGAGAGAGAACATTGATCTCGACCCAGTGGTAAAGGCGCAGTGATACTGTGCTTTGTCAACAGGCTTAGTCCCTAAATTGCTTGTGGTGACAACAAGCCACAAAAGGTAATGCATCTTGGTCAGGCTTTGATCAGGGATCCATATAGTGGTCAATGACCATGGCTCACGCTGTGATGATCTGGAATCCAAATGAATGGCTGTATCTCATTTTCCAATATACAGTTAAAAGTGAGAAGACAGACAGTAAGCTGAGCTAAAATGGAACCTACATTAAACAAATACAATATAACACTCACAGCATGATGACAGATGGGATGGGAAGACACCACCTTCTATTCCTGTGAGACCATGATGACCAGGATCCATTTTATAACAAGCCACGAGAGGTTCACAGTTCACAGAGGACACAAGGCCATAATAGAAACAAGTATTCATACATACCAACAGCAGTGCAAGTTTGTATTTTACAGTACAGTTGATATAGATATGAACCGGTTAAATCTTGACTTCAGTGTCATCCATTCATGATGACATTCACACTTGGGGGGAAAAAAGGGGAAATTTCACTTTATGCCAGAGAAAGTGCAGAAGAGTACCAATGTTCCACACAAGAGCTGAGGCTTTGCCTCAGACCATACAGGGATTATACTGAACCTACAGGGCAAAGTCAGGCAGCTTGTGTGAGGTAAATTGCTTCTGCAGCCAAAGCTAATGGAGCGAACAGTGACTGGTTGCTTGAAAAATCAACTTCTATTCAAGAAAATGTCACTTTTTTTACTGTATAATATCCACCTTCTGTGTAAAAACTGTCAACAAGAAAATGTAGAGTATTGTAAAATTGATAGAATAAACACAGATATACAAACAATTTTAAGAATTCTGTCATAACTAAATGAATTAGACAAGCTTCAGTCACATACCTAAGTGCATCAGTACTCAGAATTGTGATATTGAATGTGATATTTATGATTTTTGTTTTAATCTGAAAATTCTTACTGCTTTGAAAGAAAATACTGCAATAAGACCAGCTGTCTCCATAAATTACCAACAAAAATATAGTAAGATTTACTTTTTCAGTTCAAAAAGTATTTTCCAATCAAAACAATTAATAAAAAAAATCATGCCTTGATTTCTGACCACAAATATTTTAATCGCAAATTTTATCATCTTTATGATTAAATTGAATTATGATGTGCTAAACAGGTTCAGGGCCAGAACTGCAAAAGGTAACACACAGAATAAAAACCACTGTTTTGAATATTCTGTGTCTGCTTACAGTGATAGTCTACAAACAGAATACTGACAATGGCTTTCTCGCTAAGCTGAACTTCTGGCTACAGCCTCTTGCAAGACAAACACTGCATGCATTTTGAAACCATATTTAGTGTGATACCATTAACCAGAATGGGTGTTATCCTTGCAGAAACTAATTTGTAGGCTCGCTGAATGAATGAATGAAGTGAACTGTAAAGTCATGCAGCTACTGAAGTCATTGCAATTCTGAACACACAGCGAGTGTGTCAAGTGTCAAGATGGGTTCCATCGGCTGATTAAAAATCATTCCAAAAGTGTATGCATGTCAAAGCTGTAGGTCTAAGTAGGTCTCCAAAGCATTTGACATTTTGTCGAAAACGAAACACAATTGGTACGGCTAACCTTTAGCAGCGGATGGATAAAACTAAATAAAAAACAGAGACAATCAATAATTGCTTAGCCTCGTCCCATTCCCTACAGCTAAAGGACTTGCTTCTGATTCCAGCACGGAGCCTTAAGGTTAATCAGTTGTGACTAAATGTCACCAGTTTAAATTAAGACCTACATGGAAAAACATCAGCAGGTAGAACAAGAGAAGGGAACACCGTCCCATGAGTTAGGTAGGAAAAAGGCACTCACCTTCCAACTGCTAACAAAGGCTAACACAACTTGTTGACCTTAGTTAGACCTTAGTTTGTATTTTTGTTGGGGGAAAAAAAATATTTGAATCAAAGCCATATTTTGAACGACACAATTTCCATAATTAAAGTGAACTGCAAATTAGGATCGTTCCTAATTGTTGTATGTCAGATACAGTATGTCATGAAGATCATAACACAGAAGCAACACGTTTTACATTTTTTAAGAGATGTTTTCAATGTAAATTATAACAGCCATATTGATAAAACAATACCATGCCATATATACAATGTTGATGTATCTTTAATGCCTAAATTTTGCTTTCCACTTGTGTGACAGCTTTTGCAGAGTCATTAACTGCATAGCAGATTGTATTGTAAAGGTTCATTATAGTGTTTTTTTAAAGAAATAAAACTAAAGTTTTCTGATTTTTCCTTTGCTCCACATAAAAAATAAATAAATAATTACAACTGAATAATTTTGGTCTGTGGACAAAACAAGACACTTGAGAACATCATCATTTCCAGGTCTGAAAAACAGTGATCCATATTTTTACACATTTTCTGACATTTTATGGACCATGGCTCTCCATGGTGGCTTATTAAAAAAAATGACAAGGACTGTATGTTGGTGAGTTAGACAGGATTTTAGTCACTCATGTAAAATATTACAGTTTTTTTCTACATTCATAAATATAATAATAACAGAAAATCAGGACAATTAACTTATTGTAAGTTTGCTTGCGTTTTATCACGATGAGCAACAATGGTGGACGCTGTTGGAGCTCTGGTACCGTATGTACAGGATCTGTATATGAATGTTATAGGGCGGTTGTGAAACCACTCAATGAGGCCACAAGTTAATGACACAAAACAATGATGCTTTGTTCATCAAGTGTGGATATTTCATTTTCATATTAGGAGGAATAAAATTAAGTATATCCATACCTGAAAGTAGGTGAACTGGGAGTGGTAGAGGTCAGGGTAGATGTGTAGTGTGGTCCCCACCACAAGCAGAGACTCAAACTTGTGCAGAGAAGAGCTGATGTAGCCGGTGAAACCCAGACACCAGATCTTTAAAAGAGCTTCCAGGTCGAATAAGACAGTAAATGCAACCTATGATGGCATTAAGACAATAGAGAAAAGTGTTTAACACCTGTCAACACAAATATCTCAAGCGCATATAACACTATCCTCTGGGTACCTGTAATCTGTTTGTTTAATATGAAGAATTTTTTTACAGTGAAATAACAGAAGTTTTGCATCGAATACAGAAAAGCAGGATAACGACATTGGAAAAAGTAAAAAAGAAATGTATTGTATTTCAGGATTTTCTTGACCTCACAACAGGAACTGAACACCTGGGTATCTCATGCATCACCTCATGCATCATTGCACTTTATCCGAGTACAATAACATGTCGGTGGATGATCCACCAACGCCCTCAGCAGGAAGGAAAGAGAGAACAAATTGTAGAATAAACATGTGTCCATTTAAGTCTAAACCCAATGCCTCCATTTCCTATTTCACCTTCACAGCCTTCTCACAGGTTGGAACAAATCTGCAGATCGATGGCTGAATGATATGGGAGGAGGCAGCAAGAGAGGGCAATACTGACTGTGGCTTTTCCCTTTTCTTATCACCTTCACTCCAACTGTACTTTAGAGAGGTAGAAAGGCGGTGGAGGAAGTGGGTACACCACGTGTGTGTGTGTGTGTGTGTGTGTGTGTGTGTGTTTTTAGGTTAAAATTATAAAATAAAATAAAAAAATGAAGATAATGGGTCAACGAATGCAAATAACATATACAGTACATATACATATAGTATACGGTTGCATCATGACTGATGTAATCAAACAGGGTCATTTCATTCACATAATTCAAGATTACATTTTATTAACAGCATAGCACTACCATAGAGAAAAACCCTTGCCTACAATACTTTAATTTGCTTTTCTTTTGAAAACACATGATTGAAATTATACACAACAGCTTAGTGAAGATATGAAATTGAAAGAAAAAAAAGGCAGTACAAAACACAGGCATCTTACCTCTGCCAGGTAAAACTCATCATAATGCCTGCGGTGGTTTTCTCCTTTGTAATAGTTGCTAGCAGCAACAATGACGTCCACAGCCACCATACTCAAGATAAACATGTGGAACACAGAGGACCGCATCAGTTGCTGTGGAAACAGAGCAGTGTTCAATTACACTGAATATAAATTGCACGCAACTGACAAAAAGAAAAAAAAGAGGTGCACAAAATTTAAAGGACATTTCCAGTTATTTCACACTGAACTTGTTCAAACCCAAGTCTGGATATGAGGCAGCAAGGCCCTGCTAATAATCTACAGTGTTGTCCAAGATAAATCATTTCTGGTTTAATTGAAGGTTATGACTCAGATAAGACACATAGATGTTCACAGTATTATATTAGAAGCACTCTAAAAGGAAGACAAGGAAGAAGACTGATGACTCTATCTGCTCTTCCTTCAAGGCAAATCTGTTTGCACTGAAAGAGGAGCAGATATAACCCATCGTAAGTCTTGAAAGTAGAGTTCAGAGTGTCAAAAAACTGTGAAAAGACAATGTAGTTGAGTAAAGGACTACAAAGTGTTTTTACATTTAGTTTGAGTCAAAACATATGGAGAAGTATACCCTGTACCCAATACTAGGCTGCAGACATTTAAAGTTAAAGGGTTCAGAGAGCACAGTGGTGAGTGGAGGGCAGATGAAGAACTGTCACATGTTTATATGCAGGAGGAGGAACATATACTGTATCTATGGTGACATATTTGACGTTGCTAAACACAGACTGTAATCTATATCACAAGTGCAGGAAATTCAAAGCAATCAGGAGCCTTTCTTTGGCTGCTGGTAGAAACATTTACCCAGACAGCAGAATCAATGTGCATTCAGACAGTGGGAAACAAGAGGGAAAAGGGGGAAACACAGTAAATGTAAGTTATTTCCTGTGGGAGTGGCAGTTGCGCATGATGGAAACAATCACGATATTAAAGAAAGTGAAGAAAAGTATTCACACTCATGAAAGAATGTGAGGGAAAAGAACAATTGCACAAAACATGCGCTCCTCTTTTAGACAAACAACATAACTTTGGAGACAATATGACAGATGTGATCGCAGCTTTGAAAGGCATGTATGTGCAACGTTCAAACAGCTTGTGAGTGGGTGAAACCACTCACCCTAAAAAAAGACTTGCGTGTGAGATTGGCAACAGGAAGGACTGGAAAAAGTGAAAAATGTGAGGAAGAAATAAAAACAGAGGAAGATGAAATTCACCCCAGGAAAACGGGACTGCCGCCATCCACCCTCTTACACAGAAATACCCAAATTCTACAGACATCAAAGTCTAGAAGAACTGATCTTCTATTGGGTGTCATATTTTGGAAAAAAAAGAAGAAGCAATTAATAAAATTACTAGATGAACCCAGCTTTGAGCATGGACATAAAAAAACACCTGTAACACAAAATCTCTAACAATATTGTCTTTACAATGTATTATCTGATATTAGCACGGACATCAACATCCCCCAGTATGATGAGTGACAAAAAGGGTCGGCTGTTATCGCTTTGACGTCTATGCTTGCACCCTTAACAACAATTCTTATTTTGCGTGTTTATTCATTTTGCACAACGTAGACAACGTACATCTGCTGTGAGATGAAAATGCAAAATATTATGTTAATTTCACGAAAGAAGTGACTAAATGTATCGGTATCAATTATTGGCCCAAGCACTCCTGATATTGCCAAAAAAGTCCAATATTGTCTATCACTAGTAACAAATGATCCATTTGCCAAATCATTTATCTACATACCAACTTCTATATATATATTTTACATATATATTTTTTTTTTTTTTTTTTCTTGAACAAATCCTTCTAAAAAAAGGCATTAAAATGGCAAAGAAACAATACAGATCACACTTCACAGAATAATGATTTTAGAGACTCTTTACTCTGAAAAGTGTTATTACAATGACAAGGGCAAATGTCGTGACTGTTGTCCAACAGGAGCAAGGGTAGAAGTGGCATTACTGTTGTAACACTACTATTATAACGGGCTCAGCGTTGATGCTTTAGTGATAAAAGGATGTGACTTTGACATGAGAAACCATTGTAAATGTTCCTCTTCTTTTAGCACAGACCAGAAGCTTACAATTTTAGTACATGCGTTACCAAAGCAACACTAAGCTAAAGTCATTTAATGTGCCTGATTTTAAGGCCTTATCCCCACGTAAAACAGAAGTTTCCCCATACAATCTTTTCTTCTTTCTTTGATTTTTTTTTTCTCCGAAAACAAAACAACATTTCAAGAAATGTCCTTAATGACGTAACCCCCCCCACCCCAAATGAGTCTAAACACTGCCGTGGGTATACGTGACACTGTGATGCTGCCACAGAAATACACCAAAAATGGAAAACAGGACGTGGATCATAAAGTTAGCGGAATAAAGGGTTAGGTTTGAGAGGTGGGGCTGCGACATCATCACTTTCCCAAAGTCAGGTTTTGTTTGTATAGACGAAAACACAAGGATGGGGTTTCGTAGTTGTTCACTTTGGGATCTGTCTTCCAAAAATAGCACTTTAGGGCTCCCAAAATGGCAGGTGCGAGTGGATTAAAAAGCCGAAGTGATACAAAATATTTGTGAATTCCTTCTCCTGAGTATGGACCCTCAGTTAACTGATGATATCACATAATGTTGCCATGCACAAAATAAGGAAACTTTCATTAGTGCCTTTTGGAGGGTGATGATGAATTACCTGGCACTGTTTGGAGACCTTGAGAGAGGACACTCTTACTGTACAAAGTATGCACTCGTAACCAGTTCTTACACAAAGGGTCGTTGGAAGAAATAGCCTTTTACAAGTCTTGTTCATCAAAGACTTTTGTTTCAGGAGTTATACTTTTAGAGCATTAAGGTTCTGGATATAATAACAAAAGTAAGTGCAGACATTATTTAAATTAATTCTCTTTAACCATCCACATGAAAACCACCAGATCTGACTGCGTTATTGAAACAGCAATTATATGTATTTTATTCCATTTTCCAGATGGTTTGATTAAACTTTTCTCTGTTCAATAATGAGGCTTAGAGGTCAAAATCATTAAAAATGTAAAATTTACTTCTAACAAAGCCCAGGATAAGTTTAGTATTTTTCATGGTAAAGGTCAATGAAACTGGCCCACTCTTTTTTGGTAGTTGTCATAGCAACCAAGGTCATTGTCCAGACACAGACATGTGAGCCTCTGGCAAAAAGAGAAGACAGTCACAACAATAGACCCTTGTAAATAATAAATGACGTACGTTAATATCATGTGTAGGGCTTGGTATTCAGAAAGGCTCCACATATGTAGGTGGTGTAGAGTTTAGTAGAACAAAGCAACAGTTAAATTTATGCCACAAATGGAAACTCATGCCACTTGTGTATAAGCAAGGCTGATAGTTCAAATCATGTGGCCTAAAGGTTGGAGATTTTGAAAGAGAACACACAAAAGCCCACTCTCCAGTCACAGTGGTTAGGCTTCCTGAATGAGATTGGACATGACAAAGCAGTTTGACATTTCCAGAAACCAGACGCTCTCCCCCATGGGTGCTTTGGTTGAACAGAGTTGTGTATATGTGTGATGCTGTGTGCATATGTGCACGGGGGAGGGAGTGAGACAGACTGACAGGGAACAGAAAGTACATGCTTGGGCCTAGGAAACGGTTGATTTTCTCAAGGTCCTGACTTTGCCCATATTCCCTGTCAGCTGTTTAAAATCAGACGGTGAAGAAAAGCTCGAGAGCAAAGTGGAGAGCAGTGCAAATTTATAACCTCTGCCATTTTAAGATATAGTCTGTCTTCCAGCTCTGCCACAGAATAACCTTTACATTTCAACTTCACATTCCTCTTTTTTTCCCCCAAAATGGCTAAAAATGTTGTGCACTTCACCAGATAACACAATCCCCGTCGTTCCCAGGGGCCATTTCGCCATGCAGCTGATGGCTCAATATATAGGGGCCTCAACATGTCAGGATCAATTTAACAGCTTCAATTGTAGGAAAAGATGACTTTCCTGCTGTCCCATATTTCTTAGCTTGTGTGTTTCTGAAATCCCACTTGTTTGATGGATGCTATTCATTTGTGTTGCCTCTGATGGGTCTTTGAAACCTCAGGGACTCACTGTACATGCACACACATATATGCTCCCATATTAAATTTGGCATTAAACCAAGGAGCACTAGAATCCTTTATCTGTGTGGTAATATAAGCAAGATAGGGCTGCCACTATTAGTTTAGTGGCAGAAAACTGCTGATAATTTTTTCTAAATGATCTTAGTAATAGTATTTCATTTGTAAGTACTTTAGGTAAGGTCCTTGCCTTACGGAGGCTGCCATCTTGCAACTCAACGCTTTTACAGCAGCACAAACCCAAAGCATACACAAGTCTTACACACTGGATATTTAATTATTTGTACTTTGGTGCATAAAGTATCAAACATTTGTAAAAAAAAAATGATTGGAAACCTCAAATTCTTACTTAATATATGACACAGTACATTCTGCAAAATATAAAATGTACTCAGCTCCTATTTACTTTAAAACAACAGTGGGTAATATTGTTAATAGTGGCATTACTATTGTTATTTGATATTTGGGGAAACAGTGCACTTACTCTATGTGTGCTTTCCTGACCAAAAGAAAAAACAACATAGGAATAAGAGGAAATAATCATTCATTTTTTTTCCTCTAACCAAACTGTCATCTTGTCTGGGAACTAGTGTTCTTTATTATCCAATTTATGCCAAGACAATTTCAACAGTGCAGCAAAGTCTTGCTCTCTGAAGGCTGTCTGGCCAGTGTGAAATAAAACGCATCCTCACAGAAGAGATAACATGTCTTTCAGCTGTGACTCTGAAAAATGGCCAAACATGGTGCACTGTGAATAAGCCTACCGGTCAAGTGGATGATGGGATATGCATCATACATTCCCCGTGACAAAAACCATAATACAACCATGACAGATCGTCAGACTGACAGACAAACGACTGCATCCTCATGCTCCGTCTGTTCACTCAGACTGCCAAGGAGGACAAACTCCTCCAACTGGTGCATGAGAAGAGCGCGGCACATGTGCACATAGCTGGCAGAACAAAACTGTATTCACACAGGAATTGCCACCAACGGGCTGGGCCATGTTCTGGCACAAGCTCCCGCTACAGTTTCCTCTCTCTCTCTCTCTCTCTCTCTCTCTCTCTCTCTCTCTCTCTCTCTCTCTCTCTCTCTCTCTCTCTCTCTCTCTCTCTCTCTCTCCTGTTTACCAAGATTAGGAAAAAAACTGAGTGAGATTAAAGGCTGCTTTACTTGACTTATCTATTTGGTTTCTGTACTGCTATTTGTTGCACAACAAATAAACAAATGGCAATAATCAGGTTCTATCAAGGGTCTTGATTTTTCACTGTGTAGTATTGAACACTGAATAAAAAGATATTAAACAGGAATCATGCAGATACAGAAATCTAGTGAAACTGGCAGGCAGTGCATATATGATTGTTTGGTATGAACACAGATTTATAGATTTTGACAGCAGTGGGCATGTAAAATCTTGCTAGTTCAGGGCTCCAACGAAGTGGGAGTCCTTTCACTTCTTATGGCCCTGACTAGAGCAGGTTGAGTCATGTCTTTGGCTGGAAAACAGCTCTTAATAAAACACGATGGTCTGCCTGTCTGCACCCTCCTACTCTTAATAATATCTGCTGTGCTTTGCCGCCCATGCCTTCAATTACTCCGTGGATCTACCCTCTAGACTTTAGTTTTATTTAATTTTTAGCAAGTATTATAAAATGATTGCTGTCTAGACTGAGGAAACAACCTGGAGCAGTCGCACTGTTCAGTCTAAGAATGTTGATCTCACAGGGATGGACACAGCCTCTTCACTTTCCTCTTTGAATTATATATGTACCTGCAACACCCAATCTCTTTTTTCTTCTCTTTCTTTATTTCCATCAAGTAAAATAATATAATAATATGCAGCAATAATCTAACTGGGATTCCTTTACGCCTCCCTTTTTTATCCCCTGACCAATTTATATTTGCTTCTTGGCTTTGTTCTCCTTCCACACAAAGACAAACTGACCTTAACCTTGACATGTTGTGTGTGTGTGTGAGAGCTTAAAATGGCACGAGTATTGTCAGTCGGAAGCTCCACAAGGCAGAGATCAGGGCCAAAGGGGAAAGGAGTGTTTCTGAGAATCAATAACCTCTGGCTTGGGAGGAGGCGGACATAAAAAGTGTTCCACTCACTGGCCCACACTAACCCCCAGTAAGCCACTGAGTTATCTATCACCCTGTATTTAGCTCTGTAACCAGAGAGATAATGCAGGGGGAGTAAGTAGCACTAGTCCCTTATTGCCAAAGAGGCAGCGCTAAATTAATCACATGATCCTGCAGGATTACTTAAAGTAGGTAGCATTCATCATAGCTTTCTTAGAGGCCCCTTCTATGTCGATTATTTTTAAATGGAAATCCGTCAGTTTCTTTGTTTTTATGTGCGGTTGGTCTTTGTTGCATATTAAATATGTTATTTTTTTAACGCAGTAGGATGTACTTCTATGAAGTGTCACCTTCTACTTTTGCTTATAGACAAAGCTCCAATCTGCAGTGTAATTATGGCATTGTGGTGCACCAGAGGCTAATGAGTGGATCAGGTCCGTGGGGAGAGGAACAGGAAGCTTCATTAACCTCCACTGGTCTACAGAGGGCTACCATAAGAGCAAACTGAGAAACTCAATGCTCACTAGACAGTGAGCATTGAGCAAAATGCAAAGACAGTGTAAATGGATAAAGGAGAAATTATATAAGCAACATTTTGATCATAATAGATAAACTTAGAGTAGCCTGCAATAATACTTTCGGGAGTCAAAACCCACAGACTTAAATTTCAAATTCACCATTCTGCCATTCTGCTTTAAAAACAGAGAAAGAAAAGACTACCACATTTGCAGACGTCATTTCAGGTAAAACACAAAACAACAACAACGGGGACAAAACATAAAACTTTGTTGGGGATTATAAAGGGATTTAAAAAAAGACACTGAAAATCAAATGACAGACTGGAATAGGTAAGAGGAGATTCTCCTGCTTTAAGAGACATTTTGGTTCGTAGGCTCCGAAAAGACCAGGTGGTTAATCAGTTGTGTTATCTCCAGTCTTTTGGACCCAGACTGACCAACACACATGCACAAATGGACACATGTCAACACGGACAGATCGACAAGCTGACAGTGTGGTACACAAAGGCCTGACCAGACACATACAGGTGGTTTAAAAGACAGTCTGACAGGAACGGTTGAGTCGCCAGCAGGAAACACACAGGCCGCCTGTCTGTAGATAGCACCCACCTGCCAGCACTGAAACATTTTAATCATTTGATGGTCAATTACTCTGGAGCCAGCCAGAGCAGAACAGAACCTCACACTTCACTTCCCCAGCATTCACAGATGGCCCTGCAGGCTGGATCTAAACCGCTTGTCTTCACTCTACCTGTCTACTCATCTCTTGAGCACAGCTTCATTCTGATATGGGTGAAAAAGCAATGAAATAAAGTGTTTGGTGAAGCTTTGCAGAAAGGAAGTAGGAGGATATCCCTCATTAATCAAAAAAATTATACCACTGTAATATGACACGTCCTATTACGCCATGTGGGGACACTACTGTTCCTGGTCTCCCTCTTCCTCCTTTTCCACTAATCACTATCTCTCCTCCCCCCATCTTGTCAGGGCAGATGCTTCCCACACTTAATATCCTACCCACTGGTCAAAGAACTTCTTTAAATGCAGGTTTCAAAGGGTTTTTGATCGTGATGTTAAATCAGCACTCACCCCCGGGCCAAATGACTTGGCTTGAGCTTCGATCAGCATCAGTTGGAATGCAAGACCCAAGTGAACACATTAATATCTTCCTTGTCTGCATTTCTGGCAGCAATGTAAATTCCTGCTTCATCTACCGTGCAACGATATGACATACATTCATCTGGCAGCCGTTAGCATAGCTGTAAGCCATGATTGTTTGTGTAAGCATTGCAATTTGGGACAGCGCTCAATAGTTTTCATTTCATCAATTAAATTAGTGAGATAATCCATTGAGAGAGTAGGCCGAAGTAAAAGAAGGAAAATACTGACCACAGTAACGCTGTTACTGAGTTGACACTGACGGAGTTCTACCAGCTAATTTTAGTTTCTTCCTGTGTTCTCCAATGTCACAAAATGCTTGCTGATATCTGCCATGATTTGCTGTTTTATACCAATGTTTGTTGGTCTTAACTACAGTCTAGGCACAACCATAAAACATTAAATCTCGTTCAGTAGTAGTCACACATCCAGCTTTGTCTTGAATTTAAAGGTCCAGTGTATAAGAAAGTATATATTCTAAGGTAGTGATTCCCAAACTTGTGTCCTTGCATGTGTCCAAGACAAACCAAGCCCCTCCACCCCAAACCCCTGTCCATGCACACACATACCAAAAGAATAAAGTGAATAATTCCAAAAAAGTATATGCAAAAACAAACACCAGAGCTACTGCCTTGTTTTCTGTCTTTTCTTGTTGTCTTTAGCACTTACATTTCTCAGACATGATATTTTGTTGTACAGACACTGACAACAGGAACACAATCAGGTATAGCCACTAACCTGATCAGAGTAATGGTCACAGAAGGTGAGGAATCAACTAATGATAGCATAATAATTTTCAGGTGGACCAATATACGGGTTCAAATTTGCGTGATACTGAGTTCTGAATGTACTGCAGAGTGCGCGATTGGTATTTTCTAAATGTAATATTCACAAATATAATTTTTATAACCTCACAACCTCAAAGCAGGCAAAGCTCTGCAACCTGGGGTCTGAGCCCCCGACCCCAGGTTGGGAACAATGGTTCTAAGGCAAAAAAGAAAAATGAATTTATTTTAAACAAATTATGCATTTAAACAGTCAGTAAGATATTCAATTTCTGCCAATAACCCCCCTAAAGGTTATATATTGGCCCTTTAACCACTTTGATTTGTGTTTGCAATATTTTCATTTTTTCCGCTCAGAAACTCTATATCACTGATACAGCATTGGAAAAAAATGTAGTGAGCTGGTCTTACCCTGAAATATACTCCCCTGGCATTATTATGAAGAATGAACAAAAAGGTGCTCATACCTTTCTATATTTCTCTCCTTCTATGCTGCTTTTCATGTGACAGGAGGCATCCATCAAATTTTCTGGGCCATTACCTAGAGCTGAAGCCCTCCATGTGATTGAAGTGCAAGTTGACCCACTAAAACATTGTGCACCTTGGTCCATCTTAACACCAAGTCTGCCTCACAGTTGGCATCCTCAAGGCTTTGTGTCTTAAATAGGGGTATGCACATGTATAACTGGAGAAATCAGCTAAAAATAAAATAATAATTCATACATACCAACACCGCATGTTGTAGATTATTATCATTGATACATTTGAAAAAGTTCAACCTTTCTAACAGAAATACTTGTATTTTTTGGTTCTGTATTTCAAATTCCACTTTGGTAACAATCTCATTGAAATGGAAGCTGTATTTTGTAATTTTTTTTTTTTTTTACTTGATGCTTTTGATGAGCTCAACCTGGCTTAATGTCACCCTCAGTCAATCTGGTATCCCTTCATCCTATTCTCAGACATGAGCTTCCTGTTGGCAATGGAGGATGATAATAGCTATTCTAGTATAAGGCAATGAAGCAGAAGGAGGGAGAATGAGGCTCAGAAGGAAGTCAGCCATGTTTATCCCTCTGGTTATCCCTCAATCTAAGTCTTTCTTCTAAGTAATGATGAGGCTCTGGGAGACATGCCGCTTTAATGGGAATACTTCATATTTCACTTTTCCTTCACCCTGTTTCTCAATTTTTCATGTGCTTGCTCTTCCTCGCTTTGTTTGTGGGCTTCTCCTCGAAGCTCATTCGTGGAATAGCTTCTCCTTCACGAGTCTTTGTTGACAGCTATCCTCTCTCTCACTGCTGTGGACTCTCTCACAACTAGAGTCCACACCATCACATTATCAACAGTGGGCCAGCTGTAAGCAGTGCCTGCTGCGTTCAGCTTATCTTTAAAGCCCAACCCTTTGGATCACACTGACCACGGGGCAACACAAGTGTGGTCCATCGTTTAAAACTCATCCATCACCGGGGCAACATCATTAGACCACCTCTACACATCCAACATGAGCCTCCCCTCATTTAAAATCCCATCACTTGGTCATTTGTCACAGACACTGAAGAGAAGACAAATGATGAAACAATGGGTTGATGCTGTGTGCACATAGGGCATTTGTTAAATGGATGTAGTTTACAGATTTTCAGTTAATGCAAACATTTTCTGCATCAATGCAGACATTTAAATCGACATGGATTTAAAGTCATGCACAAAGCTATTGTTGTGAGGATCTTTTGGCCTATCCTCACAATGTCAAAGGGGTTTTTTGAGAGTGAAGACGGTTTTACACTTAATCCTATTTTACACAGCATGTGGTGATACTTTTTAAAAGTGTAAAATTGCATATTTTGGAAAACTAAAAGAGGTGATCAACACTTCCAGTTCATGTCACTTTTAAACTTATCCAATTATCCTCTCCGTTGAAGTAGGTTAGAAATCTCATCTTGAATTAACTCAGCATCAAAAAAGAAACAAAAACTAGTTTTTGATTGACCACTATGGTACAACTTAGACATTAAGGCTAAGGTTAGCATTAGTCTTGACTAGGATTAGGCCTTTATGTTATGGTTATTGTAACTGGCTAAGAAATGCAGAGAAGAACTGAGAGCAAAATTGGTTAGTGAAACAGAGAGACAGAGAGAGACTTAACACCAAAAGCATAATAATTTTGTGGTGTGTTTACCTGGAGGCAAGCAGGCGCTCGGCCATGTGGTTTGTTGACATCCACAGCTACGAGCTGCCATCCCCCAGCAGCATCTTCATGGAACATCTGTGACACATGGACAGTACATGAGGGGCACCGAGACAAAAAAAAAGAAAAAAGTATGTACTGGATCGAAGTCATATACACACATCCACCCTTTGGCAGCATTGTCATAAAACATCTGTGGCCACAAAAAAAAGCCAAAGGCATCATATACAAAAATTCCTACCCACACAAAAATGTCAGACAGATTACTAGATACACTGTGCGCCAACAGTCCTAACACTAGAAATAAGAAACAAACAAAACTTTCAAACTCGTAAGGCACTCGGTTCATTCATAAATATCAACCATTCTTCTAAAACATAAATGTCATCATTAGCAAGCATTAACTAGTTCTAAAATATGATGTCATTCACCACAAAATAACCAAGAGTGAACTTGACAAAAAGATGTACGGAGCCAATGAAGTTTGCAGATGGCACAATACACTGTAAATAGTAGAGTGTACAGCTGAAGCTAACAGGAATATATTATTTTTGTTTTCAGGTATTCAGTAAACATAAACTAACATGACCTGATGATGGCAAAAAAAAAAAAAGTGTCAATGGCAAATCATATGAAAAAGATAACAAAAATAATTACAATCCATTTCGCAGCTCTTGTACTGTTTTACTGAAAGTACTATGACAGCCTCATGCTGGTGCTGCTTAAATAAAAGTCAGGAGATCACCCAGAGATCATCGCAGAATGAAGTTTGACCTGCTGGTTGGGCTACAGGAAATGTCAGTTAAATACCAAAATCAGTAGAGAATCGCGAATGAACCAGCAAAGCCAATAAGTATATAATAAGTGTCAATAAGTGCACTTTTGGGTGAATGAGTCAGTAGAAGCCACAGACTGGATTTTAATTCTTTTAAATTCTTTTATGTTCATTTGGAACATCTATGTTCACATAGGAATTTAAATCACTGCACCATTAATTGACTCTGAAATGTACGTCCAGTGCACCCAAGAGAGCCAAATGAACTTTGAAGGCTCCCGCTTGCTTTTAACAAGCAGAAATATTTCAACAACTCTGTCTCTTCAGTTATTCTACTCTTTTACTTTCATACCTTTCTCGCCCCCTTTGATGCCGTTTTTTTTTTTTTTTTTAAACCTGTCACATCAGTGTCACACTCTATTAAATTTAAGCCAAGAACATGGTGCTCTATGCACAGCTTTTATCCTGCCTTTAAACACGACACGACAACGAGAATAATATCTACAGCCTGAACGTCAAACACACAGGGGTTGATTTATTTAACTTCAAAACAGACACGCAAAAAGTAGATCTCAGTGAAATTCATCTACACTTTCGGGCCTTAATTATAAATCTTTTCATGAAAACAGGGAAGGAAGAGTCTGATCCAATGAAACCAAAATGACTTTTAATCCATTGTCATTTTATCAGCTTCATCTCTCCTAAAAGCCTCAATTATCATCAAGAGGCAGCACAGCAAAGTCAAGGAATAGGAAATGTGGCATGGGTCGTGTCTCCACAGCCACCTTGTAGCAGCCTCCCCCTCTGGGGAAAGCAAAGAAGGCAGCATATTGTTTCAGCTTCAGTGACTGACAGTTAAGTGTTACACCACAGCTAATTAGTTTTTACCTCTAAGATAAAGATTGGGGCATGACAATGTCTATT
The DNA here is from genome assembly GCA_016785285.1 of Brachirus orientalis. NCBI lineage: Eukaryota > Metazoa > Chordata > Actinopteri > Pleuronectiformes > Soleidae > Brachirus > Brachirus orientalis. The sequence continues at coordinate 2,236,695 of JAFBJR010000310.1, forward strand.
ACCATTCATTTTGATAAGAGCATGAAAGGCTTTTTGTTTTCAAGGTCAAATAGCTGTATATGCATGAAAGAGGTGCAAGCATGTTTTCCATGATGACACTAATAATAGTTAATAGTTTCACAAATTTCTGAGAAGTATTACACTCACCAACCACTTTATTATATTACACCTGTTCAATTGTGTGTTTTATATCTATACAGTCTTTATTTAACCAGCTAAAAGCCAAAAAACCAAGGTCTAACACAAAATATCTATTCTACCAATTAAGTGGCAGCAGCTTAATGCATTTAGACATGTAGACATGGGAAAGACGACATGCAGAAATTCAAACTGGGCATCAGAATAAGGAAGAATGAAGCAACGAAGAAGGCGAAAAAGTCACATTGAAGCGGATCGGCTACAACAAGAAGACCACACCCAGTGCTGCTATTGGCACATTATTAGATGTCTTAAGCATTGGAGTACATTGAGTGTACCTAATAAAGTGGCTGTGTGTGTATATGTTAAATAATGAAGGTATAACATCAATGAAATAAGTTTTGAAGGAAGATGGAATACAAGGGTGCTTCAGAATCATGCCAAGATTATTATTTTTGAAATTGAAAATGCAACACTTGGTAGCACCATCTTTGGCCGCAGGTTTGAGACTTTGAGATTGTTGTACCTGTGTTGTAGCAGTAGATGTTGTACTGCTCCTTGACCCCCACATCTGCTGAAACTGAACTCTGATTTCAGCAAATGTCTCAATGATGACTGCTATGAACACATTCTGAGAAAGAAAAAGGAAAAGAAAATGACAAAGTGAGAAAGGATTATGTCAATTAGCCAAGTTCTTTTGGTGTTAAAATACCCCAGGTAAAAATTTGAGTTGAGTTGAGGTGCTATGACATAAGAGCTGAAAGTACAGTATAATGAAGAGTGTAAAAGACAGAGACTGGCTCTGACCTTTACAAGCCATGCCAGGAAGAAAATGAGAGTTATAAAGTAGAAGTAGGAGCGCCAGCGAGGGAAACTGTCAATGGCTCTGTACATGAGGAACACCCAGCCTTCCTGTGATGCAGCTTCATATACAGTGAAGATACTTGTACCTACACAAAGAGAGAAATAACAAAAAGAGAGATGTAAAATCAGATGCACACCAAGTTTGCTACTGCAAAATCTTAATATTTGACATCACCACCACTTAGAAACTATGAACACTTTACACAAGAGCTTCTTTTGAGCTGTAACAAAATTTAAGATGCATATTTTCACACGAAAAATGCAGAATGTCAGCAGGTCCCTCCTCCATAATGACAGCACTCTGAATTTTAACTGCTTGGCAGGTCATTAATCTGATAAACGGTATGTCTTTGTCACTGTCACCAGCAAATTTAGCCAGATGAAGCTAATGAATGGAGTTGGCTGAGATACAAAATGGAGCTTTTTGTGGTTGACATACTCTTTTTGTCTTTTAAAATTCAGCCAATGATGATTTCATTCGGAAAAGCAACAACAGTTCATATTTACTATTAATAAGATAACTGTGTCCCATTTGAAAGACTAACTGATCAGTGGCTCTTCTCTCTGCAGACATACAGCTCCTGATTGCAATCGACCACTTTTAGCTGACGACAATTCAGTTTAACTATATACTATATTTAACAATTAAACACAACACATAGTTGTGCTTATAATCATGTTTTGAGTTGGAGCTTGTGGGTTACAGAGCAAAAAATACATGAATAATATATGTTGTTGTTTGGTGATCGGCACGTTACGTCCACATGAAGGTGAATTTAAAAACAGTGCGACTAAATCCTCAATAAAGTATTTTAGGAAGTTGGATTTATGTTCATATAAACAGAAAGGAGATTTCTCTACAATATACTTGTAGAACCTACATGAATATTTTAGTATGGGGATGGGAGTATTTAAACCACACATTTAGGCTGCATATTGCAATCAATGGGCCATATACCAGTAATGACTTGATGAAGTTATTGCTTATTTTCAAGCTCTGAGTCTCTCCTTCATGGCTATCTAACTATTAGGTGCACTGGCACTGGATTAGAACAGCAGTCAGTTGATAAGGGCGGCAAATGTGTCTGCATGAAGTGAAAATTGTAAAACTGCATGTATGTTTCTGTACATACAGTATGTGTCTTCAAGCTCACTGGAGTATACATATAGTTTATACCTAGCTCATTGAAACCACTATAACCAAGCTCCTGTCGACTGAGGCCCAGCTCTTCCAGGTCCATGCATTTGAACCCATAAGGACACTGGTAACCTTCTCCGTCAGGAGAACAGTGGGTATCTGGGATTGCCAAGTTGTTCCATGACACATTACTGACCACAGAAAAAAAAACATTATAATGTTACAAACAAACAATATGCACAGCAACACACAAAATTAATGTTCCTAGTCTACACTCTGCACTGTCTCTTTTCCCTGTCTCCCTGTCTTTTATCCACAGGTGTTAGTCCAGGAGCTGCTTGATCTCACTAATGAAAATGAATGCCTTCAAATTGCCTGCCCAGACATCCATTTAAATTGTTTATTAAGGGGTACAGGATCAGACCGGAAAATTTATTGCACTATCACAGAGGCCAATCAGAGGCATAGTGGTGAATATCAATAAAGCTAATTATATTGGGCTCAATAACACCGATGTGTCTTATCAAATAATTCACTGTTCTTGATGCCGGAGGTAAAGTAATCATCAAATGAGAGCCCAAATGTCCAGTATAAATGAAACGTTAATGTATACGGTCAGTGAGTCAAAGTCATTAGTGACACTCAGGATTGTTTCTGTATTTGTAGTTTGAAAAAAGGTAACATTTAATTGTGCCATGACATACATTTTTCATCTAATATCTGATTCAGATGTCTCCCCTCATAGTTTTTCCCAATTCCCACCAAACCTGTGAAAACAAAGTGAGCTCTGATTTTGGGTTATGGCAGACCCTAACCCTAACTCTAACCAATATTCATAACCATATGACAGATAGAGATGTAACACGTCAATCCCTAAGTGACATACAATGTTGTAATTTTATATTGAAAAAATAAAGAAACTGTACTTTTTCTGTGTGTCATTAGTAACGCAGTGGTGGTTGAACGTTCCAAACATCTGAACACCCAAAATTCCATAGAGCAGAAGAAAAAACAGCAGGAAGATCGATACACTCCAGATCTGTTCCCCAGATCGCCTACAAAGAAGAAGAGTGGCCAGAGATTGACGTCAAATGTCATATTTTCATGTAAAAATAATCCATGGATAGTTGAGACTGTGCATAAGAAGAACCACAATATTGTACTTGAGAATGTTGGTGATGCGGGAGCGAGGTAGTTCGAAGCGGAAGTAGATCCTGAAAGCTCGGATCATGATGAGCGCCCGGGGGATTCTCAACATTCCCCAAGGAGACATCTGATCCACAAGCTCTGCTATTTCAAACACCTAAAACAAGAGACACAGATAATCACACCAGCTCATGCAATAAAGTAGATTGTTTTGTATCAAGAGGAAAAAATGTCAAGAGGATAAAATGGAAAATAATAATAACAAAAGATGTTTATTATACCTGCAGCACCAGGGACACCCAGATAAAAAATACCATGAATCCATCAAACATACACCAGCGATCTTTCACATAGGAGTTATCCCCCTGTGGAGAGGAGACACTCACAGTGAGAAACAGAGGGACATAACAGAGCCAGGAGAGAAGGAAATATCTACACAAATGAAAACAAAGAAAGCTGATGTGTACAAAACATCCTTCAGGCTTTCATACTAGTCTTTGCAGTTCTGAAATCGCTCACATTTAGTGTCAGCCAAGATCTAAAAAAATCTGATGGAAAAAAAAAAGGTTTTATTGTGATTGCGAAAAAAAAAAGTCACACACCAATATTCAAGGAAAACACTAAATGTCCTGCATCCATTCGACAGACCGACTATAAAAATTAAACAGCCATGTTTCCATGATAAAACAAAACTATTAAGCCCCTGACATCTGAACAACTCATCCTAAGGTCAGCAAAAATGGGAATGCTTAATTATAACTGTCAGAGAGAGAGAGAGAGAGAGAGAATGAAGAAGTTCTGAAGGGGAGAAAAGGCTGCAAATAGGACTACGTGTTCTGAAACCCTCAACAGATAAGGACCATGTTTGATTACACACTGATGAGAACAAAAGCATGCAATTACCTTACCACACCATGGGGAATGTGTGCTTTGCATAGGCACTTTAAATATCTAGCTAGAAAATACAACTTCCGGGTGTCAATCAAAGTTATTGACATAGAGAATATATTCACTCTGGAACACTTTGAAATGCAAATTACCTAAAACTTTGACATGTGTCACTTGGCTAGGATGAATTTTACCTTGTGTTCATGGAAAAACAAGTAAGAAACACCTTCCCACTTTACATTCAAACATAGGCTTAATCTGCTTTTCACAAACTAAACAAAAGTGTGAGAGAACATTTAATGTTTGAGTTCTTATGTTTTTTTTTTTTTCTTGCACTGTTGATTCTAATTCTGTGTCCTCCAGTGTCTCCCTGCTTGTTATCCTTGATTTGCCAATTAAGCTGTCCACAGTTTTTATGGAAGTAATTATGGGCCTTTCAACTGCCAGCTGTCTGTTCTTGGATGCTTCGAGAGAATGCTATCCTTCTACCTCGAATTTGAATTGTGTGGATTCATTGGAATTTGCGGTTCAATACAACCACTGACGCTGAATTTGAAGTGGAGTCTGGAGTGGAACAAAGAGGCCACACTTCTAAATATTATCGACTTAAGAATAAAGCTCAGCATATGGTCAATATGGCCTTCACTATTTCAGTGATAATAACCAGCACTGTTAAAAATGTAAATGAGCACCCCATTGTCTCTCCGTGCAGTTTTCCTCTGTTAGTATTTACCTCCATTGTCTACAGCTGATATGCATGTGAACTTTAGTGGTGTTTGAAGAATGTTTTGTGTGAAAGCTACAGTATCTCATTGGCCCACTCCATTTTGGCACCGACAGCTTAGCTAAAGCAGTTCAGTGCTTCATGTCCTTTGTGTATTGTTTTTTATTTTCAACAGTTGAAAAGGTCCTTCTAACTCTAGCAGACACTAAAATATGACAAACAAACAAAACACATTCAAATTTCCCATCAAACCACAAAGCAGCTGAAAACATTTACTCACTGAAAGTCTTTCAAATGTCTTTTGTTCCAGCTCACTCAAACATCATTTTTGTTCCCTATTTGCATTTCTGTTCTAACTTTTTAATTTCATGGCATTATATTGTTAGACATACATACATAGTGTGTGTTTATCATCTTGTAACTTTTCGGTCATGTGCTGCATGTAATTCTGTCGATAGCTACCTTGATGATGCCTCTGATGTGCATCTTGGCGATCATCTCGGCTGTGTAGAGGAACATGAGCAGTGTGTCCAGGGTGAATGTCACGTACTGCAGTGGGGGGTAATGCTCAAATGTCTTGGGGGTGTTCATACAAACGGATATGACACTGATGATGGCACAGGCTCGCAGCAGAGAGTGCACCCACTGCAAGAAGACGGCAAAACATTAAAGAATAATACATTATAACATAATATTTTGGTTTTATTGTCTTTGTTGATGACACGAATGGAACAGAGAGGACAGCGTGGGATTTTATCTTGATAAACTCACTGGCTTGTTGATCCAGAAGATGTCGGCACTGTCTGTCAGGGTCTCGTCCGGCCCAAAGTCGGTCATGGGTTGGGCCTCGACCCGTGAGCTCTGTTTCCTCTTCAGCATGCTGGGGCTTGCCGTGCTATACAGAGAATGAATCTGACAGAGAGAGGAAGGCGGACCACACAGTCACCAATGCTAAATGAGGAACAGAGGAACACTGGCTGCATCCAAGTCTGGGCAGTGGCAGTACCACTTCTGTACAATCATGTGGACTATAGACTAAATATGTTAATTTAATAGCCAACATACGTATTGCATCTCAGAGGCAAGGTACTTGAATTGTCATGTTTGGCCACATTAACATTAAGTGACTAAAATATGAGTTTACTTCTGCAAGTGACGAACTGTAAAAAGACTGGGTTAAATAATATGCAAAAATGTATTAAATAAGCTGGGTGTCAACAATGGCTTCTCAGGATAATTACATGTAGCATTAATTTATTTATTATACTGTGCAAAGTAAACTACCCTGACTTGAATTGCCAGAACAGAGACGTTTACTTTGAAATCAAACATGTGCTGCATTGTTGAATGGCCACCGTGATACACAACGTAGCACACATGGAACACAGGACGAGTGTATTCACATTGGCACAGCTCCAGTGACTTACCATTGAAAAAGATCATACATGATCTTCAACATACTGAACACCAAGGCACCAGCAGATTAAGCTGTGTAACCTACTGCACAGTGTGAGTTGGTGTTGACCTGTGAGAGTCCCTGTTTGTGTGGGTGTGATTGTGTGTATGTGTATATGCAAGAAAAGAAAACTGTACAGGCCGTTTCAACTTAAGAAAACAAGAAGAAATGACACTCTGAATGGAGACAAAGCGCACATACCAAAGGGAAAAGTAAAGCTGAAATTGCTCCAGCACTGCACATAACATGCGATCAGGCATACCCTGTAAATAACACACAACAGTTAGTCAACATTATGGCTTATATGGTGTACAGTACACTACCCACATCTACAGTACGCTCATAGAGACAGGAATGCCCACCACGTCTGACATCAAGGCATATATGCAACACACTCTGTGAGTGAGTGAGTGAGTGAGTCAGTGAGTGAGTGGCTGGAAAAAAGAAGAAGATGGGGTGGAGTGAGCAGGGCCAAAGGACTCACTGTGAGACTCCTCATTGGTGCGTTCATCCCCAGGTCACAGAGGGGTGGAGAGACCAACCAGAGAGAGATGCAAAAAGGAGAATGTCCTAAAGGCCTGGAAGTCCTGCGGCAGCGGTCAGTGAATGGTAGCAGTCATTAGAACAATCACAAAAGGTGAGCGATATTCACAATTGCTGCGAAGGACAGCTTCACAATACAATAAACAATATCTACTCAATTAATACAGTCTACCCAACTTAGCTTCAGTGATACATAGACATACAACACCACAAGTTCTGGTCATAGTGAATGGATCTTTAGGGTGTGAAATGGGCCAAACATACTAGATACCACGATGCGTTATTATCATGATATTTAAGTCACAATACGATATTATCACAATATCATAATCATAATTATTATCATAATATAATAACGACCATGAGACTGAAACAAAAAAAGAAACTGTATTCTAAGAAGATCAACACTAGATGTCTTAAATACAATAGTCACAAAATATTATTGTATCCACTTTTCCCCCAGCACCTAAAACATACACAAATCTGGCACAAAACTAAGACCAGTTACCACTTTATAATGTGGCTTATCAGTGTATTTGAAAAATGTTTTTCTTCCCCATAAAATATCCTTTTAATTTGTCAATTTACACATATAGTATATCAGACTACCAAAGAGAATTGTAAATGAAACCACAAGATTAAATACATAATTCTATAAAAAAAATGTCCATGTCATTTCTCAGTGAGCACAAAAAGCTTAATTTCCTTTATCTTTATTAAAGTGCAAATGAAGCAGATACAGCTAAGACTGGGACATAAGAGAGTGTACTTTTTTAATAAGATGGTAAGGAAATATTGAGAAAAATGAATATGAATAATAAATCTTCTGTTCATTTTAGTAACATTAGCACAAACGCCAAAGCAAGTTTGCATTAGCATTGATGAAATGTGCTCAATATTACATAGGGAAAGAATAGAAAAGACGTCTGCAAGAATAGTCCTTATTGACAGCAGGCATTCTTAAAGTTAAACTGGACTATATAAGAGTACATCTGTCTGGTGATATTGAGTGGAATAAATTCAAGGGGTACATTAAATTGCACTCTCCTCTTTTCTGTTATTTAATAATACAAAATATTCGTTAAAGTAAAATTCTGACAAAAAATTTTTGTTTTGACAAAAACATGTTCACCTTTTAAAAGTAAAAAAATGACAATGATGATGCAGATTGAACAATACAACCGTATCACCCTTGTTGCCTTTTATGCTCCTACCAAGAAAAGAAACTGTCCATAACCCTATGTAGTTAGAAGCAATTTCCCCATGTAATTGCTACACTTAACATATGCAGATGAAGACTTGAGGAAGAGTGAAAACAAAATTACAGGGTCTAAGTGCTATTATGTGGGTGTATAGGTGGCAAAGACCGTAATTACATTCCCATTTGGAAAAAGGACATGTTCCTCATGGGCAAGATGTGATCACTGGGCAGATTTATTGTAACTGTGAGTATGTGTTGAAGGCTATAAACTTTCTTCGCTTAAGTTTTAATCTTGAAGAAAGAGCTGCGGTCGTGTCTTGATTACAGCTGACAAAAAAGGTTGGTCGATATGAGGAGCACATTTATACAATCCTTGAAAAAATTTAAATCATTTGGTTAAAATATGTGATAAATAGCTCTGTGTGTCAACAGCCATCGCTGATACAGAGTGTGTGGTCAGTGACATGGGTTTATCAATCTCAGTGGCCTGCAGGTAAATCTAGGAGAAGCTTTTTTGAGTATCCCAGAAAACTTTATCCACTCAAGAGTAAGAACTCTTACTCTTACTCTTGGAGTAATTTCGTAATTTCTTGGAGTGGAATTTCTTGGAGAGGAGGAGGAGAGGAACTCTAACAGACAGCAGCAATGAACAGAAAGTTGGACAAAAGTTAGTCAAAAAGCCAACAAATCTGACAACAGCTTTGAAGTTGTGTGTAACCACTGTCGCCCCATTGAGGAATTACCAAAACACACTACATCCTGCCTTGTTTCAGTCTGCTATAAGACTGAACAACTGGGGAAAAATATTGCAATTTATATACTGACATATTGTGATTGTGATTTGATTTCACTCACTCACAACCATCCACTCTCCCATTCACACCTATGGGCAATTTAGAGTGTCCAATTGGCCTAATCCCCAAATCTGCATGTTATTTGGACTGTGTGTTAACTCCATGCATAAAGGCCCGTGTTCAGAACCCGGGTCTTCTAGCTGCAAAGGTAAGCATGCTAACCACTACACCAACCTTGTGGCCCGATTTGGACAACATATAAAAGATTGTCCATAGAACGATCAAGAACAAAAACTTTAACTGCAGCCTTTCCAGTTTGTAACTGTGTTGTTTGATCTGATTTGATTATAAATTGCTAGGCATGAGTCGGTCATTATGTAAAGCAAATTACTTCCTGTGTGCAAAAGAGCAATGCAAAGCAGAATAACATTCAGAGACAGAAAAAATTGAGTGGAATTTAAGTAATCAAGGCTACACAGTTAATGTAGTGGTTAGCACTCTTGCCTTTGAAGCAAGAAGACCCAGGTTCACAACCTCGTCAGAACAAGAGCCTTTCTGCATGGAACTTTGCATGTTCTCCCTGCATGTGCATGAGTTTTCTCCGGGTTCTCCAGCTTCCTCCCTCAGTCCAAAAACATGCAGATTTGGGGATTAGGACAATTGGGCATTCTAAATTGCCTGTAGGTGTGAATGTGAGAGTGGACCCTCATGTGGAGGATAAAGCAGAAGAGAGTGAGTGAGTTCTCCACCATAAAGTGAGATTAAGGTATTCATACAAACTGACTGAAACTGATCACCTGACTCCAGCAGTTTTACAGAAACTATATTTTTGGATATTTCACTGTGATTTGGTTTGGCTTTACAGTCCACAAATGAGGCAGCAGCAGGCGGATCATTTAGAGGTGGCATTTAGCAGCTAATGAACCAAACAGCCAAATATTTCCTCAGGGACATGATGGAGACCTATACAGAACTAAAGCATGTATATAGGTTTTATATGCATGGTGGCCATAATGCTGCAATATATTGTAAGTTACAGGTGTAAATGAGCAAATCTGATCTATGACCAAACATGTGTGAAAGAACCCCAGCAATGGAGTTATAGGCTGTAAAACAAACAGGGAAAAAGCTACGATGCCACTAAATAGTGCAAAGTCAGTTGAGATTATTACTATGTTAATGTCAATGACAGATACAGTGGACTGACATGTATATTTTGGATTTGAACTGGGTTTGATTTCAGTTGAAAAGATCCGTACCTGTGTCACATTTCACTCAAAACACTGGTGTGTTAACCAACACATTTTCATTAATATTTAATTTGCATGTTTGAACGTTTTCCAAGAATATGAGATATCGTCATACTGTACCAACACTCCAGAAACTTTCCCACTGTGGCCTCACAGGCCTCAGTGGGAAAAAGTCCCAAGACATTTCGGAGGAACTACAGCACATGATCACCCACGTCAACATCCCACGACAAGCCAACAACTTTATGTCACTAATAATCAAAACGTGTACAGTACATCCATAAACGTTAATGGCTGTTAATGACGTCGACGGAGGCAAGGTTACTATGGAGACGAGAGCTAGGTCGCTGTATGAGCTTAAAGACAAGCGAAACCGGGGATGTAAACATGATTGTTGGCAAGTATACGGTCCAAAACGACGCTATAGTGTTACATAACGACGTGTCAGCGTGATTCTGTGGCAGAAACGCGACAATATCTCATCAAGGCCTACTCCGCTGGATGAATCTCTCCACTTCCTGGAGAACCGACATGCTAGCGCGCAGCTGCACCGAGCGTCGGCCGCATCCTTTAAGCACAACAGCTGGACGTTCAATGACAAACAGTCGCGAGTGAAGCGGCTGAAAAGAGAGGACACGCGGAATCACTTACGAGACGAGGATTTCCCTTATCCGCTGCGTCTCGTCCTGTCCATGACATCAGCTGTTTTCCGGCTGTGTTGTGGTCGTGAGGGAGAGTGCGGGAGCGCGCCGAGCAGCCACAGCACCACCAGCGCGTGCAACGGAGGCGCGCAGCCGTCTCCATGGCAACGGTTCAAGGTCCCAAGTTGCTGCGTGATCTGACTGGGTTTCCTGCTGTGATGATGAATTATGATTAAAAACACATAGTATTAAAATAATAATAATTGTTAAAAATGTTTCACTTATTTTAATGTGATATTTGAACTGCGTGTATTTGTTTTTTAGTATTGTTGTTTCTTTGATGTAGCTGGAAAATTAAAACCTACAGCTGGCAATGTTTGTTAAACATTTGCTTTCTTATTTTTTTCGTGCTAAAAATAGAATAAAAACTAAATCTGAACATGTAGACTGCGTGCTACAGTTTTACGTTTTGTTCAGTAACAGTGACAGCTTCCATGAATGCCTGGCTGAGGTGTGCATAAATTATTGATTTGAGTACAGTGCTGTCAGGTCAGCTTTGGGCAATGAAGAGCCTCTTTAGGATTAAAGGTGCACCTTCCACATCAGCCTGCTGTCTGTTCTTGACACAAGCTTTTGCCTCCAGATTATGTGTCCCAGTTGGTACCAATGAAACAGCTTTGCAAAATGTAACAGAAATACAATAGTTACTATAGAAAGAAAATTACCAGGTTAAAACCAAATACGGCTGAACAGTGTGGGGAGGATTAAAAACCCTAAAGAAAACATAGCACACAAACATCTGTAATTTGACTACATATGCAAGGATTAATTCAAAATACAGATATGTAAATGATAGTATGTCCGCAGCCATTGATGCAGAATGGGATAATGCCACACCTGTGCTTTTCCTATGACACGCCATGATATACATTATCTTTAAATTAATAATACGTGTAAGTTTTGATTTAGCTTTCACACATTTTTGACCACATCAAAAGGAACATGCAAACAAAAATACAGCGCCGCAGTAAGACCATGGGGAGAATGAAGAGGGAAAAAGTGAAAAAGAAACAATCTGCTTCTAATTACATCTCAAACTGGTGACTAAAGTTTTCATTCTGGCAGTTTTCCCCACTCCGGCTCCTGCCCAGGACTGTGTCTGAGAGTCAAGACTAATCAAAGGCACTTGTATGGAGAGGACTGTTGGCCTGTGAAGGACTGAGCCAGTTCAGGCCAGCCTGCTGCTCTTTCTCTCCTTCTCTCTTTTTCTTTTCCCTCTCACTCTCTCCTCCTGTCTTGTCAGTTTAGGGAGAGAAAGCTTGGGAAATTCCTTTAAGCTACTTTACTTCAGGTCTCTGTGGGATTTAAACATGCACACTGAGGTTTTCGTGCAGTCCATGTTAGTGCCCTTGTTTCTGATTCTGCTCTCTACCGTGGAGGACACTTTGTTACAATCAGTGAGGTGAGTTTCCACACAGCTTTGTTTTTCTTATTTATTTTAAGGTAGTCTGGAGAGTACGAAGGAAGAGGGAGGTGCAGAGTTTTGCTGACAAAGACAACATTTAAAGAGCGCAATATGGAAAAGTACAAGAGTGCCTGCAGTTTGAACTTGCATTTGTTGAGCAGTTTCTTCATGCTTTTGTCAAATGTCACAGTGAAATACATGCCAAGTCCTAGGGTAAAAGCTTAAAACAATTCTTTAAATGTTATCAGTTAAAGTTGCATAGCACATTTTGAGGACATTTAGTTAAGAAATATGCTTTAAAATAATGTTATGACAATTTTTGGTTATGGGTTTTGGAGCAAAAGTAGGGCAAAAGTTTTTTTTTAATCTTTTTCTGGTTTTAGCTTCAGAGTAAATATATATCATGTAACTAACCAACAACTGGCATTAAGTGTGAAAAAAAAATGATTAATTTTATTAAATGTTGCATTTAACTTGGCCTTTAGTTGAGCCGCCAACAGTAAAGTTTTAAAAAGTTACCCTGTGAATTAAGCTCGGCTGTTAACAAAAGGGGGAGTGGGGGGTGATTACTCCAAGCATGTGCAAAGTGTGTATTTAATGATTATATTGTGTACTGTATGTCTTACTGTGCAGTGTTGCTGAAGCAATCGCAAACCCACACAGGCATTAACAACAACTGTTTTAGTGTAGTGATTACTGTATTTACCTCTGTTTTTCTCATGCAGGTTTAAATAATATCTTCCTTCTTTGTTTCCTTGGTATGTCTACTTGACAGTGTGCGAAATTGCCGGTGTGAAACAATCAGTCAAGGTTATGCTTCATAACATCAGTTCTATGAGCACACGGCGAGTGCTTTGTCCATATATAAGCATTTTTTATGGATGGAAAAATTAACCTTATTATGAATTAAGGTTAGTTTTGTATACATTTTTTACGTTAACAGGTGAAAAAAAGTAGTATAGCCTAAGCCACTTTTGAAATGTTATATAAATAGATATGGTTGATAACACTGAATAGGAACAAGAAGTGCCTTTGATTATAAACAATAAATCTGATTTAAGATTTTATGGACTGGACTTTCTGAGAAAAATGAACCATATGCATGAAACATTTGAACCAGATTAAAAAAAAAAGAACACAGATATTAGTAAGTCTACACATTTAGACTATGATGGTGCAGCCATTATGTATTTTGAAGATACAAAGCATCATCCAACTTGAAATGAGGTGCAGTAGACTTATATTTTCTGATGGATCAGCGTTGGTATTTAATCAAACAATCGACACATCCTGCTAAATCTGTTCAAGAAAATTGCTGTTAGACAGACAGTGAACCCTTAAATGGAAAGACTAGCACGGTCAGTGTCTTCCATGTCACCTTTTGGATTACATAACCCGTCATTACAAAGTCCCATGTGGCTGAGGCTGAATCACCCTGCAGACCAGACAACACTAGCAGCAGCAGCAGTAAAAGCTAAAAGCTGACGTAGCAGTCATAATGAAAATCAGGAGAGAGCAGTGTAAAATACAACAGAGCAGACACAAGGTCGTGTTTGGCTGCAGAAAGTCATCAGTCAATGTCATGCTCACATGGTAAAGTACTAGGGCTTATCTTGGTTGCACATCTGCCTGTCCTAGAAGAGGAAGATCCTCCTCTGCTGCTCCCCCCCCCCTGAAGTTACTTCCATTTTTCTCTGTTAAAAGTTATTTATTTATTGGCTCCTTACCTAAATTGAGGGTCTTAGGCCACAGGATGTCTTGTGCCGATAATAAAGCCTACAGAGGCAAACTGTGATTTGTGAATTTAATAATTTATGAATAAAAAAAAAACTCATTTTTTTTATCTAATCAACAGATCAATGTGTTATTAAGGAATTTAGTCCCATTAAGTGGATGAAGCCTGTGTGAAATGAAAGTGTGTAACCTCCCAATGACATATACTGTAGAACACAAATGTACAATGTATTTCATTTCATGGGAGTGTCACAAATTCTTTATGTGTTGATAGTTTGAAATGTCTGAAATGCGTGTCCTGTTCCCAAACTGGACAGATGGCCAATATCAGCAAGAAAAGAAAAAGAATGTCTGACAGCATCCAAATAAAACAAATCTCAATGAGAAAGTCAGAGGAGCAAAAACTGCTGAACTCTGCTCCATTTAAGGTGAAGATGAGTTGTCTGGTAGATGTGCACATTCTGTAGACTGTGTAGTCTTCATTCTTCTTCATTTAAACATCTTCCTTTAAACTTTTTTGCATAAAGGAAGACAATATTGAAAAAGTAAATAGTAAAATATTTTGGCTCAGATGTGGTTGTTTGCAGTTTTAAGAGTTGCAGGTGGTACCACACATGATCTTTGACCTCTCGACTTTATAAAAGCTGCAGAACAACAGACCCGTCCCTCTTCTCTTTCCCCAGACAGGTGGGTGGTGTGTGTAAACTGTCCACAGAGTCATCCCTGCGCCGCTGCCGCACACCTGATGGCAAGATTTGCAGTGGGAGGGGCAAATGTGAATGTGGTATCTGCATCTGCACAGCCACAGATCCAGGGAAGTTCTATGGGCCTCGCTGCGAGTGCCACGATTGGCTCTGTGCCTCACATGATGGCAACATTTGCAACGGTGTGTATAATGAAACTGTGGATGTGTTTACTCATGGCATATTGAAATGATTTGGTGCTCTATAAGGAGTCAAATATGTCAGCACATCCGTCCCTCTTTTATTGGCATATTGTCTGATAGAATCTCTTTTTTTTCTTTTTTTTAAACTACATTATCAGTTGATGATGTAGGGTCAGTAAGTGATTTCTTTTCTGTGGGCTTATGTAAGAGAGGTTTGGCACATGGACACTTCAGCTGATGTTCCTGTCATAGCCAGGTGCTGGAGGAAATGGAACGCTCAAGCCAAAAATCCTGTTCAGTTTATAATGTCTACCTTATCCCATTGATTTGATGTAATTAAAAAAAAAAAGAAATAGAAAAGGGTATTTAACAGATGTGAAGGATATTCATTATTTTTGTTCCACTGCTTCAAACGATTTCACTAGGAAAAAGACAATTGGTTGGTTCAATTCTGTTACAGAGGCCTTAGCTTCTATCAAACGGTGGTTTTTGGAATATTAAGACATTTACAAGTTCTCAGAAAATTCCTTGCATGTTACCTTGTGAGATATTTCTCTTTCATATTAGTCTTCCAAGAATAATATACATGGTATTACGGTATGATATAGTAATTACCAATTCTGATTCCAAAGGTATGAAACTGGTGGAATCTTACAGTAATAACCATTCCCAAGCTATTGCCTGGATATTGTTTTTCAAACTTACATGGTATTACTGTCATAGATCCTATAGGATATACAGTATATTATATCCTTATTGCCACAATGGAATAAGGTGGACATTTCATTAAAAATAAGATGGTATTACCATAATACTACCTCCATATTGAATTAAATATTGTTCTACTATAATCACGTTTTTACTGTTGATACTGATTGAGCAGGCTGGATACAGTCAGATAAGCTGATATACCATACACATAAACGAGATATTGATTTAAGACTCAGCTGCTAATTTATTGTGTGCTGCTGACTAAAACTAATGCATCGTGTTGTTGGTTAATTAGCTGACAACATTATGCATCCTGGAAGCTGTGAGGTTCCAGGTTGATCTCTGTATGTTGATGTACAGTAAAGAAAGAAAATCCTCCCCTTTGTGTCCTGAGAAGTCACTGGACCATGTGGGTCAGGGGTTTGATGGAGTTACGTGGGTGCTCAGGACAGGTGTGATGGAGATGTGTGTGCATACAATGTGTGTGTGTGCGAGAGAAAGTGCATGTGAGGGGTAGTGATTTATTTGGGCAGACGAGTTGGCTGCTGTGAGGAGCTCATTATGGTTCAGCAGTCTGGAGTGAGAAGGCCCTGCCTCAGCCTGATAATGGAGTTTCACTCACTGGTCCAGACTCTGCAAATGGATCCGAGATGCATCACAAGAAGAATGGGTTTTCACACCCCGACACACACATTCTTGTACAGCTATCTCAGTGAGGACACTCTTAGCCATAATTATTTCCTATACCCTTACCTTAACCAGACTCACAACTAAATGCCTAAAACTAATCTATCATCCTAGACTAAGTCTTAACCCTGGAAAAGCTATTTAAAGTTGTGAGGACATGCCAAAGTGTCCTCACTCTCCGAAAATGTCCTCAATTTTTTTACACATATATACATATAAGTACACCCACACAGAGAAATATACTGTATACACACACACACAGAAACACATTTCGATGCATATTCACAAAATTCACATATGCACAAGTAGCTGCATAATTTTACAGTTGTATTCCCATGTACATATAGGGTCCAACTGTTACACTGAAAGCATATTGAAAAGAACCCGCCCCCACTGCTCAGTGGTCCATGGAGCATGCACGTTCTGCCGTCTAAAATCAGCAGCCAATTTCTCTCCCTGCGGCTTTCTTATCTCTGCCTCTCACAACCAACCACTGATAAGATCCAATAGATTTTTCTCCTCTGGGATAAACTGTGTGGTTTTTCTTTCCAGAAACATTAGCTTTCCTGGCATTTAGTTATTCGTTTAACTTGGATGGCGTTCATCTGACAAGAGCAGGATATTTCAGCTCTTCTCATGTAGAGCAACATGTCAAGCAGGGCAAAGTGGCTGATGTTGACAAAATAGTTTAAATAAGAATATCCTAGTTTATGGCATGACATATCATTGTCTTGTCCTGTCAAAGTAAGTGTAGGTAAATATTTCTGTTTTTGTTTTATTCTGTTTTATGGAACCGTCACGGATCTGTTTCTATTTGTGATTTTTCATGGTCTTTCCTTTTGCTGCATGGGTTTCTTATGAGTCAAATCAATTCACATGCATATCGAACTGGAAACTCTGTACATGTATTGGTATATAAAATATAAACTGCCCAATCAAACCAGGCAAGGATGGAGGCATTATAGAAGCATGTGGGTGTAGCTGATAATATAAGATATTCCTGTTTTCTTACGGGATGTTTAGAGGAGAATGAAAAGTCAAAGGGCATATCTATGTGCAGTGTATTTTCTATCACACATCTGTCATACCCATATACACTGCTCGTGCAGACTTTAGCAGCAACGTGTGGTTAAATGTCTTGCCAAGGGAGACTTAGGCGTGTAGACTTGCGAAGCTGAGCATGAAACTTCAGTTTCTAAGTTGACTTTAAGTCTGATCCATGATAGTGTACCAGCGATTTTATTGTGTGCATATTTGATCCTGCAGATCTTATTATCAAAAATGTGTGTGCCTTTCAAATGGACTTCTGGATTCGTATTTCTTATATAATTTACCCAGGAACATATTTGTTGTAGATATCAACCTTTTTTTTAAACTAGGAATATGATTTTGTGGGATGCGCACAAAGCAGCCTGTCAGTCACGTGTCTTTCCCTCCTTTAGCACATCCCACATTATAGCAGAGCAATGAGATGATGACACGGACTAACATCTGTTCACCAACTGTGCAAATCCTCCCTGTCATTTCAGCCTGTTCTCTGATTTTAACTGTGTTTAAACCTTCCTCCTTTGTTCGACATTAGCTGTTTACTGTTCAATTCTTAATTCATGTCATAGAAGGTCAATATTATAGTGTTTCTATGCTGTTTTCATACCCATCCCTATTTTTTTTATTGAATAAGCCACCTGAGATGTCTCTCTTCATGCTTGAACTCTCTCTGCTGAAATGAGCAAAATATTTATGTCTGGTGTGTGTTCAGACAGGCTGTGCTTCATTGTGATTTACTGTATGGCCTGTTTTCCTTGTCAGAAACACAGAGGGTGGCCCAAGGTGCTGCAGGCTTGAACTGTCAAGGAAAACATTGTATAATCAACTTGTTAGTAATTACTGTTACAATATGCAGTAGCATTATACCATTATATTACAGCTGAACCATTTAGTGATCAGTCACCTTTGAGCTCAGAGTTAATTGGAACGAAATATCACTTATTGTACACAAAACATTTTATCAGACACAGGTCACTGGTTCTCTCTGCATGTCTGGAAACAGCCATCAGTGTGGATTTCAGCAGAGAGCCCAGCAAGTCTGCGGTACAAAACAATTTTATGATTCTGATTATGACTTTAGCTCATATGTGTCCCTCTAACCCCATCTCATAGGAGCAGTTCAGATGGGACATGGCCTACAAAAGCGAAACTTATTCTATCTCTTTCTAAAAAAAATACACACACACCCCTTTCAGGCAAATGGTTTTCATAGCCTCTGTTCTTTCCCTGGCTCAGCTGCTGGCCTGTGTCTCCTGCCAGAGAGCCAGAGAATATCCCATCCAAAGGGGGGTTCATATCAGCAGCACAGAAGAAGCCAGTTTGGTCTCTGCTGTTCCAAATCAAACTCCTCCAGATACATTTTCTGTCAGTGTTACATAAGCCTGTGATGTTGCGTTCAATGTAGACACATTGTACACAAACAAACAAATTAGGGGAAAACAACTCCGTAATGGCCGTCTGTCCCAAGTGATTATGCATTAAATAAATTTAAAATAAAGCATGTTCAGTTGATTTACAAGTGAGAGGAAGAGAGAGAGAGAGAGAAATAAGCACTCAGAGTGGAATGCAGTCTTTCAGCAATTATGGTCCATTAAATCGTTCATCTCTGTATTTTTTCCCTTGTACATATTTTGATGTGCTCTCACTTCTGAGCTTTGCTAGGCAGTGTGCCTGTGTGGTGAGTCACCTCATAATTCCAGCGGGGGCTGCAAGAAGAAAAAGCCACTCAAGTCTCTTTGAATCCACTAGTAAAAGTCAGTTTTGGCTCAAAAAAAGATTTTCTCTACACTACAGTGGTGACTGATGGTTTCTTTTATGGGGCCTCAATGCAAAGTGCGATCATAGAGAGAGAGAGAGAGAGTGAAGTTAGAGAAAGAGGAGGCAACAATTTGCAAAAAAATGTGTCAGTGTCAAGAATGCAGTGAGTGGCAGGTGAGTGTAGTTGCTTCATCAATTCTGACAAAAAATACAACCAGCCATGTATACATTTCCCACAGTTCCATCACGTTCTTGATGAAGGTCCTTAGAGTCCTGCTGATATTGTACAGCTCCAAGCATTCCAGTATCTATGGTTGTGACATCAAGTCATAGGCTTTCTTATAATCAAACCATGCAGTTCACAGGTTGGGGTTCCTGGTCTTACAAGACCTTCATGACTGCTCTATTGACCAGTAGTTGGTGCTTGGCTCCTCTGGTATTACTGCCAATTCCATTCTGGGCTTTGCTCATGTATTTGAACCATGTGCCTATTGATTTTTGGCACAATGATGCCTGATAGGAGCTTCCATGTTGTGCTGAGGCAGGTTATAGGTCGGTAGCTGCATGGTACTGCTCCCTTCTGGGCGTCCTTCATGATGAGGACTGTCCGGCCTTTTGTCAACCATTCTGGGTGGGTCCCAGACAGCCGCATTTGGTTCATCTGTGCTGCTAGGCGTTCATGGAGAAAGGTTGGCTTCTTCAGCCAGTAGGTGTGGTTCATGTCAGGGCCCAGCTCTTCATTTTGGACACTCGATCCTGGATGTTTGCTGTTGTAATCTTTACTGGGTCTTGTTCTGGAATGTTGCTGTGCTCTGCTCTCAGGTCTGCCAGCCACTTTGCACTGGTGTTATGTGATGCCTTTTTTTCCTTTAAACTTTTCAACTATTGCTCAGTCTCAGCGCATATTGTGGGTTAAAGTGTAAAGCATGAATCCTGTGATTCTGGCCAGAATAGGTTTAAATGTCTTTTGATATATTACAAATTTATGAATTCTTTAAAGTTTTAGTCAAATGCCAAGTTGGACATTTGGACGAACTAGGATGAAAGCAGGACGTTCCCATCCTGTAGATGACAGCAAGTGCAGAAAATGAGTTATTATCTAAGACAGGTGTCTCCTAGATGGTTTCCACAGAACACAAGCTGACGTGCCATTGTTTCACGGTCCACAAGCCACACAGAAAGGAAAGTGAGAAATAATTATTCACTGAAATGAGCACCATGTTATGGAGATATGGATGAAACTAAATAAGTGGAGCAATGTCATCTGAGGAGGAGCCATCAAGGGCAAGTAATAAATATGAGTATAAATACTTTCAGGGAGTTTTTGAATTTGCAGTATGCAATTTTAAATTATAGGCATGGGCTTATAATTGAAACTGCACTGAAATCTCAGAATAGTGTTCTGTTCACAGAGAACAAATTACTTTTGGGCGCATACATTTAAATAATAATCAGTGAGAATTATGGAATTATTGTATAGCATGGAAACGCATTTCCTTGTTTATCTCCTTGTCAGTTTTACTTCTTGTTAATCACCGAGCAGGAACAAGTTCAATTCAAATCCAAAATTAGCTTGCTGGGTGAGTCACCATCCTCTCCTTGTCAGCAGTTAATCACGGTAACACTACATCACCTGTTATTACTGCCACTGATGCTGGTGCAGATGCAACCCCTCATTTTCTAAATCTTACTGCATATATCTGTGTACCGGTTGGGATATAAGTAGTTGGATGTGTGTGTTGTAGAAGTGTAGGAAGGAACCTGACATTCCAGAACAACAGAGAATTACTGCTCTGGATGCACTAGGAATGATGAAACGCAGACAAGACAGCTACCTTCCTACACACATAAACCTTCGCCTACCAAACAAAAAGAGGCCACTTTATATGTCAGAGAAATTGTCAAGCGGAGATTAATGGGGGCCAGTGGGTGGCAGTGACTTTGCAGTAGTACACTGAATTAAGTTGGAGACACTTAAATTCTTTTATATCAGTAATTCCAGTCTGCAAAACTTAGAACTGTGCTGCAAAACGTGTAAACATAATGTCTGTTGTATTAAAATCATTATCAAATGGGTTCAGTTGTTTTATAATTGTTTTATGTCAAGGAAGATGGAGGCAACTGCAACACTGTGTTAGTAAAACAAATGGAATGAAAACACAAAAAGGTGCCCAAGAAGTAAATTCTACAGTTCAAATAAACCCATTCACTAGCAGTTTGAATGGATAAATGCTTTTTGCCCCTGTCCACTCATGCACTGCTACTGTACACACACAAATGCTCCCTCACTCATGTCTGATAGTATTGCTTGACAGAGCTTGTTTTCAGGAGAAGATACAAATAGCAGCATATTACATTGTTTCTGATGATGAGAACCAAAAACTGGTAAAATAATGACATCATTAACAGCAAAACTGCTACACACTGCAGTTTTAAATGATACATTTTATTTTTACAGTTTGTCAAGAATTGGTACAATAACAGAACAATGGTAACAAATGTGCAGTGTTTGCAGTCTACAGCAAATTTATAGTCATTCAAGACTCAGTAAAAGAGAAAAGCTCTGTTGCTGATGTGTTAAACTGTTGAGTATGAAGTTTAACTCTTTCTCTTTGGGTGAGAAAAAAAAAAATGTACGATGAAAGCAAGAGAGTAAGAAAAATGCAGTTTGCCCATATTTTTACAAGATTAGTCCAAAACCATGTAAGGTAACACTGTAATAACAAACACAATTTTGAACTTAGAGTTGTTAAAATCTCTTTTTGCTTTAATCATCGTTACAGTAGATTTATGACGGCCAGTAGAAATTGTCACACTCAACTGTAACACTTTGTTTGGCAGTTAACATTGAAATTTTTTTTTTTTTTTTCTCAGAATAGCAACAGTTCATGGAGTGCACTCCCCATATTTTTTTTCTTCTTCGATAACTGTTCCCAAAATGTCCCCGGTGACGTATCAATAATGAGAAGAGACAGGGGACTTGCCCGTTGTTAATGACTGATGGATAGCCCTTGAAAAGGACACCACATTTACATGATGAATGAGTCAGTAGAATGATTGAGTGTGACATACAAGGCCCCTTTCTGCTAAATGCAGCCGGAGCAACATTTATAATAACTTGTCAACAGTGCTCATTTGCATCAGACGGTTCCTCCTGTTTTTCATGTTGCTCACTGTGGCCATTGCAATGATGAGAAATAGTGACGCCAAACTGCCTGTGTGGCTTCCTGAAACACTTAACAAGGTTTTGCTCTCATAGAGTGATTGATGAGGAAGCTAGTATATCACCATAATATGTTGTAACAAAAATGGTTTGCATTTCAAATAACACTTCAAAGACCATCGTGGACACTATAATGGAAACATGCACATCAACATGAATTACATTTAACATCCATTCAGAAGAGTAACACAGGTCTGTTCCTGGAATACAGCATTGCTTTAGTAATATTGTACTCTCCTGATTGTGTTATGCCATTGTATTCAAATAAGAAAACATAACTAAGCACTGAAAAAACCTGTGTTGTGCTTCACTTTAGACCGTGGCTACTGTGACTGTGGGGTGTGTGAGTGTGATGAAGGCTGGTTCGGAGATGCCTGCCAGTTCCAGGAGGATTGCAACCTTCCCAACAAGAAAAGCAGGGAGCTCTGCAAAAACCCACAGGGGGTGGTTTGCTCCAACAGAGGTACCACAGCCACACATGTGTACCCTCACGCTGCCTAAACCTAACCCTTACCCTAACTTAACCAAATTCTAACCCTCACCCTAAAACCAGGTATTAACCCAGAAGAAGTGAGGACCAGCCCAAATGTCCTCACTTTGTCAAAATGTTCTCACTCTGTATGGTTTATTTTTGGTCCTCACTCGGCAACAAATGCAAGAGCATACCTGTGTGCCAGGTTGCATGAAAATACAGTCAAACATCAACAAGAGCCTGCATCAAACAATACTGCATGCTTACAATCATGCAAATATAAAATTTCCAAAACATTTCCATCAATGCGTCACTTCTAGTAGATTTGTTTGAACCAATGGCTTAAACTAATAGTGTTTATGATTTATTTATGCATATGTAGAAAGCTGCTGTATAATAAAAACTGACAAGATTAACATAAAAACAAAAATATCTTACCCATTTTGTGTAGTTTGCTAAATAGCTCATTACTGAGCAAAATAATCAATTATCGTTACTCACAATAAAGCTTAAAATTACACTCTTAAACCTGTTTACTTTCATTGCTCCCAGTCACAACAGATACAATCTCTTTGCTCCCACACATACCATATCTTTAAATATGTGAATAATTTCTGTTTAATTATAACAGGTAAATTGAATATTTCATGCATGAATAAGGATCATCAGAAATACTCCCTATGATCCTGGCAGCCAGATTTAAAATAAATTGTTTTTGTGTTTATCTCTGTGGACACATGAATAAGCTTTGGCACACTGAAGACTCACTGTGTGGGGTGATGTCTGAGGCTGTTTTCCACACACTGACAGCCCCTCACCCACCTGGGCTTGACCTCACCACTACTCTGCAGTGCCTGCAGCTAAAAGGAAAAACATGCATTTGAGTATCTGCATGCAAACTTGTATGTGTCTCTGAGAGCATGAAATGTGCAGTATGTGTCTTGTCGAAATTAAAATTTATTCACAGCATGGAGTTGTCTGGCTTTCTGTCCCTGTGGTGCGTCTAAATCCAACACCAGTCTGGATCTGTTGGCACCTGATGCACAGATGGTGCCTCCAGTACACAGCTGCACAAATCCTCCCTTCCTAGTACTGCAAACATACATGAAGTCCAAAATGCTTGAATGCATTGCCTAAGTCTCAGTCTCAATAGCAAAAGAGATTCTTATCTCAGTCTGACTTCCCAGAAAAAAAAAAGGTCAAATAAAAATTAAATAACATACCAACAAAACAGCTTTGATTCAAAACTGATGTCTTCCATAGGAACCTGCGTCTGTGGCAGCTGCATGTGTGACAATAAAGAGAACAGAGGACTGGTGACAGGACGTTTCTGTGAGTGTGATGATAACGAGTGTCTGGACGAGGACACTGGAGAGGTGTGTGGAGGTATGTCTCCAAGCCCGTGCTACACTCTCACACTTCCCCACAACAGCACAGAAACCGCATGATTATTATAGGACTCCACATCCTTATGCTGTCTTAGTTGATTGATGATAATGTCATGATACATACAGTTTTACATTATATGATTAATCCGTGAAATCTGTTAATCCATACCACCAGAAGTGAAAGGATCAATTGTTGCTTGTGCATTCTGATCTGCTTCCAGGCCATGGCCAGTGTTACTG
Organism: Brachirus orientalis; assembly: GCA_016785285.1. Taxonomy (NCBI): domain Eukaryota; kingdom Metazoa; phylum Chordata; class Actinopteri; order Pleuronectiformes; family Soleidae; genus Brachirus; species Brachirus orientalis. The sequence continues at coordinate 2,261,089 of JAFBJR010000310.1, forward strand.
TGGAAACTGCTACTGTGCTGCTGGTTGGCATGGAGACAAATGTGAATTCCAGTGTGACATCAGCCCATGGGAAAGCAAGCGGAGATGCACATCTCCAGATGGCAAAATCTGCAGCAACAGAGGTCTGTTTACCTGCGTCATATAAAGACATTTTCGATGGGGCTAGGATTGAAATATTCGTGTTTTGATTTAATCATTGTGGTGATTTTTTTTAATGAAAGAAAGAAAGACAGGAAGAAAAATGAAAATTATATGTTTGTCACTACAATCTCAGAACTCATTAGAGTTATTTCCTGTTTGTGATCAGTGTGGTTAGAAAAGAATGGAACTTGTTTCGTGATCCCCCTTTTGCCATCAAGTGTTTGTGTTTTAAATGTTGTTATTATTAATATTATTAATCATAAATATTCTCCTTTCATTCTTTTTGCATGGCCAGTTAAATGTGCATAATTACAAGAGCAGCAGATTCCAAAAAAATGTGTTATATTAAATAATTAAATAATAAACTTGGTGACACAGACTTTGACCCCCATTATTAATGAAGTAGAACAAACGCTATGAAGTAGTTTGTGGTGGAAAATCACCTACATGCAGATGCCCCAGTGCTTCCTGTGGAGCTTTAAATTGACCTGCTGCAGCTGTTGGTGTCGCTAATCACCTGTCGCGAGTCATTAAAACCATGATCATGTAGGGAAAACTGAATGGCTGATGTCATTCTATTGATATAACTAATATTTCTTTTTTGATACAATTATGGCTGATTTTAAAATTGCTTTTAAATTGTATTTAATCTGTACACTGACCCTATAATTTAAGGAGAAACAGGAACAGACACACAGAGAAAAAGGCAGCACAGATTAGACTGATTTAAATCCCTTAAGGCCTATGTAAATTCCACTGAAAGTCATCAGAGTTTGGTGGACAGGCAGTCAGGGAAATGGCTCCACTAACCTAACTCAAGTGATCCTGTGGGATTTCAGTAAAGCTCTCTAAAATTAATTACAGTGGACTGGTTGAGGGTTGGCTAAGTGGTAAGGCTAAATGGTAGCCTACACAGACAGAGCTTCTTTGCAGAGCTGCAATTTATAGTTAAGTGCACAGCTGATGCAGCATGAACAACTATTGTCTGTGTTCATGGTGTAATATCCCATTGTATCCCTCTTAGGGTAGACATATAGAAATGGGCAGACAAAGGCATGCCAACCTCATAACTTACCCTGACTGAACAACAAAAGGAATTTCTGTAAGATACAGTGCTTAACAAATTTAGTAGACCACCTGTCATAAAAATGAGAAATTAAAAAAAAAAAAACGTTTAAAACTTTAAATGTTATTGTTATTTATTTGGCAAATAAACTGAATTCACCTTTTTATATTCAAATTTGAGCCGGTTCACTTGGACTTCTTCTCTGACAAGTCAGAAATTCAATCAAGCATAATATTCAACCACTAAAACAACATTTTATAAATAATTATAACTTAACATCTTCATCATAAAAAATGATTTTGATCATTTCCAATGCTGTTACAATAGGACAGCTGTGGCTTTGGGTGGTGGTCTATTTAATTTGTTGTTTGTTTGTTCTAACCAGCTAAAACATGTTTTAACATGTTTTTTTCTTGCTTTACTGGCTTGACAGTGTTTTCAGAACAAAAGTGGCCTATTTGTTATGACTCTAATGCTTTATTGATCACTGTATAGATCCACTGTAATTCAGTGTTGGATGGTGAAAAAGGGTGAAGTGAGTTTTTATTGGAGTTTCTATACCTCTCCTTTTCAGCCTAATAAACACAAGCCACATTCATTTCACAAATGAAACACTATGCACATATGTGCTTGGGATTTATTTATTTTCTTATTATAGTATTTTTATTTAACCATAATCTCTTTATAATCTGATAATCAAATCACAATTTATGAACAAATACTTAAGTGTAAGCATCAGATTGTTTATTTTTTTTGCACTTGGTTCCAGTTTGGTAGACTGTAAATTCAAACAAATTTTCATTCAAGTGCCAAACAGTTCCCACAAGACATACAATTTGTGACTGATTATGAGAATGGTTGCCATCCCCCATGTGACATGCAACCACTTTGCTCTGTGTTAATCCTCTTTTAAATGCTTCGAGGAAGACGATTTCACATCAGATGGTTGATTTGATTTCACCGTCCTGTACAGATAACTGTTAAATGTCCCATATCCCACCCCCAGTTTTCTTTGCTCAAAAATAACCTTCATCTCACATTCACAGTTGAAAATAAATGAGAGAATGATTTGGTTGACGGTGCATATCCAGACAGATGACTGTTTTTTCTCTGTCTGTCTGTTTGGTTCACCTATAACCTCCTCATTTCAGCTACATAATACACTAAGTGGTGTGCTGTCAAAGTGATAACATCTCGATACGTGCATCTAGATATGATTTCTTAATCAAGACTACTTGACTGCAAAGATGATATGGATGCATGAGGCACACAGAGGAAATAATTTTCTTTTGTGTGGAGAGAAGGATGCTTTTCACAGAAACAAACAAAAAAAAATAATATAACGAAAAACAGTGTTTTCCTATTCCTCTGAAGAGAAAGTAGAGACAATTCTGGGCAGTAAATATTGTAGGCTTTATAATCCGCTCTGGTGAATTTCAGCTGTGACATTCTCTGATGGACATAAAGGTGCATGGTGTCTTAAAATCCAGGGCTCCAGGGTTATGAGGTGGGGAGGAAGACCAAACCTATAGAGCCAGGGGCCAAACACAGCACACCAGCAAGTTGGCCTGCCCCTCGGTTCCCTTTGCTCTGTCACTGCTGATAAGAGAAAATGGGATTTCCACTGGCTGCAGCTCAGCTCATGTCCCGGCAAAGATTTGAGGGAAAAAGAGAGCCAGAACAACAAATACATAGATAAAATGGAGAAAAAAATGAGACAAGAAAGTGTATTTAAAGTAATATACAATGTAATTTAACCCCCTCCTTCATCTTGGAAAGATGGATTTAGCTTTTTTTCAGTATTTTGCATGTTTTTATATCCACATTGTGGCTTTACTGGAACTAGACTGTTGCATTGTTTAATTAATATAATGTACTGCATGTGTCTGTGTGGTTGTGGTAGGGACATGTGTGTGTGGTGAGTGTACCTGCTATGATGTAGATCCATCTGGCGACTGGGGAGATATTCATGGAGACACCTGTGAGTGCGACGAGAGGAACTGTCATGCAACGTATGACCGATATACAGATGACTTCTGCTCAGGTCAGCATTCTGTTAATACATAACTCATTCATGTATGTGACACAATTAATTATTTTAAAAATTGTTAATTAAAGGATAAGTTCCCTTGTAGGTGGGGCTAGTTATAAATTAGTGGGTAGAATAAAACTGAATTATCCACCAATTCTTCATAGGTGAGTCCTGATCACCCAGATGGTCTAGTTGTTTGTGGCATACCAAAAATGGGAAAAATTGTACATTTACCACTCATTGTAAAGGGGAGTGTAGGGAAGGTAATCTGTGATGATTAACAGCCAATCCAGGTGGGAAGAATTACTCTGTCATTTTGTATGATGTCAAAGACAAGCATTGGCTGGGTTCTCCTTTATGTGTGATGATTTGATTGACAGATATGTATGGACCAAAAGGAGCGGAGGCCAGACTGATTGAAAAAAGGAAATAATTTAGTCTTTAATAAGAAAAAGTAAAATCCAAATAATACTCAGCCACTGGAGTAGAAACACAAAGCGAGGAGACTGACTGGTTGGCTGGGCAGAGGTTCCCGGGACAACTGGAAAGGAAAAACCGCAGCATTAAAAAAACAGAAAGGAAAAAAGCTCACGACATGCAATGTGGCACAGAGATAGACATGCAGATCTGACTGGTTCAGTTACCACGAGAGAAGTGAGACGCGCCAACACCTGCAGCAGCAAAGACCAAGGCATAAGTCTCAAGTCTCCTGAAAACACAAAACACAGAGACACCTCCACAGGAAATACAAACACAAAATAAAAGACAGGAAGCAATGTGAAAATGGATCCTGACATTATGGAGTGTATGACATAGTCATACAACTGGCATCCTTATTGGTAATATAGTGCTGCAGTTTGATGATACAGTTTTTCAATTTGTGATATTAGCATCAAACTTGGTACACATTTCCTCCTGGTCTCCCTTTTTTTTTTTTTTTTTCAGAAAACCTAGATAGTCATGCAAAAATGTACATGACTGACAGGATATGAAGAGCTAGGAGAAAAGGCAGCATATCATCTTTAAGCACTTGCTCCTTCCTGTCTCTTGTACTTGACTCTGCCTCTTGGCGAAGTAAGTCTGCCTTGTTCCTTTTTAATTTGTTTGTAAAAGGGAGCTTCATCACCCAAACCTTTGAAAAAGTCTCTGAAGGCAACCTTTCCTTTCTCAAGATGAGTTCTAACTATCTCTGCAGCACTAGGATGTGCAACAGTTTTTGTGGAAACAGGTTTCCCAGGTCCTTCATCACTCCAAGTACCTTCTGGACCTTGTCTGTGAAAGATTTCTGAGACTGGCTACTTTGACAAGAGATACATGAGGAATCAAATGACTGACTTCTGGTCCAGACATCATCCATTACCTCAGTGCAGACAGGTCTTCAGTTGTCCTAACTGCACCACCATCACCTTTGACAATTGCGTTGGCCTGTTCATTTGCTTGGTCAATGGCTAAGCCAGCTAACTCCTTATGGGTGCTTTGGACCACAAAAACAAAAGAAAGAAATTAGTCTACTGTTCCAGAGGAAACCACCCCAGCCTCCACCTGTCCACCCACCATCTTGGAGCAGGGTTTGAAGAGACCTCAACACAGCCATCTTTTTGTCAAGCCCCTCCAAACGTGATTACACATTTATTCTCACAATACTGTTCAGGCTAATGCAATGGCACTGACTAATGACAACAAATGACTATTGTATATCTGAATCCAGATCAGGTCCTTGTCATAACAGCAGACCAGGATCTCTGACCTTGTCCATGGAATGTTTCACAAATCTGAAATTGATTATAACATGAACTGTGGACAATGTCAAAGTGAAATGTCTTCTCTGATTAAATTTTGACAAAAAATGAGCCAAAAAAAAAAAAAAGACCATCATCTTGAAAAAAAAAGACCAT